>JAGFZM010001033.1:0-39999 GCA_017657215.1 Limnothrissa miodon | reverse complement strand
GTAATTACATTACCAGTAATTAACACTTTGTAATTACATTACCAGTATGGCGATTTTTACATTATTGGAAAATGCATGGTATTACATTATTGGGAAATTATTACATTATCAGGTTTTATTACATGTTTTAGGGACTCATGAAGAGATTTTTATTACATTATCAGGATTATTACATTATTGGAAACATTTTTTGACCATCTTTTGCACTTATTTTTCTTAGCGCCGTTAGCCGTTCTCAATGTTAGCTAGCTATTACATAGACTACTACAGTGCGTTTATAGCCTACCTCCGAAGCAACAGGGTATTATCCAAAACAGACAAGAGACTGTTACAAACCATTTTGATTGGACCAAAGATTCTAGAGCTAGAGCTTTTTGGATTGGACAATGTAATGGAGGAGGTGTAGCTTTGCGCTGTCTACTAACACCGAGCACTAGTTTCAGATTGGTTTTTTTCAGCCTGGCAAATTCTAGCCTGAAATTTACATATAGAAGGAGGCGGAAGATGGTGTAGGGAGTTTCTGTATGGTCCGTTGGATACCTTAAGCTACCTAAATTCAACAATAACAAGCTAAATGTGGTTTTGCATTCTATGGGCTCTTTAAAGGAAATTGCTAATGTTATAGCAGATAAGTCAAAAGGAATACTGATAATAGGAGGGGATTTTAATGCGGTTCAGAATGGGAGGCTAGAGAAGACACCAACAGAGAGTTTGAGAAGACTGTGTTGTATTCATATTTTTTTTTTCCTGTTCGTTGCAAAAAAAAGTGAGCAAGCAAATATCACACTGAGCACAGGTGCTCCACAAGGATGCGTGCTAAGTCCTCTGCTGTTCACTCTGCTGACTCATGACTGCACCAACCTACAGCTCCAATCACCTGGTGAAGTTTGAAAAAGAGGTCAATCTACTGACCACATGGTGCAAGGACAACCTCCTCCTGAATGTCAACAAGACCAAGGAGATTGAAGTCAACTTCCAGAGAGGCCCCTCCCAACCAGGGATTCCATTAACCGACAAATATCCGTCATTGAAGGATTTTTTTTAGCCATTACAGGAAAATCTGGAGGCCGTCCGTCATTTTGACGGGTTTTACCATTACCAATAATAAAAATGACAATAAAACACAAAATTGAAATAATAGGCAAGTTCTGAGTTTCTTACTCTACATAAGCTTCATTGCCGTCACCAACTTTAAATCTGAGCCGACGTTACGCCGGTCTTGGTATTCAGTGCGCTACTCATCTAGCTACATTGTAGACTGTGCAAGGCTGTTCAGCGCCCGTTGCACTCCAGCCAACGCTCTGACTTAAAACCGTTAGCAGTCTGATGTAGGCTACAGTATTAATGTTTTCTTTCTCAATTATCTGAAGAAACACGTAATTTTGCTATTTAAGAGAGTTTGTGTCACTTCCCTGTCTCCTACTTCGTGTTATAGCAATGGCAATATAGCGCTGTTTCTTGTTTATAACATATAGCCTAGCCTAATTTAGTTTTATTAACCCCCCACCATCACACGTCCTACGAAAGAATCTAGCCATTCGTAACTTTGACAAATTATGAATCATAAATTTAGGTAGCCTACTGGTACGTTAACATCTCCTCCATTCAGCCAGTGGTGAACATGTCACTCGTTAACCTAGATGACCTGATGAATGAGCCTGGTGAGGCGGAGAAGAAATTCAAAGAGTCATCACAAGACGGCAGATTCTGTGGAATCACATTCTCGCAGCCAGACGCGCAGGCAGAGCCTCTTGCCGTCTTATCATCGCTTCCCTGGGAGAAATGTTTCCCGACTTTAGAGTTTTGTCTGAAGTGGCGCTGGTTATTCCAGCATCCAGTGTCGCAGCTGAGCACGGATTCAGCCTTCAAAATAACGTTAAGTTAAAGACGCAACATTTAATGAGTGCCTCGGCGCAAGCGAGTTCCAAATTTAAATCCATGCGGGCCAGAAGGAAGATTTGAGCTACAAAAGGACAATTCAGATTTTAACTTCAACCTTCTTAGTGTTGTTCATATTTCACTTCAATCATTCTAAATACAGTTATCTTTGTTCGGCTACTAGTCAAATAACATTGTTCATATGCTCATTAAGGCACAACAGCTGCAATGTTTTAGCAGCGGAAAAAAATGAGTTCACAAGTGACCAGATGTCAGAATTTCTGTTCACCTTTTTACTTCAAAAGTTTATAAATAAATGAATTTTTAAATGAAAATGTGTCAATAAAAAGAAGAGTTATTAAATATGAGCATTAGGCTATTGTCTATAATATCAGCATTTAAAAGTTGAAATACAATGACGGATAATAATGGACAATGACGGAATTTTTACAACCTACATCTGTGAGGACCTCACCTAGACCACCAACACTGCAGCACTGGCAAAGAAAGCCCAGCAGCGGCTCTACCTTCTGCGCAAACTCAAACGAGCAAGTGCCCCACCCCCCATCATGACCACATTCTGCAGAGGGACCATTGAGAGCATCCTCTCCAGCTGCATCACTCTGTATGACGGAAGCTGCACTGACTATAACAGGAAAGCCCTGAAGCGCATAGTGAACACAGCTGAGAGGATCATAGGTGCACCACATAGACATATACACAACCCGCCTCTCCCGAAAGGCGATCACTATTGTGAATGATGCTACCCACCCTGCACACCAACTGTTCAACCTCCTGCCCTCTGGCAGAAGATCAATAACACCTTTGCCCACCAAGCTGTTAGGCTGTTGAACTCTTCCCCTTTCCTGCCCCATCTCCACCCCCCAAGTAAACAAACTGGACTCTGAAACCTCTGACTCACAGGAAAGAACTACCTCTGATGTATGCTCATTTGCACAACCTGCTGTTAATCTAATTTATTAATCAATGCTGCTACTCTCTCGATTTGATTGTGCACTGAAAAAACACTGCTGCCATTATCTGACTTGCACCGCATTACTTTAGTATCTTTCACTGACATCCACATCTTGTCCAGTGTGAATGTTTATCCTGACCCCTTTTTTTTTTTATTTTTTTTTTTACATCCGTTTGTTCTTTTGCTGCTTCTTCCTGAAGCCTGTGGCGCTGGCTCTGCGTGATTGTACACTGTCCACCTGTTTATTGCATGCTTCTGTTTTAAAGTTTGTATTCAGCATTGCAAGCTGCTTTTTCACACTTTCATTCTGTCATGCTTTGTTAATTGCTGTCTCCATCGTTAGTTTGGAGTCGAGTTGCAAATGCTCTGACAGTTTCTTGTCTCTAAGGCCGAGACGGCAAGACGATCATCATTTCATCGTGCAAAGAACCGTATCCGCAATGTTCTGCTAGGCAATGCAGTCCGGTGTAAAAGCTGTCTACAGACTCGCCAACTTCTTGTATTCTAATATTGAATCTTATTAACTATGCAGGCACTAAGTGCAGGGAAAGTAATATGTCCTCTGCTTCTTCCCAATCAAGTAAATCAATGCATTGATTGAATTCATCTTCTTCTTTTAGTCCAGAAGCGGTGTAAAATCTTTCGAATCTTTTGATCCATTTCGTCCAGTCTTCGGCCTTGAATAAAAATTCACTCCACTTGTTTATGTGAGCAACTCCGTGAAAAAGTGGACTCCAAAACAGCACGCTCAACCTATCTAGACACTAGTACACTAAAACTTGTTGTTCATAATAAATGTCCGACTTATCTTCTGACACCATGTTTATTTGGCCATGCCAATATAATTATATTCAGTCAGAGACCACACATGTGAATCCCGTTGGTACTGGTGTAGCTTTTATTAAAGCAGCACCAAGGAGTTTTGAAAATCGCACCCTCCACAGATTGGAACGGACGCAATTGAGGCAATCGTAGTTCCACTTGAACTACAGATCACTACCCGATTGGGCAAACTTGTTTAGTGCCATTGAAGCGATAGAGGGCTGCAGAGCAAATGCAGCAAGTATCGTACAGCAAGTTGCAGCAAATGCAGCAAGTTCCTTGTTACGAGTTGATGGACCACCGAAACAATTTTGAAAATATTATTTTAAGGTTTTAAAAAGTCTTTAGTGCCGCTTTAATGAATTCCCCCTTCCAATCCCTCAGGTTACAATACAAAGGTTTTCCCTTAGTATACCTAACACTACAGAAATGGAATATTTTCATGTTTGATTTTGAGCGGTATAAATATATACACAATTTTTTCACCATACATAATCCAGACTATGAAATTTATGGGCCCAGTTTCCCGTTAAGGTCTTAAAATAAACCAGGACTACTTAATTCTACTTAAATTAATCCACACTAAACAACTGACTTTGAGATGTTGCTGAAGTTTGGATTAACTAGTTCTAGACTACAGATCTAAAGATGAAAGTAATAAAGGACAGGTGAGATCATCTTTTGGAAATCCGATTAGATTAATGGCATGCATGTGGCTAAGGAGAGGTTGCTATGAAAACCTGTTATGAAATACTTGTAATTCATTAGTCTTATGGAGTGTGTGGAACAGGAGTCACTACACTTAAGCAAAAATTGGATAAAGGCAAAAAAAAATGCTCAAAAACTTTAAATGTTTAATTTGAGAAGACCATTTTCAAACAAATTGTATTTGTACAAATTGTAATCCTTTGTAATTCAGTTCACATATAGCTCTGCAGACTTTGTGTACTATTTTGCACACTGTTGATTCGCCTACACCACACAAATCCCGTTTCCCGAGTGTGGTTCCGCAGGTTCCGTGGCTCAGTGGGCTAAGGCGTCATACCACAATCTGGTGACCCAGGTTCGAGTCTGACCTAAGGTCCTTTGCCGATCCTGTTCCATCTCGCTCCTGTCAATCTATGCTGTCCTATCGGAATACTGGCAAAAAGCCCCAAAATATAATTTAAAAAAGGTAATGTCAGGAAGAAGAAATAAGGTTGCCCCTTACTAAGTCACCTGAAAGCTTGGGCTGCAGCAAACCAATTATTTCTGTCAAATTCTGCATTTTCCTTTGACATATGGAAACGGTCAAGAGAATGTAAATCATCAAAATCATCTAGTGGGTAGCTCCTGTCTTCTTTCTGGTCTTGGTGAAGGTCTCTGATTGTCATTGAAATAGTCGAGGTAATCCATTTTCTGCTACTGTGGACGTGAGCCTTGAGGCAAGCAGTTTTTAATCTGAGGGTTAAATCTGCGTCTGACCAGGTTTAAGACTTAATTTAGATCTGGATTAGGTCTAATCCTGATTGTAAAAATCAAATTTTTTAAATCAAGACTAGTGCAAGTCTGAGACTATTGTAAGCCATGTCTGAGAAAGCTACTTCAATAAATCCAGGTTTAAAATTACATTTACTCTACGACTAGGTTTAATCCCTGTACGGGAAACCGGCCCACGATGTTTATAGCTAACTTAGCCCAATGCATTGGTACAAAATGTAGATGTCCCCCAAAAGAATAGGCTGGACGATCTGGGCTACAGAATTTAAAGGATTAAACTTAAACAATGTTATTGCTCAGTTAAACTGAGGTTTATGTCCTGTGCATTCATTCAAAAATGAATAATGCTTAACACTTTAAATAAATAAGGACCACAAATTGTATAACTGCAGGCTAGTTTCTGATGTGTAAGCCAGATTCAAGCTCTCACAAGCACAAAATACAGGCAGACATTTATTTATTTATTTATTTATTTACATACTGCTAAGCATATATAAATGAAAGTCTATAATGGTAATTGTTGGATCTCCTGTAAAGTTACAAATAAAGCACCTTTATTACATTCATGGTTTAGAACAGGGGTAACGAACTGGCGGACCCTGGTCCGGATTCGGACCCATGCGCAATGACATCCGGACCGAGAAAAAAATCTCTCTATGCTCTTTATGTTTATGGTTTATGTCCGTTTTGAGCTGTCAGAAACGGTTAATTTAATTCACAGAAAAAATAAATCGCTCATCTTTTTCGAACTACAGAGAGTTATTTCATTTTCAGAGTTGCAGATTGAAATTACGTACGCACCCATCAGTTTGTATATTATCACTATGACAACTGTAGCTGCGACGTCAAACAGCAATTTGCAAACAGTTTCTTTAGCAAACAAAATCATGGCACACTCAAAACATGGCAAAAAGCAAAAGGTGGATTCTGAAAATCGTGAATTCAAGGGCAGACACAATCCACTAAACTCCGAGTTAAGGACCGGAAAAATAAGCCAGACGCAAGCATCATACCAAGCAACACACAGGTCAGCCATACAACATATGAGCGTGCAACTGAAACCTTCACTTCGAGGGGCATGGGTTTTAGGCAAGCACAAGAACCGTTTTCTGACGCAGAAATTATGAAGAAGTGTATGAATGAAGTAGGGCTAGTAATTGCTATGTTTGAAGGAACTCAAAAAGATATCATTTAAAAAAAAAAACAACCCTCGCTCTTTCCACTGCAGCAAGACTAACTGAATTCCTCTAATTTATTGGGCCAAATGAAATCTGCTGCTAAAAAGGCTAAATGCATTTCATTGCCTTTGGATGCATCTACAGACAACACTGAAAGCCTACTAACTTTTCACACTGACTCCTGACAATACATGCATAGTGTGCATTGTGCATAGTTGAAAAGTTCTTTTTGGGGTTAGGCCTACTGCATTTTTGTTGTTCGGTTTAGCATATTTAAACCATCAGGTCACTATTCTGGACCCTGGAAAGATTGGTTTCTAGTTGAGTACCCCTGGTCTAGAACCAAGATGAAAAGATAATTAAGATGGCAGTAAGAGTAAAAAAACAGACTGTATAAGGCTGCAGTACCATGGCAATAAATGAAAATTACCAAGTAGCAGAGTAACATTTTATCTGTTTTAGGTATCCGTATGCAATTGAATTGGTATAATTGTAAATCATCTCCAATGTAATGACACAAACGGATTTTCAGTGAGCATTTTATTTTTTACAGGGTATTGAGCGAACATCCAACAAGAACTTTGGAGGTGGAAACACAGCTTGGGAAGAGGAAAAGCTGGCTAAATATGCACGCAGGTGTTGTATCTACTACCACTACTACTGCTGTTTGACAGTGGGTCATAACAAGGAGAGTTTGTCTGCATTGTTGTATTTGGCATTTGTTAAATTATGAGACATCAAAGCCTCTAAAACACAACACCCAAACAACCTTAGAGATCTGTCTCAAATACAATGTCATAATGGTCGATAATGTATTTATGGTACTCATCTATGATCTTAATTAATAAAGCCATACTCATTACTTATAGTGAAACTCGACTTCTGGAGATTGTGGAGACAGCTTGTGAGAATTCTGACTTTGAGTGCAATAAACTACTGGAACAGATAGAAGATCAAGTGGAGACATGGTGGTTTCATAGGTAAGTGGACAGTGTACTTTGTCTTTGAACAATATACTTTCATGTCTTTGGACTTGGTGTTTGCCTGTGAAATGTTACTTATTTTAATTTTATTAAACTCACATCCCTCTCTCACTCAAAAATTGGAACGGAAACAGGAATTGGAACAGTACTTCTGCCAAACCTTTTGGGGCCCTCTATCTGATGTAACAGAACTTGATTGAAGATTAAGCAAAAATGGCAGCCATGCTCTTGCCATCTCTTAGACACACTCCCTGTAAGGCAAAAGCCCCACCATCCCTTTACCCTAGTTCATGATATCTGCAAAAAAAAATCTGGTGGCGCAGGTGGTAGAGGTGCCGTTCGGCAACCGGAGGGTTGCAAGTTCGAGCCCCGCTCCATCTGACTACATCGAAGTATCCTTGGGCAAGATACTGAACCCCGATTGCTCCCGGTGGCAGGATGGTACCTTGCATGGCAGCCACTGCCACCGGAGTATGGATGCATGTGTGTGAATGGGTGAATGAGAGGCATACATTGTAAAGCGCTTTGAGTGCTCGTAGGAGTAGAAAAGCGCTATATAAATGCAGTCCATTTACCATTTACCACTACACTTGTCTGTTGTCAATGCGTACTCAGTCACAGAGTTCAAATGCCAGTCGCGCTCTCTCATCATACTCGTGGCAGTTCTTGTCTTGTAAAGTAATGACAAGTTTCTATAGCCCACCGCAATACGGCAATTGATTGTGTTAACGTTATGCTCCACCAACGCTTTTTCTGTCTTAGGGTTAGGAAACACTGCATGCTAAAGAGTGCTGAAGTGTAGTTTTGCTCAGTTTCCACTGGTTTTGTGGCGGTCTATCCTCAGAGTTTGTAAAACTCTTCATATACTTGCCAGTGGCCTCCATTTACAAATGACCGAACCGTTGTTTCGCTTTTTTGGCCACAATAGCCCTTCCTCCGTGGCATTCTCCATCTGTATAACTCATGCATTCTGTGGATGTCGCCATTGTTGTTTACTCTACATGAGTAGAGGGAGGGAGGAGCTAACTCAAAGCAAGGAGGACTGAGCTAGCAGTGGCAAGGAAGCTGGTGCACAGACGTCGCATAGAGCAGAAAAAAGCGGAATACTTGTCTGGATTAAAAAACAAGTCATGACCGATATATACTATATGTCAAAAATCATATTGTGGTTTGAAATTATATCGGTATAGATCAAATACCGATATACCGCCCAGCCCTAGGCACTAGTATAATTTATTTTTACTACAAAGGGGAGTGTTTGTGACATGGAAAACTTCAGTGATTCTCTCCTCAGAAAGGCCAAGTCAGCAGGCTATGAGGCTAAGCTATCAAGTAGAAGTGTTGAATGTCAAAAGGGACATAGCGTAGTATTTGGGTTTTTTATAATGCTCAATGTATTTAAGGCATGTAACGTAGCAGATTACAATGTATTTTTCAGTTATGGTTTAGTTCTATTTCAGGGACATTTTTTGGATTACAGTGTCTACCTTGTTTCAAATGTCTTGGTGAAAACAACGAAACAAAATTACAAACAATTTGCAACAGAAAATGTAATTGTGTCAATGCACAGAAAACTGTGGAATTAATTGCCTTTTCACTGAAAGATTTAACGTACTATAGTTGAATATTCAACATCTAGATATTGTTTGGTCTTTGTAACTATATAGTTACAAATTGAGCATGTGAACATGCCCAATACAATGCATGAAATTCAAAGGTAACATTGTCCTCAAACTGGAAGTACCAGCACTACTTCTCCCTCGTCAAAATTAATCGTAATAAAGCATATCTACCATGCACACTATGCCTAGGAAAAAAGATATTATCCACGTCTACCTCAAGCAACTCTAACCTTATGAAAAATAACGTTGGTTTAGGGCTGGCCGATCTGAGGGAAAAAAAGAATCACAACTTTTTTTCTCATATTATTCAATCTCGATTTTTTTATTTATTTATTTATTTTTTCATTTAGGCCACACCAATAAAATTAGTTGGTTCTCGGATTTTTTCAGGAAAATTATGGAGCGAGCGAGCGAAATAAAAATAAAGTTAATGTTCATTAAAGACATTTACTCATGTGATTAGGAAAAACTAAATGTGGCCTAATTTATAAACTTAACTTTCACACCTCACAGCACACTTTTTGTCATGCAGGTTTTAGGCAATGTACAAAAATTCATAATTCTGTCATTCTATGTTATGTAAAGGTTTGACGGTTTGTCATTTATTTAAAAGTTTGTGAATCTAAGCACGAAGCAGGCTGGCTGTGGAATCGAGGTATGACATATCCTGTAGCCTACGTTCAAACTCACATTGATCGCATTGATTCACCAGATAGCAATTAGATAGTGACTAAAACTCAGTGATCAGCGCAACGGAGATGAATATTCATCAACGTGCAGTCAATTTTTTTTCACATGAGAAACAGAAGCGTGTGTGTGTGTGCGCGCGAGGATGTGAGTGTGTAGGCACATGCTATTCATTTATTTATTGATTGATTTTGATGGCATAACACTTTGAATGGGGTTTTTTCGCCTCTCAATAAATGAAATATCAAACTCACCTCCAGAGTTGCACAAGCAGACTGCTCTCGGCACCGTGAGTACAACTGCGCAAAGTTCTCATCCTCTTTAATTTCAATGCACTTGTCAAATGTTTTTCTCTTCTGATCAAATATTCTAGTAATTGTAAACTAGCAATTAGCCTAGCAGAATCCCTGGGCTAGCAGAATCCCGTTCCACTGGCATCTTTCCTCATATCATGTCTCTTGTCTCTCGCGCTCTGAAGTGAAAGGCGCGATTTAGTTTTCGATGTCACGTGAACGCAGCATGCTGTTTTTTTTCAGTATTATAGCTATCAGCCACAGTGTTTTTTATGTTCGTGTGAGTTCGAATTCAATTTAATTTTTATTTCATTTTGCATTTTTTTCAAGCGGCGAATCCAAGAACCAACTAATTTTATTGGTGTGGCCTTATATAGAAATATATGGAAATCTAAAGATATTCTGCTAGAGACAATAAGACAGTGTTAGTGTTTTTTTTTTTTTCTTTTTGATGTTTTTGTTGTGTTTTTGGTTGGGGTTTTTTTTGATCTGACAAAGACACACACAAAAAGAACACATATTGTACAACACTAAAAGGTCAGGGAAATAGTAAATTTAGTAAATCAACAGGGTAAATCATTACTAATAAATGGCTGAAAGAAACAAATTTATGTAGTAGGTAAAAGCCAAAGATAATGAATCCCTATTCATCCAGGTGACACTTCTTGTTATGTTTCATGGTGTGGTACCTCTCATTGCAAGGCACAACACAAAGACCCACGCTACACTGTCTACATCTGTATTTTGTCTGACTGCGGCCTTTAGGGCGGTTCTGATCAGGACAGACAACACAATCTGGCTGATCATCAGCCTGTAGATGAAGTGGTGCTCAGTGAGTCTCTGTGGCATGTCTCCCAATGAGGACAACTTTCTACCTTTGTTTCTCTCTTTCCTGGAGTAGCCTTCCAGTAAAACAGTGATGACCTCCTGCACAAAGACTTTCAGGGGCTTGTGAGGAGCAGCAGTGCAGTGGCAGTAAATGTGAGCGTTCACCATGCTTATGCTTAGAGTGGCATTGAAAATTCTAAAGTACCATTTCCTTGACCAATGGGGAAAGAGGTAGGTCTTCATTCTCTGATCGACACCCCCCTTAAAAAATGATAATCATCAAAACACACAGGCCTATTTATCTCCCTGTAACCACTATCAGTGTGTTTGGTCCTGATGTGTTTTCTGACACACGTGTTGCGTAGAGTAGAGAGAGTAGAGAGCATCATGAGGTGCTTTGTGTCATGCCACGCACAAGCTAACCGTTTTCCCTTCCTCATGAAGACTGGGTCATCTCCCTTGCTCAGGGGTAACTGTTCTCGGGTGAGGCCCTTTGGCATCCCCTTCCTCTTACTGCTGACAGTCCCATACAAACCAGAATCATTGCTTACCAGCTCATTTGCTATTGCTGGTGAGGTGTAATAGCTGTCCATGTACACCTCATGCCCTTTCCCTGTGTACGGCCATCAGCTCAAAGACAACAAGGTGTGTGGCACCATATTCAGCATTTGGCCTACTTTGTCCGGTGTACATGGACCACTGTAGCACATAGCCTGACTTGGCTTCACTCAGAAATACTTTGTAGCCATATTTGTCTGGTTTATTGGGGTTATACATTTTTAGGGTTGACTTTCCTTTGAATGCAATGGTCATTTCATCCAGTGATGGCTGCTTAGATGGACCATACACTGCTGGAAACCGGGAATGACCAAATTGATTGGGCATATTTTGAATAACCTGTCATAGCCTGGCTGACCCATGTAAACATACTCCTTATTATTGGCAAAATGAAGGAAAGACAAAATAATCTCAAATCTATTCCGGGACATCACCTTGCCAAATCCAGGTGTTGCTGTTGGCCAATATTCAGCCCAATAATCCTCTAACTCTGATTTCTCTACCAGACCCATGCTCAAATGCAGAGAAAAGAAGGCTTTCATTTCATTGACAGTTACGTCAGACCATTGATGAAATCTGGAGTGTGGCTTTAGTTGATTGGAGGCTAAAAACTGATGGGCTTAGCGATTTGTCTCAATTGTAATCACATTCCAGAAATCATCAGAGAGGAAGAGTGACAGAAAATCTAGGGGCGAACTGGCACTTTCCCCAACATATCCTATTGGCTGATCAAAGGGCGTGAGCCAATTTTGATACTCCTCCTCATTTGGTAACATACTCAAAGCCTGCATTTCCATCATCTTGCCTAGATAGGCTATGTATATTAGTGTTTGTGGCACTGTTGGCTTGCCATATATTGGCCCCTCTTCCCCGCGCTACACTTCCTCTGCTCCTGCTGTGAACAGAACGTGCAAATCTGCCACACGCTTGTGCCAAGAGGAGAGAATTAGCATGGCTCTGCCTACTCTCATTTTCATTGCTCCCCAACCTGCTTCTACGTTGTCCCCTAGCTCTCCTATGAACACTTCGACCTCGTCTAACCCCATTGGCACAAGACAAAGGCTCCACCATGTTACTGTCTCCGCGATTACGGTCAGAAGACAAAGGAGCTACATGATTCAGTAAAGCAAACATACGGTCGTAATACCAAGGAGCTACATGGCTACCGCGGTAAAAAGACTGGACTCCGCTACTGCCAGCCTCGTTCCCCGCACCACTAACACACCTGCTAACTTCCTGAATGAATGTCATTGTCACAGGTACAATGAAATTGAGAGATGTCTCTGGTCAGTGCATCCTCACATAACATAATAAATATAATAAATACTTAAGTGCTAATACAGTGATACACCCACGCAAGGCCTAAGCCACATACAGACTGTCAACATACGTCCAGATTGATACAACAATCAACAATCAATCAATCATGTAAGCGCATTCAACAAGACATGTCGCATCGCGTTTAACAGCAAGTGCACAAATGAGCAACATGGGCAAGGAAAAACTCCCTATCAGCATTTTTTGTTTGTTCTCGTTTTGGTAAAGGAAGAAACCTTGGGCAGTTCCGACGACTCAATGTGCTAATCCAACTGCCTAGGGCAAGTTCCAATCTCTAACATATATGTGAGAAGATATGGTGTGAATATATAGTCATGTCATAGTTGCTGGTGGCTGGAGGCCAGAGAAGCTGGATTTCATCTTGCTGTACCCGGGATCCGTAAAGGCTCTCCTTCACGGTACAGCAAGTCCCAGTCTCTCTCACGTCATCAGAGGATTATGGTGTGGACTAGTCCATATCAAGGTTGTCTGTAGCTGGTCGCTGGAGGCCAGAGATGCTGGATCAGGCAGTGGCAGTGCCATCTTGCTGTACCCGGGATCCGTAAAGGCTCTCCTTCACGGCACAGCAAGTTCCAGTCTCTCGCACATCATTAGATGATTTGATGTGAAAAAAAGTCCATGACAGGGTTGTCTGTAGAGCTGGTGGCTGGAGGTCAGGGACGCTCAGCAGGATGGCATCATCAGGAAGAGTGGTTGAGCACCATCCAGGAGGCGCGATCAAGCGGCGGAAGGCAGGGACGTCTCCCAGCAGGGTGGCCATGGCATGGGGCCAGAAAAAGGAGATGAGTTAGAGTAGCAAATATCAGGGAATGTATGTATTGTATTGCTTATATATTGTATTTTACATATGTCTTATAACCAAACATTCAGTCAGCACTTAATTCATGAGGCAGTTAGGTGATCATTTTCTACTTTTAGTAGCATTAAGACATGTTATTGCAATTGGGTAAAAACTATGTTTGAGTCTATTTGTCCTTGTGTGTATTGCTCTACACCGTTTACCTGAAGGCAGCAGTTCGAACAGGGGGTGTCCAGGGTGTGAGGTGTCCATTATGATGTTATTTTGAGGCAGCGGGAGCTGTGAAGGTCTTCCAGTGTGAGGAGAGGGCAGCCGATGATCCTTTGGGCAGCGTTGATGACTCCCTGTAGTGCTTTCCTCTGAGCCTCTGTGCAGCTAGTGTACCAGATGCATATGCAGTTCCTGATGATCACTCTGACCCCGTGAAACATTGTTCCCACCACAGACATTGGGCAAAGGACCATCTACATTGTGCAAAGGATCTAAAGTTTGTGCTTGGTGTAGGGCTACACTCTCACTTTGTCCAGCTGCACCATTGCTAGGCAGGGACACATCTGAAGCATGGTCACGATCATCATCATCACGAATCATCATCTTCTGAGGGCAGATATTCCCCTTTAGAATCAGGGTCCGCGAACAGAAGACCCAACACTTCATTACAGGTAAACTTTTTAGATGCCATTAGACAATCTAACGCGAAGACTTGTTGATGTTCACAATACTGCTCTAATCAAATGGCTCACGCACACATTAGCTTTTATTCAGTGCGGCGTCTGGTCGACTTAAGTCGACGGTAGCGCCTAGAGGGTTAACCCTGGGTCCCGGTCCGGCTTTGGAGGAAAGAGCAGAGGATACGTGCATGGGGCTGTTGGTTCGACCTCCATCAGCTTTTTGTATAGATCTCTTTTGTTCGGAGGAATATAAATCTCTGTCCGTCTGTTCCTCTAGCCTCCCCCGGCCAGGTCATCTACAGCTCTAAGGAGTCTATGCGGCCCTGCTCCAAATTCCACCACCATGTGCACTAACATTCCTTAAGCCATCTGGATATCGCTCAAAGAGTGAACCAGTACCTTCACCCATTCGTTGAAGGGCATAGGAAATGTGGGTTCGCCAGGACGGATCCTCAGCAGGACTTGTATCTTTTTAGCATGCCACGCTCCTCCCACAGCTGCTCTCCAGATCGCCCGCATTTCCTCCAGGAGCTCTTCCTGGGCGAAGTTTCCCTTTCTTGGTGGTGGATGTGTATTTAGCGCTCCGACTAGTACCAGGGGGTCTAATTCACCTATATGTGGAAGTAATTGAGTTTCTGGGAAAAAGAGGTTTCCTTTCATTTTCTCTCATCCATGCTTGTCGATCACTTCCCTTTGAGTTTGATCCCGTTTGAAGAGGTCTTGAAATACTATGTGATTTCTATGGTCAGTGTTAGTGAGTGCTTGTAGTCCTTGCTCTCGGGTGATCTGCATGGGACGTAGAATCACCGATTTTGAAGCTCCCCAGGCGGTCTGCCAATTTCCTGTCGAGATCAGGAGAGGGATGCCCCCCTCCCTCCTATTAGCCTGAGTCGGAAACGGGCAGGGTCTCCAGGTGCGAGGTTATATGTGACATCCAGGGCTTTCAGTTTACTAGGGATTCAGTTTACTAGGCGGAACCGCTCAAGTGATTCTACAACTATCTCCTGGAACCATTTATTATTCACCCAACGATACTGCTCCTCTCAGTTTACTACTAGGAACCAGTACAATCATTATAGAGTGAGGCTACTCTAAACATTGTAACATTGTAAACAGTATTAGATTGTAAGCTGCTCGCAGGTGCAATTCTTGATTGACCGCCTCCTCCCGGGGAGAAAAGCACACCTGCAAGTTCTGAGCCACCTTTTGGTTCGGGTGCGTCTGAGCTGCCCTCACAGGGTGGACTGAGAGTGTACCCACTGGAAGGTGCACTGAGCAAAATAGGCTAGAATCTGGAGATATTTTGACTGGATATTTTCATTGACACGCAGCATATCCGGACCAGGTTTTGACTATATCCTGACTTTTAATGAATCATCACGTACAAATATTGACGTGCTTTGACTCCGGATTTGCGCTGGGTAGAATCCGGAGATATTTTATTTGGGGTGGCAAGTCCACCTTGCGGTTTCTGTCGAGAAAATGCAGTCTAGTTTTTATTCTTATTCCGCCGGATTGGTGGCAAGTCCACCTTGCGGTTTCTGCACAGAAAATGCAGTCTAGTTCTAATTGTACTTGTGTAACTGTACTAAAGAAGCATTGGAGAATAACTGCGCTGTGTTTAAATGAGTCAATATAGGGCTTTGACTCCAAACTTCGTTATTCAAATATAATTCAAATATTAACAAAAAGAAATTCAAGCAAATATTAGGCATCCCTAAATCATCCTGCAAAATCTTCGTGGGTATTCATTTTTGCAAATTCGTTTGTTTGTAAATGTTGCCTTCTAGTGCAGTGTTTTTCAACCTTTTTTGAGCCAAGGCACACTTTTTAATTGATAAAAATCACGAGGCACACCACCAGCAGATGAAAAATGAAAAAAAAAAAAAGAAACTCTGTAATCTATATACAAAGTATAAAGTAATTCTCAACAAGTGACTCAAGTGTCATGAATAGGAATCAAAGAAACACAAAGTAGTATTTTATACCCGAGACAGCACAGACACTTGACAATAGCTTTGCCTCATAGCCCGCTGACTTGTAATTTATGACAAGAGAATCCCTGAAGTTTTCCATTTGACAAACACTCTGCTTTGTAGTAAAAAAAATATATATACTTGGGCCTAACCTAAAATAGCCTACAGCCTTAATATTATATCAATGGAAGAGGCTATTTTGCAGTAGTTTGCTGGAAACACTGTAATTAATGAATACTGCAGCTTATTGCCGCATATGATGGTCTAATTTAGAAAAAAATAATGGCCTATGTATAGAAATGGAAGCATTCCTGTTGCTCCATTATGGCTAACATCAAAATCATAATTGCACACTGTGCAAAACGCATTTAGAGGGAGGGAGGCATGGCCATTGATCTTGATCGGCTAATTCGTCAGGAAAATCTGAGGTGCTAACATCATGTGTAGGCCCTATTTTAACTGACAGACACACATTGAGCATTGCCAATTGCCTTTGAGACAATGTTAAGCATGTCCTTCCTGCAATCCAGCAACATTATGAAGATGGAAATAGGTTCGTTACTTTCGTTTTAAAGCATCTTCAATTATTTTCTTGAACCGTATTTGGAGTTTAAAACTAGCACTACCCAGCACGTTTCCAGCATGTGGCTGCCCAATGCGTACGGGTTGCGCAGTGCGTGACTTGAGCCCAAAGTCAATCAAAGGTCGGCAGGTATGCAATTAGATGAAATTAGAGGCACAGTGGTTGAAAAACACTGTTCTAGTGGGCTTACATTTGATGCCAATACTTTTTACTGACATTTACTAGCATTTAAAGGCCAAAGTATAATTTATAATTATTAAATATACTTGAATATGCTTTTTTAGGCAGAAGTCAAAGTCTTAATCAATGGCAGAACCAGCGAGAAGTTAGAGAAGCAAAATACACTTATGAACTATGTAACCAAACCAATGTAACTAAATACACAAAGGTTAAAAAAATGTTTGTTGGGGGCACCGTGGCTCAATGGGCTAAGGCGTCAAACCATGAAGCTGGCGACCCGGGGTCGAGTTTTCTTTTCCGCTGCTAAAACATTGTAGCTGTTGCAGCTGCAATGGGCATATGATATGAACAATGTTATTTGACTACATTGTCGAACGAAGATAATTGTATTTAGAACGATTGAAGTGAAATATGAACAACATTTAGAAGGTTGAAGTTAAAATCCGAATTGTCCTTTTGTAGCTGAAAGCTTCCTTCTGGCCCGCATGGATCTAAATTTGGAACTCGCTTGCGCATAAATCAAACAAGTCAATGGAGATTGCCGCCGAGGCAATTGTCATTAAATGTTGTGTCTTTGACTCTGACAGACAACTTCTCATGGCGGTTTTAACGTTATTTTGAAGGCTGAACCCGCGCTCAGCTGCGACACTGGATACTGGAATAACCAGCGCCACTTCAGACAAAACTCTAAAGTCGGGAAACATTTCTCCCAGGGAAGCGATGATAAGACGGCAAGAGGCTCTGCCTGTGCGTCTGGCTGCGAGAGTGTGATTCCACAGAATCTGCTGTCTTGAAATGACTCCTTGAATTTCTTCTCCGCCTCACCAGGCTCATTCATCAGGTCATCTAGGCTAGCGAGTGACATGTTCACCACTGGCAGAATGGAGGAGATGTTAACGTAGGCTACCTAAATGTATGATTCATTGTTTGTCAAAGTTACGAACGGACAGATTCTTTCATAGGACGTGTGATGGTGGGGGGTTAATAAAAGTAAATTAGGCTAGGCCTATATGTTATAAACAAGAAACAGCGATATTGCCATTGCTATAACAGGTAGTAGGAGACAGGGAAGTGACACAAACTCTCTTTTAAATAGCAAAATGACGTGTTTCTTCAGGTAATTGACAAGGAAAACATTAATACTGTTGCCTACATCAGACTGCTAACGGTTTTAAGTCAGAGCGTTGGCTGGAGTGCGACAGGCGCTGAACAGCCTTGCACAGTCTACAATGTAGCTAGATGAGTAGCCCACTGAATACCAAGACAGCCGTTACGTCGGCTCAGATTTAAAGTTGGTGACGGCAATGAAGCTTATGTAGAGTAAGAAACTCACAACTTGCCTATTATTTAAATTTTGTGTTTTATTGTAATTTGTATTATTGGTAATGGTAAAATCCGTCAAAATGACGGACGGCCTTCAGATTTTCCCGTCATGGCTCAGACATTTTTCGTTGATGGAATCCCTGATCTACAGTATACTGTCCTGTCAGAATAAAGGCAAACAGCCCCAAAAAAAAATCTTAAAAAAAAAATGTTTGTCTCCCAGAAAGTGGATTTGTTTATTCAAAAGACACATTTAGCCACAAAAGACTTTAGATTTAGAGAGTCTTTATTGTCCTATAAAGGATATTCTTCTTGACAGTCATGTGTGTGGAGAGGTAGCTGTATTTCAACGGAACATTGTTTTATATACTGGTAATTAAGCGGTTGCAAAAATAGTGGATAGGATATTAAGCGGATATTGCCTACTAGAGAAAAACTCAATTCACAAAGTAATTAATCGATAATTACTTTGCGATTATCGATCGATTATAGATACAACTGTGCTGTGAGGGCTGTGGTTTGTGGATTTGTAAAATAAAATTAATTTGTGTGGGAACGGCATACAGTACTGTGTGACATATTCTTTCCACATTTAAGTATTGGCCCTGTTAAGACGTGGTTGGGGAAGGATTCTGATTTATATCTACTGTGAATCATTTTTGAATTGGAAGAGTTAGATAGGAGATCAACTCCCCTATAAAATAGCAGACGCTAATCAAGGTATATTTATTGAGAACTTTTCATAGCTTTGCTCATATTTACTCATTTACTCATACTTACTCTTTTTTTACTTTTTAATATATTATTTCTTTCTGTTTCTAGGCAGCTGGAGGCTCCAGATCTTTTTGAGTGGTTATGCATATTGGAGCTTAGACTGTGCTGTCCTCCAGGACAGTTTGGACCTGACTGTGCATGTATGTGTTTACTGCTTCTGATCCTGCTCAGATGTGTTGACTTTTTTTTTTTTATCCATTTGTTTTTTTTTCTATGGTAATAAGAAACCTCATTGTATAGGTTAAAAATTATAGGTTAAAATATTTTCACATTATTGATTATTCAGCAAAAAAATAGCTATTCCAGAGACAGTGTAATTGATTTTTCTATTGGCATTCTAGATAATAAAACTTCATTGAGATTGGGTAGCACCTATGCAAAAAATTTTCTTTAGTGGGCATTAAAATCCAAATGTATGTTAAACTTTAACACAGGTTTACACATGTACTAGGCTATCATCAGTGTGTAGTTTTAGGGCACATAAAGTTATCCTTTTAGCAAATATCTTTAGGCATGGGCGGCGCCACCACTGAATACAGGTGAATGCTGTGACATCATCTGATTTGAAGCACCACCTTCTCATGCAGCTGTTGCATGTATTTGTCATATTCACACTGAAATGATTAAATGTGTTTCTTCTATTGCCTGAAAGTTTGACATTTTATTCTCAATGTATTTTGAAGTATGTCCCTCAAGTCCACATGGTGTGTGTGGTGGTCTGGGGCGCTGTGAAGGGGATGGAACTCGTCTTGGAGATGGAGAGTGTGTTTGTGACCCAGGGTACACAGGAAAGCTTTGCCAAGACTGTGCTGATGGCTATTACCGAGATAAGAACTCAAATGGAACACGGCCACCTTGCTCAGGTAAAGGAAAATGATTGTTCAGTACTCTAAGTGCTTAGTTTCTTAACAAAGGTATGTACATTCACATTTCCCAAATAATATGAAGTCACCTACTTATACTTAAAGGCCCACTATGCAACATTTTTCATTTAATTAACCCGTTTCATACTGTTTAGGGTGCTAAAATGAGTCATTACACGGCAAACGAACGGTGTAGAATGCGCCACCGTGGCCTATAGCCGTAGATACAGCACTTGCAATGTTCAGCACCGCGGACCGCCTCCAATAGAATGCAGTGCAATACAATGCAATACAGCGGTCTTTAGAGGGAGCTTGTGAGAGAAAAAACAGAACGTTGCTTAGCCCTTCTTTATGGGTCATTAATAATACGACTAAGAAAACTAAATAATTAGCCTAGATACACAGATTTTATGAAAACATCATCTGAAGTACTTCAGCAGCAGCAATTGCATAGAATCATGGATTGTCTCCATTTCTATCATCACTTAACGTTTCTGTCCCACTTCGGGTAAGATTGAAATCAGGCTAATGTCTTTGTGCTGGCTGCCACTGAATGGAGTTCAGTAGTAGCCTAAAGGTTTGAGCTTGATGATGTGGGAGAGGGGAACCTCAAAACATTTGGTTTGTCAGTTAGCCTACTCTGAGGTGGGGGTAGACAGACTTTTGGCATCACTATTATTGTCTTGAGCGAGGTTGAGTTGTGTAAAGTTAGTTGTTTTCAAGAGCTTTAGACTTTTCTGCCAGTCAGTTCATTCTCTCCTGCAAGAGAAATAAAAAGCACAAAATATTTTTATATTGGGTCAAATCACCACTGTTTGCATCAAATACAACTTCAATGACTTTGGTGTTTAGTAGTAGTTTTAAGTCTTGAGTTGAAGTAGCTACAGTTCGCTCAGACTTTAACCAAATTAGCCAACATGAACAAAATTAGTCCATACATCATAGGTGTCCTTTGTGTAGTTAAATTTGGCTCGCGTCACGTCAAATGTGTAGATAAGAGCTGGTCTGCCAAAGTGCATACACCTCCAATACTACAAGTTGTTGAATGCTTTGTTAGTGCTTTGGCCTCTCTCGGTTGGGATCACAAATGACGCATCCAGCTTGGACAAACTTAGGCTACTGTAATACACCCCTCCCCAAACATGACCAAACGGAAAATTCCCAGCAAACCGATAATGTTACCGTTTGAATGTATGACCGATTACATGAATTGTTTTAATTGTAATGACGGTGCCTGTACTGTACATCTAATGACTTTGTTAGATGGTAACATTTCTTTTAATCAAAGAATAAATACAGGGCTAGCGATATCTGGTTCAAGTCTTCTGATAGCCTTTGGTCAGCAAGTTACAGTGACAGAAATACGTTCATGCTAAAGTAAGTTACTACTTACCCAATAACTGACATGTGACTGGGGCAGACTCATACTCCACTGACATCTCTGGCTGAGGTACAGGGAAGATGCTTCCCACAATGTGTAGCGAACCAGGTGGTGTTGAAAAACTGATCTTTGCAGGAAAGCAGTATCGGCTCCTCGACTTTGACTCAATAACAATAATTATTAAAAACAGGTTAGACTTAACAGATATGTTCTCGGTAACTTTTTAATCATTTAAGCATTGAAAGGCATTTATCTGCGTATTTTACCGTAGCAAATCATCTCATAGAAACACATGTTTTTAAGCTCTGCAATCGTTGGGCAGAGGTTCTTTTCAAGATTATGATGGCCCCACAATATTTTGATAATTCTTTATTTAGCAAACTGAGTTGTTTCAATAAGTGTCACAACATGCTTATTCCACTGTGCAAGCTTTCCAATATACAGTAGCCGAGGTTACGGCTCTTGTGGAGTTACCATGAGCAAGGTTCAAAGTAACTCCACACTTCATTGGTAGACTTCTGAGGGCCCTGACATTTAAAATAAGACAATGAGAATTTTGAAAATGTACAGGTACTTTATTAAAAAGACAGTTTATGAAGACAGTACCTTCTCAGAATTTCACGGTCACCGCCATCCTGAAATTAACCCTTTGCTGTCTGAGCGGAACATTCAATTTTTTCATACCTGTTGCCCTCTTAGTGGACAAATGCTTACTGTGTCGTTATACTTCATGGCAAAGAAATAAAATACACACCATATTGATCAGGAGTAATAGACCTTTAAAATGGAATAAATTATAATTCATAATTTTGAGTGAAACATCAATTTTTCTTAAGAAATATCATTCCATCTCAACCACAAAAATAAAAAATAAATCAATTTGTCTTGATAAATCTCATTTTTCTTTAATTTCTGTTGTGGATGGAGAAAAGCTTAGAGTGTATGGGTTATTAACAATTTTGTCTTCTACTCAATGAAAAAAACAGAATTCATTTCCCACCTTTTGTTCAAAAGTTATGATCAGTTGATTCAGAGCTGCAACTTGCAGTACCGAATAGAATTTTCAGAAGAGTAGGGAGCTTGTGTTCCCTGGTTTGACATGATCCCATTATGCATATATTAATGGCCTTTTAACTTAAAATAATTATTAATACCATAATTTAAGCATGACCCACACATTAGTATGTGAGTTTAATAGTTTTAAGAGGCAATAACAATTGTAAGGAGTCTTCCACCACTTCTGGGTTTTTCGGAGAACGCTGTATGAATTGATCATTTGATCTAAATCTACGCCTAAAGGACGGCGAGATGCAAAGGTTACTGGAGTTGGGGTCGCTGTGTCTACATCTGTACAAGACAGACAGTACACAGTGACAGGCAAGCGGCTACGCTTGCTGCCTCGTTTACCTGTCAGGAAATGGCTAACCAAATCCCCCCAAAAAATGTATATGAGTATAATAAGTAGAGATTTAAATATACATGCAATTAAAACTATTAGAGCTATTAGAGTATAGTCTCTTCATACAATTGATGGGTTGGCTTGTACGTTTGGTTTGAGATTATGAAATAAAATGAAAATATAAACGTCTGTGGCAGAGGTGTCATTACTGTAATAAGCAATACTCTTATGACAACTAGAATTGTGCATGTACACACACACAAAAGCTTACCCAGGTGAAGATGATGGGTGATCCGTCTCCTCTTCCATATCCTCCTCCTCCTCCTCTTCACCCAACAGTTGCCCGACCAAGTACTCCTCCTCCTCGATGTCCATCCCCTCATGGTCTTCGAGTTCATGCTCCTTGATGACCCTGAGCTCCTCAGCTGTCAGCTGCCTCCTAACCCTTAGAGACTTGACAAGCCTCACATACTCTGTCCTCTCTTCCTCCATCTACAAATTTTTTTAAAAAGAAAGAAAGAAAAAAAATACATTGAATATTGCTTTTGCTTCATTACACATCACATGCATATAAACAACAACCATGACCCTTTTCTCTAAGCACATGATCACTGGATAGCCTATCTAATACATTGCTTGGATGAACATAAGGACATCTCACAGAAAAACAAATCACTCATACTCAGACAAAAATTATGTTTTTGAGTGTCAACACAACCCCCACATCAATGTTTAGGCATCTTCAGTACATGCATCCAACATTTGACATTCAGCTACCAAGCTAAATATTACAGTGCTATGCACAAATGAAAACTGTGCTTTACATTTCAACAGAGTAACCTATTTTGTTGGTTTTACAATACAGATTACATGGGCTAAACATTACATTATGCAACATGAAGAATGATAAACACAGAGCCGTCCTGACTCCTGAACAACAACCAAAAATATTTTGGAAGCTGCATTCACGTAACCTAAAGTTAACACGCTAGCTAGTTATATGTAATATTACCACGGACACTTCACACAGAATCGTCGAAATCTCTAAATTATCAACAAGTAGACAAAATAATTGTCTTCATCTGACATACAACAAACTTCATAATATCACTGAGAAAAAGCGTCATGAAGCATGAGCTATAAGCTGACCAAGACGCATCATGAGCAACAAACAAAATTGTTTCTGAGGCTGCATTCACTCTGTTAGCTATATTTCTGCAATGTTACCTGATGTGTATTTCATCACAAATACTAGAAACATCTCATATGTCAGTAGTAGCCCTAATAACTGTCTAAATTCAATACAGTAAAGCGAAAAAATATAACTGAATAAGGCAACATGAGGAGAGAGAAGCTGGGCTAATCGAGAGGCGTCATGAACCACCGATATATATCTCCGCTGCATTCGCATCAAAACGCTAATGAAATGCTAGCCAATTTGGTCTGATATTACCTGACAGGCATTTCATTCAAAATCTACTAAATCTCTTAAATGTCAGTAGTAGTACTACTAATTGTCTATTTTATTTACTGTCAACTCTAAAACATAGTGATAAAAAGTCTGTTTACATCAGGTAATAACGCTGTCATCATCTGGAGTGTACACATGCGCAACCTGCTACAGGCTTAGCTCACGGAGAAATTTCTACCCAATAAAAATAACAAAAATAAAAGTATTTTCAATCAATATCCTGGATTATTGATAACAACAACTAATAAAAAGGTCATTTTACCTCAGTTGATCTGGCAGTGTCTCCCTCAGACGACGTTCAGACGTCTTTGTCAGTACTTCTCCTCCCGAAGCCGCAGGCAGTGACATATCAAATCTGAATTTTAGCTTGAAGTAGTGAAAATAATTCCCGCCTCAAACCCCTTAACCAATGATATCACTGGAAAGCTTATGATGTGACGTTTATGAGGAAGTTTTTTTTATTATGATATGACGTTGTTTGGCGGAGATATAAGACTGAAGGTCATCGGTACTCAAGTAACGAAATTAGAACGGGCCGACTGCAAAGGGTTAAATCACGATAAGTCGATTGACGAACAGACAGGACAGGGGAACAGACTGAAAACTAGACTGCATTTTCTCGGCAGAAACCGCAAGGTGGACTTGCCACCCCCCCCCCACTCCCCCACCAACCCCCGCTCAACACACCCCAACACCCACCCATCATCCTCCCTCTCCATCCCCTCCAAAACCCACCTCAACACCCTGTTAAAACACCCCCCAACCCCCTCTCTCCACTCCCCCCAAAACACCATTTTAACACCCCCTCAAACCCCCCCAACCCCCCCACCAACACCCCCTTCATTCAAACACCAACCCCCCCCTCTCTACCCCCTCCAAAACCCCATTTTAACACCCCCTCAAGCCCCCCCCTCAACAAAGCACCAACAAATGATGAAACTTAAAAGAGTTTGACCAAAGACATTTATAAAGTTGTAGCTTGTCAATCGACTTATTTAATTTCAAGATGGCGGTGACCGGGAAATTCTGAGAAGGTACTGTCTTTATAAACTGTCTTTTTAATAAAGTACCTGTACACTTTCAAAATTCTCATTGTCTCATTTTAAATGTCAGGGCTCTCAGAAGTCTACCAATAAAATGTGGAGTTACTCTGAACCTTGCTAATGGTGTAAAAATAGTGATTTGGCTGCATAGACTATGCAATGCCCCCAGTGTAGCAGTGTAAGGCTAATGAAAGCTTTGGCTTAAACGGTGTAAAATGCAGAATGCTGGGGGTGACCGGAGGTCGGTATTGGATATATGTTTGTACTCGGTAACATCTTTCAGTACAGCCCAGGTCAAAATCACGCCGGCCTTCTCCTTTAACCAGTATCATCTGTACACACAAACTACATATTTTTCACATATCAATAGCAGCTGGAGGTTGATTATATTAGAAATGCAGCAACACATATTTCTTCTAATATAATTTTAATGATGCACATTGTTTAACATTTAACACCTTTATTGGGTGAACATCATTTAAATCTCTTGCAATGTCGCAAATGCAATGTCATTTTTTTTGTGATTTAAAAATAGACTTCTCAAAATGTCATACCTCTGTTTCTACTAAAATCTACTATATTTTTCTCAAATTTCTCTCTTCCTGCCTCTACCAGGATGCTACCACCCGTGTCGGAAGTGTACAGGGCCACATGAGTACCACTGTCTTGATTGTAAACTAGGATGGATTCTACATGATAACAAATGTATAGGTGAGTTTCAGCTGAAGCACTGACCTCAGATCTACTAGGATTTGGTCATCAGTGAAAAGTGGTAAATATATGTTGTCATGTTATCATGTAATTTTATTGACCGCTTGAAGTCGAAATAGTCAGAAAATGATCTATTCAGGAGCAAAGTAGCTAGGGTTTAATTTTGTGGAATAAAGCAATTTGGTATTGAACTAGTGGGTTTTTTTTTTTTTTTTTTTTACCAGTGCCATGTACTACACATATCTAGAATAAGAATGTGTTCAAACTGTCTATAAAACATTTAATACATATGTTTTTTGTTTATTTCAGACGTGGATGAATGTGGCACAGTGCTTGCTCGCTGTCCATCTAATACTTATTGCTTCAACACGGATGGATCCTATGAATGCAGAGGTGAGTAAAAATGTGCACAACTTAAAGCAACATGCCACCGTACTTCAATATTGAAATATATTCTTCCTCTAACTTGTTGATACATAGCGAGTTGATACATAGCTGTCTCGTCTCTATGCGTGTATGCACTGGTGCACGATGCTACTTTGACACCATTTAGCTTAACCCAGTTCTTTTAATGTGTACCAAATAGCCTTGAAGTTAGAAGTGACCAAGCAAATCCACGTCTTTCCTATTTACATGTGAAAACTCAAATAGTTATTTATGAGGGTTGTGGTGACACAAAATAAAAGGTAGCGATTTTATAAGCTGATAACAAAGAGAACTATGTATGGCCAAGAAACACTTGGGAGCCCTTTGCCATTGGCGCAGTAACATCCTTGGGGAAGAAGATTTTTCAGGAGTGAAGATGTTACTGCGCTCACGGAGAAGGGCTCCCAAGTGTCTAGCAATTAAACCATAAGTGCATTATGTGCAGAGAAATGCAAGCTAGCTTATTCATCATCTGCATTAAATGTATGCATTAAACAGTGAGTTAAAGTTGGCCGGATGTTTGATATTCGCCTGATGTTCAATCTCAACTTTCCCTGCATTCAGTTTTGCCTGCAAAATTCAGTTTAACAACCAGATCAGCGTTACACACTGTTCACATCGTTTTCATGTCCCCAGCTAAAACTATAAATTAATTGTTGGTGTCGACAGCCTGGCTTAGAGACAGTCAACAAATTACAGAATTAAAGTGTGCCCTATACTGTGCTGCAGCTCCCAGTGCATAGCTGCTACAGGTGAGATTTTGCTCATATGTCACTTTATGGCACAGGCTACTTTAATTTAGGCACAGTACCGTTTTTGTACTGTGGACATGCTTGTGTGAGCTATCCATAAAAACACCAAGGTATTTATGTGAAGAGATCTGAAATATGGGAGTGTTATGAATGCACTCAGCGATTGATTCAGAAGTGCTCTATGGTCAAATATAATTCAGTTTTCTTTACATTGACAAGAACATGATGGGTACCGAACCAGTGTTTGCTTTCTGAGTGGTAGGATGCTGCATCCTGATCATTGTGTAATTGGCCCAAGACGGCAGTGTTATCTGAAAATCTAACAATGTAGTTGTGTAGTGTGAGTGTTTACTCACACACTCAATTGTGTTGATGGGAAAGAGGACAGGAGAACGTACATATCCTTGAGGGACGCCACATGCATAGGAGGTGTCCCTCAACCCTAGGTGGTAGTGGAGGGCCAAATTATGTCCCCACCAATGTCAACACCATTGTTACGCCCTTGCAGTGACCTCAGGTTGCAGAGGATCATTGACGACAGAGGAGGCCGATTGCCTCTCTTCCATAGATGCTGCCACAATCTATCGCATCCATCTTGTTTTCTGGGCCGCATTTGTATGACTGCACTGTGAGATCCAACGCGCTAGGAGCACGTCTCGGGTGTAGAAAACAGGTGGTTGGGCCTCCGTGCCTCCCGAATGAGCTTGGCAGGGAATCTGAAATCCAGTGGTAATTTGGATGAGATATACAGTATATCACAAAAGTGAGTACACCCCTCACATTTTTGTAAATATTTTATTATATCTTTTCAAGGGACAACGCTAAAGATATGAATCACTGGTAGAATGTAAAGTAATCAGTGTACAGTTTGTATAATGGTGTAAAGTTGATGTCCCCTCAAAATAGCTCAACACACAGCCATTAATGTCTGAACTGCTGGCAACAAAAGTGAGTACACCCCTAAATGAAAATGTTCAAACTGTGCCCAGTGTCAATATTTTGTGTGGCCACCATTATTTTCTAGCACTGCCTTAACTCTCTTGGGCATGGAGTTCACTAGAGTTTCACAGGTTGCCACGGGAATCCTCTTCCACTCCTCCTTGTGTGTTAGACACCTTGCGCTTCTCCACCTTCCATTTCAGGATGCCCCACAGATGCTCAATAGGGTTTAGGTCTGGAGACATGCTTGGCCAGTCCAGCACCTTTACCCTCAGTTTCTTCAGCAAGGCAGTGGTTATCTCAGAAGTGTGTTTGGGGTCATTATCATGTTGGAATACTGCTCTACGGCCCAGTTTCCGAAGGCAGATCATGCTCTTCAGTATGGCACAGTACATATTGGCATTCATGGTTCCCTCAATGAACTATAGTTCCCCAGTGCCAGCAGCACTCATGCAGCCCCAAACCATGACACTCCCCCCACCATGCTTGACTGTAGGCAAGACACGTCTGTCTTTGTACTTCTCACCTCATCGGCACCACACACGCTTGACACCATCTGAACCAAATAAGTTTATCTTGGTCTCATCAGTCCACCGGATACAGTTCCAGTATTCCATGTCCTTAGTCTGCTTGTCTTCAGCAAACTGTTTACAGGCTTTCTTGTGCACCATCTTTAGAAGAGGCTTTCTTCTGGGACAACAGCCATGCAGACCAATTTGATGCAGTGTGTGGCATATGGTTTGAGCACTGACAGGCTGGCTCCCCATCTCTTCAACCTCTGCAGCAATGCTGGCAGCAGTCACACGTCTATTTTCAGAAGCCAACCTCTGGACATGACGCTGAGAACGTCCAATCAACTTCTTTGGTCTGTGGTCTTTGGTGGGGCCTGTTCTGAGTGGAACCTGTCCTTAGCCACCGTGTTGCAGCTTAGTTTCAGGGTGTTGGCAATCTTCTTATAGCCTAGGACATCTTTGTGTAGAACAATAATTCTTTCTTTCAGATCCTCAGAGAATTCTTTGCCATGAGGTGCTATGTTAAACCTCTAGTGACCAGTATGAGAGTGTGAGAGCGATAACACCAAATTTAACATACCTGCTCCCCAAGGACACCTGAGACCTTGTAACACTAACAAGTGACATGACAATGGGAAGGGAAAAGGGCTTATTGGGCACAATTTGGGCATTTTTATTTAGGGGTGTACTCACTTTTGTTGCCAGCAGTTCAGACATTAATGGCTGTGTTATTTTGAGGGGACATCAACTTTACACCATTATACAAGCTGTACACTGATTACTTTACATTCTATCAGAGTTTCATATCTTTAGCATTGTCCCTTGAAAAGATATAATAAAATATTTACAAAAATGTGAGGAGTGTACTCACTTTTGTAATATACTGTACATAGAACAAACATGGCAAAACTAATCTACTATGTTCTGCCGAGCAGCTAGAAGCTATATGTAACAATCACACACAAAGAAACAAACAAAACAAAGACGGCTGCAGTGGAAAGCAAGCTCAGGTTGCAGGCAGAGCAGCACCCCGGAAGATGGGCCTTATTAAAGGTATTTCATCTTAAGCAAGCGGTGATCATCAGGTAGCTTGGTCATTTTTAAGGACTAGGCTATAATTTAAGTGTGAAAATGAAGCATATTTAAAAACGTCTTCACTGAAACCTCAAAATCTGACTATCCTGAACAGGCCCATTGGCACACACACAGTCGATGCACGCTGGGGAGGAATTCAGTAGGAGTAAATTACAGACTTAGGTTTTAGCATTAGGTTTGAGGTCATTTAAAAGTGTAGACTTGCTCTGCATTTGTCTCATTTACATATAGTCATAGCTGCAGTGTACCCAAACAACCACCAGGTGGCACTTGGGAGCGACCGTGAGTGTTCTAACATAGCCTACAGCTGTCAGGAAATGAAGTTGAGCTGAAATAGGCTAAATATAGTAATTAATAATTCAATTAAATAAAAATGGCCTAATTAATACAGTGAACTATGCTGACGCATAGTCCCGATGGGAAAGATGACTGTGGTCAACACACAACAGAGTGAGCTCATCAAGACTCTGCGTTGTTAGCCCCATATCATATAATCATTTTAACGTCCACAGATTTATACTTCTGCGTTGCGTCGTCGCAGACCTTCGCCGACACCAATCAGACCTTCGCCGACACTACGCATATACCTTTCGTGCGCATGAAAAAAATCCTGACTACGCGTCAAAGTGTCGCCGACACGGTACGCAGACCGACACATACGTCATGGATTGTGATTGGTCCGCTTTACATCAATTCCAGTTCTCCGCCTTTCCAGTGCGTTGTGTGTACAAGACCGGCATTTTTAAACTTACATAAATGGCCTTATAACTACCCATTCACCTGACAAAGACAGTTGACCATAGAAAGTAATGACCTGATAACTATGCTTATTAACCAGACAAAGCTTCCCATCAACGCATCCGACACAGTTTGGGAAGTTCCACAGTCTCCAAAAATCTCCGGCTATCGTTTCCCACTGGTTAGTTGACGGACAGGGCAAAAACTCGGGCTGCAGTGTTGTCCACAACGCTTTGCAAACATCTGACACAATAGATGACACTGTGGATGAGGCCAGCTTGTAGCTTACCGCTAGCTACAGCCTGTTGATTTGCACCAGAAGCCAATAATCGCAACGCAACGACCGGAAAACACACGCTCGAAGGACCCTTTCTAAACTCAATAACCCCCTAGCGTTGTGGCAGTGAACTGCCACGCGCAGCCATTACGCGGAAGCAGAGGTATAAATCGGCCACGGAAGTATAAATCAAAAACGCCGGCGAAGGTGTCTGTGACGGTGTCTGCGACGACGCGATGCAGAAGTATAAATCCAGCTTAAGAGACTCTCTGGCAGTTCTTGCTTGCCCCTTGATCCATCCTTGATCAGTTTCAGCTAAGTAGGCCTACCGGAACGCAGAATAAAATGGCGCAACCCAAAAGACTAAAATACAGAAGTAAGGAACTGCATTCTGCTGCATTCCGGCCCACTTCAAGCACTGCCGGAACGCAGAAAAAAGTGGCGGAACGCAAAACACAAAAATACAGAAGTTCCGAAACTGCGTTCCGGCCCACTTCAAGCAAGTACTGACTATAACAAATCATTTTATTTGCTCTCCATCCCTCCTTATCGGTCGCCATCCATTAGTGTACAATTTGAAACCTGTTTATGCCCTTTACTCAACTATTTTGTTCCAGTATTTCAATATGATCACGTATAGACATTTTTCTCAGTATAAAGCATGAAAGCAACTTGAAATATGAAGATATAATCATAGGACGACGGCAGCCAAGCTTGTTTAAAGGGAGTCCGGTAATAATTCCAGGGTCAGCTCAACGTGAACTTGCCTGCAACAAAGATTGTTTAATAACTACTTAAATATTATGAGAACTTGCTTGAAAATTGAGCAGCATTGACTAAAAGGGGTCTTTGTCACATATTTTGTCAGTAAAGCATGAAACCAACTAGAAATATGAAGATATAATCATAGGGAGTCCGGTAGTAACTCCATTAAGGGAGTCCGGTAATAATTCCATTGTTCATTCGCTGTGAACATATAGCCTAGTTCTTTGCCTTTTGTCTCAGTAAATTAAAACATCCACGTTTGTGAGAATACAATTGGATGGGAGGGCAAAAAGCTGGCAAAGGTTGCAATGTGCAGTTGTTGCGAACAAAATGGGACAGTGTAAGAGTTGCTTGCCCTGTGAGTTGCCTGCCGTGTCTTCCAGTCACTCGGTATACAATTCTGCTACAACGCGCCTCTCAACAAGTGAACTACGTGCTCATTTAGAACTTAGAATAAAAAAATGCCTGTCTTACAATAAAAAATGCCACTGGCCTGGTGCAGCATTACTGAACGCAATATGAGCAGAGGGCAAACCGCATTCGGCACATTTAGGCCTATATTTATCGCAGCACTATTCAGCTGAAGCGTCACCTCAGCTGAAGGTGAAATTCTGCTGTTTTTATTGGAGGACTTTGATTTAACCTATAGTTAAATCCTCATTAATGGATGTATTTTTCTGTGGATTTTGAAGAGGCTTCAAAAGAAGGTAAAATGAAGTTTCTTCACGTAGGTCTAGTCAAACATAATAGACCAAACTGCATATTGCGAAAATAGAACACAAATGAACAGGCTAACTAGTTGTATAACTAGTTCATAGAATCCAGGCTTGATTCATGGTGTTAGAGCTGGCAGACCGTTTTTCATTTGTGTTTGTGGGCAAGGAACAGTCATGTTTTCTGTGTCTCTCTTTGGAAATGATGTCTCGGTATTTTGTGTTATAATTAATAAAGCTGGGGATTTGCTACTTGGCGCAGGCTGATTGTTAAGCCATAGGCTTCAAAACTATAAAGTAATTCTAGCATAACAATTTGACCATATAATGACCAAACTGCATATTGCAAAAATAGAGCACGGAAGTGAACTAACGGCTCTTCCTCCGCTTGACTCTCCGAATCATTAGAGAGGTCCTCCTAGCGGCGGTAGCTGCACTGACACATCACGTAATGCCGTGACTCATGTTTTACGTGAGTCTCGTGGCCACTCCCAATTGGTAATGACTGTATGTTCATTATGTTCATTAAAGTCAAAGTCTTTCCAAGATGATGTTGGCCATGCTATCATTTTATAATTATTTTTGCAGCCTACAATGCAGGCATGTAAGCCTAGAGCAGGGGTCGGCAAATAAGTTTTGACCCGGGCCAATTTCTTATTTTTTTTTGACAATTCAATCGCAGGCCATCATCATCAGGCGAACCATGTTTTCCTACTGAAAAAAAACGTTATTATATCATAGGCCTATAGGCTACTGTATATCATTAGTTATTCAATTCAATTTTATTTATATAGCGCATTTTTACAAAAGGCATGTCACAAAGCGCTTAACACAAGAGGCCCAATGAGCAACAGGGGCAAGGAAAAACTCCCTAGCAGCGTTTTTTGTTTTTACCTGTTATGGTAAAGGAAGAAACCTTGGGCAGTTCCGACGGCTCAAGGGGCTAACCCAACTGCCTAGGGCAGGTTTTCAGTCTCTCAGATGGTGAGAAGTCCACTATTATTCCATTAGATACACATGACAAGAAAATTTAGGTAAATAACGTAATATAGGAGTCCCATTAGAATCCCAGGATATAGTCCCATGTCATTAGGCACAGTCAAGCCAGGGGCCAGTTGGAGGCTGTATCAATCATGTCAAGGTCATCTGTGAAGCTGAAGGCAGACCGCCCAGGAAGCCAGAGATGCAGGATCAGGCAATGGAAGGCAGGGGTGACCCTCAGCAGGGAGGCAGTGGCATGGACAGTGGAGTGGGTTGAGGACCATTCAGGAGTGCCACCGGATCACGTTGGAAGAAGGTCCCAGGAGAACCAAGGAGGTGCAGGCGCAGGCAGTAGAAGGCAGTAATGACTCACGGCAGGGTGGTAAAGGCATTGAAAATCTGAGAGGAGATGAGTTAGAACAGTCTCCATTAGATTTCAGAGAATGTGAGTTATATTGCATGTGCAACCATGTACAGATGTTGGCTAAGTGAAGAGAGAGAAATAAGTGGAGAGGAAAGAGAGAGGAGGAGAAAGACAGAGTGAAAATTGTACGGGTTAACAGATGGGTGGATTGTGGCGGCATTAAACTATAGCACCATAACTAAGGTATGATGTATAACAAGCCAACACCACTAAAGGAAATGGTCAGTGGCCACCAAGCCCTGGACGGAAGCTTACAGCAGAGGCAGTCCTTTCCAATAATACCCTGAGGAGGTGTGGCTTACCATACACCATCCCTAATTAAAGGGGTCAATAAATAGAAAAGTTTTGAGTCTAGACTTAAAGGTGTTGAGAGTGTCCGCTTGACGAATGTTAGAAGGGAGTTTGTTCCACAGGACAGGCGCACGATGGCAGAATGCTCCTCCTCCCATTGTGGATTTTGATTTTCTAGGAATTACTAGGAGACCAGCATTCTGTGACCTTAGGGGTCTAGAAGGGTTGTAGGGAATAAGTAAGTCTTTAATATATGCTGGAGCAAGGCCATGAAGGGCTTTACATGTTAGGAGAAGTATTTTAAAATCAATTCGGCTTTTAACAGGAAGTCAATGTAAGGAAGCAAGGATAGGTGTGATATGTTCATATTTTTTTGTCCGAGTGAGTGCTCGTGCTGCAGCATTTTGTATTAGTTGAAGGTTTTTGATGCAGCTAGTACTAAATCCAGAGAACAGTGCATTACAATAGTCAAGTCTGGAGGTAACAAATGCATGTATTAGTTTTTGTGCATCTTCAAAAGAAAGGAATTTTCTGACCTTAGAAATGTTGCGTAAATGAAAGAATGAGGTTTTGGAGATATGCTTTACATGACTATTTAAAGAGAGGTCTTGATCAATATACACCCCAAGGTTCTTGACCTTTGTGTTAGGTGTGAGTGAAAGGTCACTAAGTAAGCTGATGATGGGGTAAAGTGTTGGTCAGGTTTTTAGGGCCAATCAACATGACTTCAGTCTTATCAGAGTTTAAGCAAAGGAAATTATTAGTCATCCAGTTTTTGATGTCACTGAGGCAGGCAACAAGTCTTGTTACTGGCGTACAATCATTAGGCTTCATTGAAAGGTATAGTTGGGTGTCATCTGCATAAGAGTGGAAGGTAATGCCATGTTTTCTAATAACAGATCCCAAAGGTAGCATGTAAAGGGAGAATAGCAGAGGTCCCAGTACTGATCCTTGGGGCACACCATACTTGACTTTAGTGTGGCATGATGCTTCATTATGTGCATGTACAAACTGTTAACGTCCAGTAAGGTATGACCTGAGCCAGGCTAATGCAGAATCTTTGATGCCAATCATATGCTCAAGTCTATGTAGTAGGATGCTGTGATCAATAGTGTCAAAGGCAGCACTTAGATCCAGTTGGATTAATAATGAAATGCATCCATTATCAGATGAGATAAGGAGATCATTGTAGACCTTTTGTTGCCATTATAGGCAACAAAATTAAAAAAATAATTTACATTCATTTAAAATGACTGCTGCAGCTCCTGTCATCTGTCATTCAACAGATAGGCCTAGCAACCTGACTTGCTAATGATTTGGCTATGCATTAGTAAAGCTGCTAATTCTCGCATGACATCCTGATGCTGTTTTTCTGTTTGGATGTGTGAAACACAATTGAATTGAAGCGCTTAAGGCTGGATATACACACAGCAGCAAGATCTGGTGTTATTAAATCTGTCATTTTTGACAGCAAATACTATACGTTTTTTGGCGGGTCAGATATTATTGACGACGGGCCAATTATGGCCCGCGGGCTGCTAATTGCTGACCACTGGCCTAGAGTTATCTATTTGAAAACATCAGGCTTCTGCCCTCTTTTAAGGCAGTGCTCCTAATTGCCACTTGGTGGTTATTTGGGTACATTATCCTGAAAAAATAAATTACGCCCCCTGAAAATGCTGTGTAATACTGTGCCCTCTGATACTGTGGAATCAAAACGAGTGGGAGAAAGAGATGGGGGTCGGATAGGGAATTGACCTCAGGATGCCTGAAACCCAGGTCCCCATATTCATTGTATGGCGCCTTAGCCAACTGAGCTACAGCATCCCCACAGCTGAGTGAGTGTTGAGTGTGCCTGTTTGGAGTTCATCCTTTTGTTCTACAAACATAGTAGCTAAAACACCATTTTCGGTTTATGTCTTGCTGTTTTGGCTGTACTCTGTTTCAAGACTTCATAAATGGTGCTGTATTACAATATATCTATGCTAGGCTTGAGCTAAAACCACTACTGTGTTCTTTTCAGGTTTGGGACTTTCAACCCATCTAAACTTATGGGTTATGGCTGCTTGTTAGTTATAAACAGTGCTCTTAACACCTGTCTCACTCTCACCCCCTTTCTCCCCTTTTCCAGGTTGCGATCAGTCTTGTGTGGGCTGCATGGGAAGTGGTCCAGCTAGATGCAAGAAGTGTGCTAGAGGGTATAGACTTAACGGGGCCAAGTGCCTTGGTAAGCCTTTATTTATCAGGTTTCTCTTTTTCTTCTTTTTATAGACGTTTCTGTGTATTTATTGCAGGCTGTCAAGGCTTTGAAATTCAGAATGTATGAACAATGAAAATAGCACAAACACATTTAGAATGTGACATGTCATTCACTGCATTCATATTACTGTTACAACCGGCCTACTAGGCTATGTAACCAGAGAGGGAAGACCACGCGGAATTTGCCAAAAGAAAACATGTATTTATTTAAGATAAAGTTTTTACAACGTAGATTAAGCAAAGTCAGTATTAATGTTGGATTGAGAAAAGAAAGTGTATGAAAATGTTGGATTGAGAAAAGGAAGTGTGCAAGATGAGGTGTTGTGCATAAAGAACGTAAACGCCAAAAAGGTGCGGGAGAGGAGGAGAAGCGGCGGCCACCCATCCAGGTCTACGGACATCTTAAAGGCCATCCAGGAAATAATTAATCAGACCCACACGTGCGCCAAATCCACACCTATGTTGAGCTCACCTGTAGGGAGATGCAATAAACAGCACATAAGCAAACCACAAGGAGGAGCCCTGCAGACCCGTAACACCCCTTCCCTTAAAATTGGGGCTAAGCAACATTCTGTTTTTCTCTCTCACGAGCTCCCTCTAAAGACCGCTGTATTGCATTGTATTGCACTGCATTCTATTGGAGGCGGACCACGCTGCTGAACATTGCAAGTGCTGTATCTACCGCTATTGGCCACAGTGGCGCATTCTACACCGTTCGTTCGCCATGTAATGACTAACTTTAGCATCCTAAACAGTATGAAACGGATTAATTAAATGAAAAATGTCGCATAGTGGGCCTTTAAGACCGAGGTCTCTAAAAGGACTCTGGTAAAGCCTTCAAAACCCCACACCCAATAATGACAATAACTCAATAAAGAGTTTTACATTGTAAAAATAATTTCTGTAAGCCATGTGAGCACTTAACTTTGGTCCATGGGTGTTATCAGCCCACACACATGAGGTGGATGGAAGAACTCTTTGTCCACAGGCCCAACCCCCTCTACCCCCACAGCAGCTCCAACATGCCCTTCCCATACCCAAGGCTCCAGCAAATCACGTTACCTTGATAGCTACATTCAAGAGAAGAAATATATCGGCCTATCCACCCCCTGCGCATCACTCTGCAGGAGCACAGCACAACATGGCTACCATCCACCTGCATCTGAAAAAGCTGGTCTAAACGGGGTGCCATCAGAACTGGGGCAGAGGTCAACAACATTTTAACATTACTAGAAGCAGCCTGGGAGGCCACAGTCCATTCAAACTTAACCTTAGCTTTTAACAGGTCAGTCAAAGGGGCTAAGACAGTGGAAAAGTTGGGACAAAAGCTTCAATAATACCCTACTATGCCCAAGAAGCGTCGCAACTCGGGTTTGGTAGTTGGAACCGGGTAATTATCAACAGCCACAACCTTAACATGGACCGGCTTCACTTGTCCCTGCCCTACCACCTTCCCCAAATAGAGAGGGAAAGTAATCTCATCGCCCCCTGCTGATTGCGTTCCAACCTCTATATCAAAATGAATGGGATTTTCTCTTCAGAAAATTATATTTTGGTTCACACTCAAAAGTTACGATCGTGGCTTTCATATGATATGCATGTTGGGTAGTTCTATCGATTCGGATGGTCATTCTTTATTTTTTCCACGGATTTGAATTGTGTTTAATGTTTTTAAAAAAGCTGATATTGGACTACACAGAACGATCGTCGCGTGTATGACGTTTCCGTAAAATATTAGCATCTTACTTTAACCCTGCCCTGCGATACACCAATGAATTCACTCAACAGGGTCAAATATTACATAGGCCTAGTTGCGGCTGCTGGCCTGCCCGGAATAATTAACCTCGGTGGAAGCCAGCAACATTTCGATTGAAAGCGATGTAAGTGCAAACTGCTTTCAGATCTCTTGAACTGTCAACAAAAAAGTTAGGCTATTTTGTTCAGTCAGCAAGGGCATGGACAGTACGGGACACTGTTAACAGGTAACATTAGCATTAAAATGTCATATGGTATACACATGTATGATAAGGGAATATACTTAACCTGCCTCACTAGAATATCTTGCCAACATTCAAATCGTGTGATAAACCTCTGCTATTTTACTCCATGCAGCTAACCTTAGCCTAACATTAGCTAACGTCAGAAGCTAGCGTTAACATTACTGGCTCGACTGCAAGACCAAACCAAACATCTGTGTTCATGAAACTCACTTTTATACGAATCCACAGCTGTAGTTTTACAGGATCTTTGGGGAAAGTAAAAAAATTGGCATCCATAGTTTCTGACCAGTGGTTGCAATCAGGCGAAAAACACAGCATGGTGAAGTTGTGGAATTCTGACGTAAAGGGAATGACTCAAAGTTGTAGTCCGTTTCTGACTAGTTAGGCACAATTTAGATTTTTTAAAATAAGTCAAAATTTCACACAAGACCTTCACAGTTAGTAGATCATTCCAATAAATGGGCTGAAAAATATGTCTGATGTACAAGTTCGGTGTCATGTTCGGTGTCACCCTAGGGATTTTTTAAAAAATCGGTCTGTGGGATTTTCAATACCATTGCTCTCAGGTTAGGAACGCTACCGCTAGGATCGCTGTGTTCCACTTTCCCTCCCTTTACACAACTGTGGCCTGGATAAACTCACACTTGGCTAGATTGGTTGTAAGGCGAGCGTCCACAAGCCTGGTAAAGAGAGCCCGAACACGGTCCAGATGTTTTGACCACTCATTGCTATGCACAACCACATCATCGAGGTACACAGCGCACACCTGCAAACCGGAAACAACACGGTTCATAGGCCGTTGAAAGGAAGCTGGTGCGTTGCGTAATCCGACTCAGAACAGTGTAGGAGTACAAGCCCGATGGCGTTATAAAGGCTGAAACCTCCTGAGCCCGAAATGTTAAAGGGACTTGGTAATAGCCTTTGAGCAAGTCGAACTTACTCACAAACTTGGCTGCTCCTACCCTATCAACACAATCTTCAACCGGCTAGCCCATTATCTAACTAGGTAAGGTAAGGTACTTCACCTCTGCCTCTAGATGTCGCTCTTTGTCTGGTGATATCCGATAGAAGCGTTGTCTTATCGGCTCCGCATCACCAACGTCAATGTCATGTTCAATCCAATGAGTACACGGTGGTGTATCTGAAAACAAGGAGAGAAAAGCTGACAACAAAGATGTAATTTTTAACGCCCGCTCAACTGACAAATGCCCAAGCAAGTTTGCTCTGCCAGTTTCTCAGAGTTCCTCAAATCGTCAGGACCTACCACATCCACCTCACTACTTGCTGCCACCAGGTAGGGAGATGTAACAGGTTGCTTTAAACCAGTAGGTTGACAGACACCAATGAAGAGACCAGAATGGCAATAAATACAGCTTTATTTAAGCCTACTTGAAGGGAGAGAGGATGTAAGGGGCAGCCACCCGATAAGGCAGAAGTGATCATTGCAACATAGACACTGCACTTCAAGACAATGCGTTTACTTGGCACTACACTACACCCACACATGCAAAGAAAGACCGGGTAGAAGATTACTACACCCTGGCTACAGCCAGCAGTCCTTGGGCATTAGCTATAATAAGCCAGTACTTATTACCAATTATCTTTATTTATGAGACTAAAAACACAAAATCTAGTTACTGAACTCTGGCTGAGCCACCCGGGGGAAGTAGACGGCGTGTAGGGTCGCAGCACAGGTCGGCCGCCCTGTCTGGGACAAAACAAACCAACCAAAAGAAACCACAGCCACAAAAACGAAGTTACAGTGTTGGCTACAGACTTACATTAAATTAAAGCCAAGGTCTCTACCAAGCACAGGCTTATACAGATAAACTGACCTTAAATTCTGAATCTCCTACACCCACATACATCACAAATAAAGAACAAAGAAAACTACACGCCATCCACCTTACCCACAGCTGACATACTGGAGACCAAGGCCGCGGCCCTCCACCGGCACACTTTATATAGGGCTGCTTCTTGTCCTGACCACAGCTAGTGGAATGTACCAGCT
>JAGFZM010001032.1:112042-127497 GCA_017657215.1 Limnothrissa miodon | reverse complement strand
GATATATATATATATATATATATATATATATATATATATATATATATGCGTGTGTAATATCAATATATATGGGTGTGTAATAATATTTTAACATAGCTTACATGTGTCTAATATGTCTTGTACGGTTGCGAGAAATAAAGCCAAATTAGACCAAAATGAATTTGTACATCGAAAACCGGACACTCGGTGTTTTAAAATACATTTTCGTTAACTGTAAATTATGATATTTTTATTTCATCGCCATCAGCCTAAATAGTATAATATTATCCACTGCAAATAAAACATGACCATACAAATAATGTCATTAGCCTACCAAGTTACAACTTGGAAAAAGTTAAAATCGTGATTTTCAAATTCATTACATTATAATGTCAAGCAATTACTATTTTGTCTGTCATGAATTTAGTTACTAAACGCACTAGTTGTCCGTGTGTTTGGAAACAGTTACAAACGAGTCAATGCAGTAAAACAATAAAATAAAAACCGTAAATATGAGGATGTTGGTGTTTGGTGACGCACCTGTATCTCTTGGAGTCCACCGGCATAATATTCATGGCAATGTAATACTGTTTGAACGGATCCAAGTTTCTCACTTTTACACGAACTGATGGAAACATTCTCCTGCAAAAACATCACATTCGTTTCGAAATATATTTTTTAACATTTGTTTATCAGTCTAAAAATTACGATAAAGTGGGGTTAAAGGAACTGCATGCTTATCATTTGGCAACTTGTAAATTGAGAAAAAGTCAAACGGTTAATATAGCCTACTATTACTGCTTTTAAAACTCAAAAACTCAACTTTTCACTTACGATTTAAATGGGGGAAATGTTTTACAACTGCAGTTACCACTTCAAAGATTTTACTGACAGTTTTTAACCAAGCTCACCTTGATTGTCATGCGTTTATAAACAATGAAATATTTCACTAATTTTACTGCGCGGTAAGTGCAGTGTGAAATACACAGTGGAAACAACACACGTTTCCTTTGTATTTCATCCTCCTAAGCATAACCAATGTCAAACATAATCCCCCTGGACCATGTAATCACGTTTCCTAAAGGTAATCGGAAAGTTTTGCCCTGTTGTAACCCGAGCAACGCTTTTTCCTCTCTGTGAACTCCAGTTCGAAGGCTGCCCTTCATTCCATAAAACTGCAGCATTTTCTACAGAATTTCTGCAAAAACATGTCCTTTTTACAGTGTAACACCAATCATCGACAGATTACGCCTATGTTTTTTATCATCTAGCATTATCTGACATTTTTCTATATATACCTTTATGGCAGAAGCCAATGACCCCTGGACTTTTGACTTCAGATGTTCAATAAAAGAAGCATGAATGAGCTGAGCAGGTGTAGTAAACAAATGAACAGACAGTAACATCAATTCATTAAATAAACTTGTCTGGACGAAAAGAGTAAGCATACCAAAGTGTACCGTTACGCACACTCCGTATCACCGATTCTGCGTTGTTAATATCAAAGCTTACCTTCCAGCTTTAGTGATGATCATTTCTGTGCCGATCTCGTGGAATCGGTTCCACAAGTCTGATCCTTGAAGTTCCATGCGCACGTCTCGCTCAGATTCTGGGTCGCGTTCGCTGTCCACGGGCTTCCGTAAAAACAGGGACGCCTTCCTCCGTCTCTCGCTTTCTTTGGGACATCATACACCATAATAAAAAAGGATGCTGCATTTAGACTCACTCGATATGTCATGAAATGATATAAGCTTATGTAAAGTACACCGAATACGTCTTTAATTTTGTTCTGACTTGTTAAATTAGGTTTAAGAGATCGCTAAACAGAATTTACCCTAATTTAAAACGACTAAAAGATGAAAAATACCCATTGTGTCAGCCATAGCTTTGCCCTTCAGTCTTTTGGTTAAAGTTTTACATTTAGCCGAAGCTGTTGAAATGCTACTTCCCCGTGCGTAAAATTAAACGGCACTAACCCTGTATTTCTCCATCGCCGATCATGGTTTCTGTTGACGAGTTAAGGTCTTTCTCGGTCGCTGAATGTTCTAACAGCAGCTCATCCTTGTCGCTTTCCACTTTCACCCGTTTGCAGCTTTTCCCAACCAGCGCTTCCACGGAGAAGGCATGAGCTCGTGAACTCAGACCCTGCATACTGGGCCAGCTGGTTGCAAGCGGGCCTTCGTTGTCAGTCGAACTTCTCAACTTGTAGTCGTACCTCATTCAGGGTGCAGGGCATCCAGACCTCAGTGCGCACTCTTGCAGGGACGTCGTGGGACGCAAAAGTACACACGTGTAACTACTGCGCCTCACATTTAAATCGTCAATATTTTCTCCCAGTTTCCTTGGTTCTAGAGTCGCCCACCCTCCGTCTTCTCCTCCCTCTCTTATTTGCTGCCGGGTTGGAGACCGGCCCTTGTTGTCAAACACTACAGCTCCAATAGGAGTGTGTAATCATGCAATGACTCCCAGCATAGTAATATACTATTGCTTCCGAATTTCAAACTTGACATCCGCCTGGCTCAGTTCACAGCACGCACGTATGTGCAGCGCCTAATGGAATTAATTATTCCTTTTTTCAGTTTTATTCATTTTGGTGGTTAAGAATACATAAGAATACATTGAAGGTCATTATGAATTCGATCAACTCTCATAAACTCACATGTTTTCATTGCATTTCCATTATGACACCATACCCAGTTTACAATCTAGTCTTTAAATTTAGTGATTAAAATTATTCTTTATCATTTTCAAATACATCGTTTTATTTTTGTTATAAACAGTAAGCGTAAACGGCTTACCCAGCATAAGAATGAGCTACATGTTATATTGCTGCTACCTTGCTATCTTTAATGGAGTGTAAGCACTGTTGTTCGCAGAGAAATGCTTGTTTTGATGCACCTGACAGTAAATGAGTGATACTTTGGGCCATGTGCACCAAGTATACCTCAGTGCGCGGCAAAGATCCAAATTCAATTAAATAGGTTATGTCTCACCATTCATACTGTAATCTGTTTATCTTTCTAAACTGCAGTCTACAACAGGATATTGACTAGCCCACGGGCTGTGTGAACGAGTTAAATTTTGTCACACCCACTTATTTATAATCATCATTCAGTTCCTTCAAGCATACAAATCGCAAAAACGCGTGGAAGGCTTACACTATAATCAGAAGTCAAACCTTTGGACTCAGCTTAATCCGTTTGTGTGTACAGAAAATACCACGCTTTTACATGCCAAATGCAGATATTCGATATTTGACATGGTATTTATGAAACATTTTTGTCGGAGCTACCCTTTTGACAGATTGTTTTATTAGTAGAGGCGGTAAGCAGAAATCACTTTGCTTTTATGTTACTTCAAACTTAAGCTTAATGGAATTTATGCAGAGGAAGAGAAGGAAAATCCAGGGACAAATATTTTATTCAAGCTAACTGGCACCATCTGGAACGCGTATTTAAAATATCTCCATGAAACTCACTCTTTTTTCGCTTGAAGCTAACATTTCCTATATTAATTTGAGGGAAAGGGGGGTGCTTTCCGTGAAGCAAAGTTCTGTCTGGTTGTCTCCTTCCACCTCCACCCTTTGCTCAGGGCTTCCTCGCCCGGTGCAGCGCTCCTGTCTGTTTCTCATAATGTCATAGCTATCATGTGAAGTTTTCAGCCTCGGCAAAGCGCGCGTAATGACAGGTTTGCATTATTAAATTACTGCCCGACATGAAATAGATCCGCTTTACACAAATACGGAAGAACGAGGCTTATTAAAAATGTTTTTTAATCACAGAAAGTAATTCAACTTAAGAAAAAGGCAAATTGCAGTGGTGTTTATATGGCACGCTTGGTTTGGTCTCTGATGGAGGTTTGGGGCCTCCGCTCTGACAATAGGGACACAGACCAAGCGCAATGCCTCTGTCAGTGCCTCTGACGAATTCTAACATCTAAACATTAGAATTCCGCTTTTAAAAAAAACTGAAGTTATTTTGCTTTGAGCAATCTTCAGGAAATAGGCTATACAGTTGTGTATGCAATAAACAAACTATAAAGAGTTTTTTTAATGTCGTCTTCAATAAATGTCATCTATAAAATAGTTTTTGGTCTGTTCTCATTAATTACTTTTCTAAGTGAGGTATCAGTGTGTTTTAATATTTGTTAAGAGCGCATGATTATTTTAAAGCATTGCTCCTCATATAATATCATGATATTGTTAATCTTAGATGAGCTATCACCCCATAACATGACAATCAAATTATAGATTGTAGTAGGGACTATAATTAGCTGACAGCAGTTTGTTGCATTATGATAATTAAATAATTGTTTTTGTTTGATTTGTTTTTATTAAAAACTCCTGGCGCCGGAAACCAGACACCCCCAGTCAAATTTAATAGGTCTAGATTGCCATTAAAGCGGAAGTATGCTTAATCAAGTGCAATTAACAAACATCCCGATGATTTCCGAAACTAAAGACGACACATCCACATCCGGATTTTCGAGACTTAGCATACTTCACTTCTATCAACAAGCATATGTTAAAAAATGTCACGAAAGACAGTAAACCAGACTTTTTGTGGAGCTAGAGAAACAACAAAAGAACATTTTTAATTTTCCCTTTAGGGTCAAACCTACAGGGCTGAAAAGTGAGTGAGGAAGGCGATTCTCCTTTTAAGATTTCATTCTCTAACGACCCACAGGCTGTAGGGTAACGAATTCCCTCCGTCCTGGTTGGGTTCCTGGCTTCCAGATGTGTTAGCAGACACCACGCGGCGAGCTCTACCTGAAGTTATCATGTCCCGACGTCAGAAAAATGAACAATGCTCTCTTACCCGGTTAGTCACCATCAAAGTGTTAGGTAAATAGTGCTGGGAAATAAAGCTCGAATAATTGCTCATTGCAGTGTGCTGAACTGATGCCTGTCAAATCAGATCACTGTGAAGGGAATATGACACTCTCGATTGTTGTAGATTGGACGTAAACGTTGTTTATTGTAGAGTATTACCTTAACATAACAACAACTCGAGATATATTATTGTCTTTCCTGCCTCTAAATCAGATGTAAATATATAACACACATGTACAGAGACAAAAACATGCATATCCATGTACATGTGTACACACACACAGACACACTCATGAAGCCTGCACATAAACATACACCATGGTCATAACCAATCATTTTCATTTTCAGTGTCAACAGACCCATAATTATTATGGAACACACAGTTGGTTATTGTCACCCACTGCCTATACTATCTGCTCTTTTAACTAATTTGTTTTCCTTTCTCTCTCCCTCTCTTCCTGGTGACAGATGAGGGGCAGTTTAAGATCTAGGCACTGATTCTGCCTCTGTTAACACACACACACACACACACACACATTTTCTCTCTCTCTCCATGATTGTCTGTGCCCGGACCATGCGGATGCTAATTGCCCACAGCAGTTTTCCTAGGTCGGAACGAGCCAAGGCTGCCAGTTGCGGCGCTAACTGGAGATGACTGCTCCCAGGATGGTTTGTTTTAGGGGCTCCAGACACACACAGTGCAGAGAGGCCCCCTTCCAGACCTCCTCACTCACTCACCCACCCACCCAGTCACTCATTCACTCACTCAGTCACGCTGCCACCTTGTGTGAGGAAGGAGAATAGATGGCGTAGACTCCCCACAGCTGAGGTGAGTACGGGGGGGGGGGGGGGGGGGGGGGGGGGGCTGTCACGCCAACTCTTTTGCTCTCTGAGCTCAGTTGTGTGCACAAACATATACATGTCTGCGTGGTGTGTGCATGCATGTGTGTGGTACATGGGGGGTGTTTGCTAATGTGGTATAAAGTGCCTAGGAACCCTGTGTTGAGTGTGTGTGTGTGTGATATTTATGTGCACTTCCGATTTCCCACAATAACACAGACAGACACACTCACTCACACACACACACACACACAGAATAGAGCATTTTTGCACACACAAACACAAACTAAAGGACATACAAATACCCACTGACTCTCAAACATTATTTATTCTGTCACATTCACTTACACACAGTCCTATTGCCCGTCTGAAACCCAAACCCCACTTAAGCGGAGAAAGGGCACTCTGGTGCACCCTGACAGGGCATGCTGGGTAGGTATTTATTTACTCTGTAAATGGGCAGGTAAGATGTAGGGATGTGGGTATGTTTCTATTTCAGGCTGTGACTGGAGTGTGGCCCAACACGGTTACACACACACACAAGGAAAGAGAGGAAGAGGTAAACTACAAGTAACAGACACACACTGCCTTCTATGCACGCAGCCACACACACACACACACATTGTTGCACACATGCCCGGCACTCTTGCTGTGACGCTGATGCTGAGTGAGCTGGCAGGATCCCTGCCCGTGGGCATCTGATTCCAATCAGGCCCTGCGAGGCCGAGGCCCTGGGGCCGCAGACGTCTGCCGACGCTCCCCCTGCCAGGCCTTTCATTCTACAACAACAAAAAAGACACAGATCAAACACCAGCGAGAGAGAAGGGGGGGAAGAAAGAGGCGCTGTGTGCTTAACAGCATGTCTGCATGTGTGAGGGGTTGTCATCAATGAGAGAGCAAGAGAGAGAGATTCCTTAGTCCACAGAGAAAAGAGAGAGAGAGATGGGGAGAGGGAGTAGGGCGGAGGAATTAAAGGTAGACTCAGGGGAGAGACAGCTCATTGTGGAGACTAAAGGGGAAGAGTGTGTGTATATGTCAGTTGGTGGAGAGAGTGTGTGTGTGTCAGTTAGGTGGAGGGCATGTGTGTTTTGTCAGTTAGGTGGAGGGTGTGTGTGTGTGAGTGTTTGTGCAGGAGTGGCTAAGGGGTGTGTGTGGAGGTATTTTGCGATGTGCCGAGCAATTACGGCGTGACAAATTCCTCTGACCCTCCTGTGCCTGGCATCGTCACCCCTCCGCTGGGCGGCTGGTGCGGTGGACGGCCATCACATCTGGATTCCATCAACCCTGGGCTCGCCGAGAGCCTGTTATCGAGTGCTATGGCGCGAACGATGCCTCTTTTTTACAGACCCACAGCGGGAAACCAAATAGCAGTAATTAAAAACAAAACTTTGTCCTTTTCTTCTCTCGTCGTTTTCCCCCTTATTTCATTTTTATCAAGACGAGGAGATTGATTCAAAGTGTCTCCTCACGAACGGCATAAAGTCCGGCGGTTCTCCCTCCCTGCTTCAAGAGGAGTTAATCGAGCGCTCCGTCCAACTGGAGCTCACGGACAATTGCGTTTATTGGGGGTGCTCTGATTGGTTGCTGACTGCCATCCAAAATGTTTTTCTCTGACTGCACCATTGATATTTCTTCCTCTAATGTTTTAGCACGTCCTCTCTTAGCCACAGCTAATGAGTCGCCATCTCTCTCTCTCTCTCTCTCTCTCTGTGTGTGTGTGAGAGAGAGAGAGAGAGAGAGAGAGAGAGAGAGAGAGAGAGAGAGTGGGTTTGTGCATGTGTGTGTGTGTTTTGTGTGGATTAGAAGAGTCTGTGTGTCCGACCGTGATTGCTTGTTAAAAAGCATCTGATGAGGAGGAAAAAGAGATCAATCTGACTGATCAGCATCCCCTAGGGACGGAGCAACACATGAGAGAATGGGAAGTTAATGAGTGATCTAAAAGGGCTTTAGCTAGGAGGGCTTTATTTATTTATTTTACTTAACGGCTTAATTGGTGATTGAGAAAGCAGTATGGGACCAATTAATTCCAGTGCCTTTGCTTAAGCCTGATATATTGCTTTCACAAATTAATGTTTTTTCACTGAATTTCTTTTAAGATTTGCATTATATATGCACTTATCATTGATAACAATAGGGCCTTATAAAGTCAAAAGAATTACTTCACTGTGTTTTATCCTAAAATACCAATTACCTGGACACATATTGGGCTTTAGAATTCTCATCTGTTTAGTGCAGGTGCAGCCTTGTACTCTACAGTAAGTCAAGATGTGATGGGGAGTCCGTCTGGGTTTTAGGATGTGCTGTCTCAGAGGTGACAGGCCAGGCTTGGTTCCTTCTCTCCCTGTGCCCAGCAACGGTGGCTGGTACTGACGCTTGTGCACCGGCACACTGAGGAGGCTGGCACGGACTCTCGATCGCCCGCCAGCCGCTCACTCGCCCACTGGCCTGTCTGCCCGCCTGCGCTCGCTTCCAGAACCGCAGAGCAGAGCATGGCAGGAATTTAACGGCTCGTGTGCCAAAGCGCTCAGCGTTTTACTGCCGGGGATGGGCAGTGGTGGGCAGGGGATGAGGGGTGTGTGTGTGTGTGTGTGAGGGAGGGGGTACAGAGGGCAGAGAGGGGGTAGCCCAGCAATGATGCTCTGACTGAGGTCTGCCAGGGTCTGTGTACTGTATGTTATGAATTATATTTTGTGGGGAAGGTGCCCTTTCTCATATATCCACATACTGTACACACACACACACTCCGCTCTCTATCTTACTCCCTCTTATCTCATCAACTTTCTTTTGTTCTTTTTCAGCCTCCCTCCTCACATGCACTCCTTTTCCAGTCATTTTCTCTTGCTCCTTTTCTCTTCTCTTCCTCTCTCCCTGTCTCTTGCTGTCTGTTTGTTGTTACAGTGCTTGAATGTTATTTGTTTCTCTTCGCCATGCTTGTAAATGTCCAATTGATTGGTAATTGCTTGTTTGTGTGAATGTGTGTGATTGTTTGTGGATGGAGAAGTCTGATGCTGTTGTGTGTGTGTGTGTGTGAGAGAGAGAGAGAGAGAGAGAGAGAGAAACAGAGTGTGCCAATATTTTTTTTGGTCTTTTAATTTGTGTGTGTATGGGTGTATTTATGAGAGAGGAGGCACTGACATGTATCCAAGCACATCACAGCCTGTGTGTATTTGTGTGTGTGTTTATGCATGTCTGATTATTGATTAATTGTGTCATCAGATCAGTGTTTGTGTTTGTTTGTGTGTGTGTGTGTGTGTGTGTGTGTGTGTGTGTGTGTGAGTGTGTGTTCTGTGATCAGGATTAAGTAGTGTGCCCACCACAGTTGGTTTGTCTGTGTGTGTGTGGGTGTATGTCTCTGTGTGTGTGTGTGTGTTTGCGAGCATATGTGTGTGTGTGTCTGTGTATTTGTGTGATGGTGAGCAAGTGTGCCACCAGCCAGTTGGTGACCACGTGGTTAATGAGTGTGGTTGGAGAAGCAAAAACAAGCTGAAATTCATAATGAATTTCAGACCTTCCATGCAAACCATCAAAAAGCCACCCAGAGGGGAAAAACACATTGCGTGGTTGCTGGCTCTCTTTCTCAGATCCCATTCAGTCAACACGGTCTCTCTGAGACACACACACACACACACACACACACACACACTCACTCATACACAAACACACACACACAGACCCTCTGAAATTTCATCAGGAGTCAGATGCCCAGTGATGAGGCTTAAAAAGCTCTTTCACAATCTCTCATTTTTCAAGCCTGTGGGATGAGAAGCACTGTGAAAAGCGCTCTAATGGAAATCACCATTTATGTGCCCCTGCAACCTCTTCCTGGAACACGCCCTGTGTCATTTCCAAGCTTCTGTGTTTGAGTCAGGAAACCCCCAAAAAATTGCAATACATTTTCACCATCCTACTTCTTGGCAGAGTTGTGCGCATGCATGTGAGGAGATGCCAAAAGAATGAGAGATGGAAAAATAACAAACTGACAAGGAACAGAAGCTGTGAAGATAAATATATGTACTTATGGCGATTGATATCGCATCTGCACAGCAGAGACATGCTGTGTGACGTTGTTTGGAGCCCAAAGCAAAAGCTGTCGAGTTGTAGTTGAGGTGAACACTCGAGGAGTTTGCCCTGTCCTACTCTCTAAAACTGGATAGAGGGATGTCTGCATTTAACTCAACTATTGTTGTGAGTAAAAACATTTCATTATCAAAGACTCTCTCCCAGGTCTATATGATGATTGTGTATCAGGATGTGGTTTAACTGACCTTACACTACCACCCTCCCACCCCCCCACCAAACACACATACACATTGAAATGAAAGGGTACCAACATGTGAAATAATAATAAAATTAACATATTATGGGACAAAAAATATCTGGCAGACACCTCTAATGCCCATGTGAGGAAAAAAACCCTTGGCAGTTCTTTAACAGTTTGCTTGTCATTTTTATTTGCCCCTTCAAATAGATGCAGCGCGTGGCTTTTAAGCCTGTGCCAAGGGTGAATGGGTGATGGCTGAAAAGCTTTCGTTTGCTGGCACGGTGCAGCTCTCTCATTATCATTACCACAAACTGTATTTCACATGTCAGTCAGGGGCTGGAGTCAAGCTGAGGCCCACTTGGCAGAGAGAGGGAGGCACCACGCCGGGGCCGGCTGCCACTGAATACTTCCAGCAGGCCTTTAGTCTGGTGATCCATGAAGGATTGGGAGAAGGTGGGGAAGAGAAAGATGAAGAAGAGTGAGGGAGATGAAGAGGAGTAGAGAAGTTAAAGGAATGGGAGAAGATGGGCAAAGATGAGGAAGAGTGTGGGTGTGATAAGGAGCAGAAGGAGATAAAGAAAGAGAAACGAAGGAGAGGGGGATAAAAGAGAAGTGAAAGAAGAAAAGGGGATGAAAGGAAAGGAGGTTGGATGGATGGAGATCACCAGAAGGAAGTGGAGAGGGGAAGACAAGGAGACATGCACAGTTGAAGCTGGAATACACATGGAAAAAAGACATAAGTATGATGGTGAAATGGGGGGGGGGGGGGGGGGGGGGGGTTCAGTCAGTAAGTAACAGCAAAGAGAAAGACAGAAGAGAAAATGGAAGCGGCCGAGTCACTCTTGGCGTTCTTAAAGGTTAAATTTCAGGTTAACCATCACCATCAATTAATGTGTACATAAAGCGTTCAATGTGTATATATTTGAAGATTTTTGTCTTAAAATGCGTTAAAATAACATTTATTGCGGTTTGAAAATAGGCAGCGAGTTCGTTGTTATTTCCGCGTTACGTCATGAAAGGAACTCATAGTAATCGGGACAACCTAAAGTGCTTAACATGTAAACGCAAAACGTATTAATGAACCAAAACAGCTATCAATCATCACCAAATTTCTCATGGACGTCTCTTTTTATGCCTACTTTCAGCTCTCTAAATATCAAAACCAAAATCCCAAAACTATGGATGATACCTAGCCTACGCTTTTTCCTCTACAAAGGCGCCCATTGTAGCCTACAGACAAAGCTTAACGTAGCTTAATGTACCAAAACAGTGATCAATCAAAACCAAATTTCTCATGAACATTTATTGACATGCTTACTTTCACCTCTCCAAATATTAAAACCGAAATCCTAATATTACAGATTTTTGGGTTAAGCAATACTCTTCCATAGGCGCCCATAAAGAACATAAGTGAGGCCACTCTCGCACTAACGCAATGCAATGGAGAGCAGAATGACTGGGAGACAGCGGTGGAAACCCAACAAATCCTTTATGGACCGTAGCCCTACAGTGTTGAGCCTGTCAAGCGTGAGAGAGGAAATTGTCAGGAATCATGGCCCTGAAAGAGTTATTGAAGCTTGGTGTGAGGAGAATGAAAGGAGTGTTGGTCCGTCCTGGTGAGTAGCTAGCTGGAGTGCTAATATAAGATAGCCTAAATATTCTCAAAATCTGGCCATAACGTAGAATAGCAATGAGGGACAATGACTGAATACATTACAGTACTTACATTGTGTCGGTAGTCTTAATCAGAGCCGCAGTGATGCACATTGTAACGTTACACTCAAGCCATCATGTCAAGATGTACCAAATGTCAAGTAAATGTTTCATTATGTGGTAGCCTGTATTCCTCGTGACTTAATTAGCAATGCCCATCATCAGAAAGAAAAGAAATGTACTGAAAACGCCCTCACGTTATGTTTGACAGGCGTTTGTGTGGGCTGTGTCGTGAGGTAAACGTACTTTGGAGCTAAAACTAAGTACAGTATCTCTCAAAACTAACACTAACACTAACTTAACACTAACACCAACTTAACACTAACGCAGTTATTGCGGTGAAGCACAATTTTATTATATTCAAAAATTACCATACAAAACTAGGTTTGGTTGTTCTAATATTTATGTTTAATACATTGCATTAACTCTGTAACTTTTTAACCTGGAATTTACACTTTTAGTCAACCTGTGTGCCAGGAGGGGCGACCTAACTCTGGGTTAAGAAAGCAACCTCTCCTAGCCGCAAAATGCTGTTTCAAGTCCAAAGCATCACAGGGAGACTGATTTAACAGCCTTGTCATAACACCTCTAAAAAAATGTGAATTTCAAGTTTCACAAGCAAGATTGGCTTTTTTCTACAAAAGCACCTAGGTGCTCGTAAAAGAATAAAAAATTAAGTAAATATTGTCATTTCTGGAAGCTCTCCTATGTAAGGCCATCTGGCCTGCTGAAAGGCTTAGGTTTCTAATGTAAACTGAACCCACACAGAAAAATGTACAAAACACTTTGAAAAACACTTTGAGAGAACTTGTCATAGCGTTGCATAGGAGAGTTACATTTGTGTTGTTTTTGTTTTCTTTTCATATAATTATCATGCACCTTTAAAAAAAAAATCCAAGCATTTTAGTGTGTGTGTGTGTGTGTGTAGCCTACATTTCTGCTGTTGCCACTGTTAGTGTGGTGGTATGTCTATAAGTAGCACAGTTTTTTCCCCTTGTGCTGCAAATGCCTTCGCCAAGTTCTGTGGGACTGTTTAGATCGCCTGATGGGGATTCGGAGTGACAACAAGTTTGGCCGATAGGAATAAAATTAGGGGGAGTCACTTTTGGTTAAGGGTCCCTGGATTTGATAAGGCGAAAGTGGCCACGCAGTGTTCCGCCACTGCCTTGTATCCTCCACTGCTGAGCAGCTCAAGGGAGGAAAATTCTTGTCACCAATTTATCCCTGTGGTCGAGGTCCTCTGTGAAAACTTACGCGGGTGCCAACAAGACCCCATTTAGCCAAAACAGGCAGATTATCTTCATGATCTCTCTCTCTCCCTCTCTCTCTCTTATTTTCATTCTTTCTCTGCCTTTTCCTCAATTCACTCATTTTAATACTGTGTTTTTTTTTCTCTCACCGGAGGCATTTTTCAAACTACAGAGACACTATAATTTTGCTTCTGCCAAAGTGGGGAATTCAAAGACAGCATGCTATTTCAATCAAAGGCCTGTAGCAGACCCATCTCACCCGCTGCCAAAGTGTGGTTTCTGCTCATGATACTTTAATTTCTTGCGGTTCTCTCGTTTATCAGGGCCATGCAAAATGATTTATTAGAGGGGGCTGAGGTCCTGTATTTTTAGAAAATGATCCTTCCGTCACTGTTAATAAAGCTATCCATTCTTCCCGTGGAGCTACCTCTGGAAAGAGATTGGAACATTTTGCAAAAAAGGGAGGGAGAGAAAAAAGAGAGAGCGTTAGAGTGAGAGGGATCTTTAAAAGATTAATGTCAGAACCAAACAATGGGAAGAAAGTTCTGCCTGGGTCTAAAGATAGTTCTCTTCTGGGTTTGAGGAAGCAAGCCAAAACCAGGACCACTGCTTAAAACAAAAATGGTGGAAACAATCACTCTTTCCCTGTTGCCCACTGCCAAAATGAGAACATCCATCATTTCAGGCTTCCTCCAAGGCAGCAGCAGAGGCATCTCAGAGAGGGATATGTGACCATGATGGCTGTTGTTGTTTTTACAGCCATCTCTTCTGAAATCCATTGCCATCCATTTGAACGTTTATGTATTCATTTTTTCGGAATGAATCAATTCCTCTGACTTGCTTTAACACTCAACCCCTCATTTTTCTTCCTCTTTTTTTCTATCCATCTATCCCTCCGTTCCTTCCAACCTCCCCCAATCTCTTGCTCACTGTGTGATGTAGCACCAGTGGAGCGTTTTTATGGAGCCTAAAACTGGCCACTGCTGACCATCATTATGCGACTATCCCAGGCGCTGGCAAGCGGCGAGTGTTTTGCAACAGTGGTCTCCAGAGATGACGACTATTGATGAGAGAGAGAGAGAGAGAGAGAGAGAAGGGATGCTAGTATGATGACCACTCATGGCCGGCCACAGTCGCGATGACTCACCCTCCTCTGATGCACAGCCTATAGCCTATGGACCCAGTCGCTGCTATTAAGTTTCCCCTCGTAAAACAGGCTTACGAGCTAGCGATGGTAGCACGATATCGCAGAAGTCCAATTCCAGCATAATTATTTCTTCAAATGGTGTTGACTCAGTGTTGCTTACCACACCGCTAATGTCTTTTATATAAACACAGGCCTAAGAAATTTCAACAGGCCTGGTGTGTCTCTGCAAGAGAGAGCACTTCATTCACACAAAGCATTACACAAGTACTTGGAACCAGTCAGATTAAAGGTATTGAATTTCTTTACAGGTCTTAAGAGTCCATCGTAGACACATTACAGAACCCCCCTCTGTGGTTATATGGAGTTGTTGTAAAGGCCCACTCTAGTTTATTAACACCTCAGTGACAAGCCTCCATGAGGACATATATATTTTACTGACAAGGTCAGTAGGGCAGTTGGAGTATCTGGTGATGGGTGTGTAATTGTGTGCATTGGACTTGGATATTTGTCCTGTATGAAGTTACAGGAACTTAACTGTTGTATTGACACAAGAATATCATTTATGCATCAGGTGAAAATAAATAGCTAGACTGACTTGGATTATGTTTTGTTATCTCTCTGTTTGTGTACCTATGTCTTCTCTTTCCCGAAGCCCTGAAGCCTCAAAGAGTTCATTGGCACAAACCAGACAATAATGGATGTGAATCATACCAGTTAAGTCTATAAAAAGACAGACATTCAGCCTCCGTCTCACACAGATACATCTTTCAAAGAGATGGGTTTTGTGGCCGTTGTCATTCCAGTATATATATATATATATATACATATATATATATATCTTAATAATAGGATCAAAGGCAATCCACAGTTTAAATGTAGCATTTAACTATTACATCTTAGAAATCTGATTTAGCATGAAAATCACCAAACCCTAATATAGACCAAAAGAAGAAGCTTTGCAGTTTTTTACTGATATTTTAAGGGTATATATAACTTTTGCTCTAACATCTTGCTAGTGTTTGGTAAAATCATCATGCGCTTTATTGGTTATCCTGTGTAAGGCAAAATTCCTCTTCACACAATGATAGCTGTTTCAACATGCTCTTCTATTTAGTGTAGTGGGATGAGTATGGGTTAAGTTACAAAAGGTCTATTTTTCTCTCTTACACACACACACACACACACACAGACATTGATCTTATCATTACAACAAATGTGCCAACAGACTCAATTATCCAAACTCACACAATGCCAAGTGCTGACAGAGGAGTCTGCAAGGAAAGCTGTCTGTGAGTGGGTGTGAGAATGTATGTATGTGTGTGTGTGTGTGTATGTGTGTCTGTGTGTATATGTGTGTCTGTGTGTATATGTGTAAATGTATGTGTGGTATAAAATATGTTGTATAACTCAGTTAAACTGTGTATGTGTGTGTGT
>JAGFZM010001032.1:83823-99114 GCA_017657215.1 Limnothrissa miodon | reverse complement strand
AGAGGAGAAAACTAAATAAGGAAGGAATAGAGAGAGAAAGGGAGAGGGTGGGCCGAAAATAAACAAACACGGTGCATTTTCTCAGTTTGAGCCGTAAACCAGAGTGGCAGAGGGTTTAATCTGGTGCTAATTAACTCCATGGAAAACTAAATCAAGCATCAAAAGCCACAGATTACTTGAGGTCTCCCCAGCGGGGAACGAGGAGGCCTCATGGGCTGCTCAACATTATGACTGCTGACATAGCCAGGGAGGGGGCCATGATTTGTCCACGCACTGTAGCAGACGGGCAGGTGTTATGTTGCATAGCTGTGGTTTTGCTCTGTGTCTATCTTCCGTGTGCACTCTCTCTCTCTCTCTCTCCCACACTCTGTCACTTAGTTTTTCAAACTCTTCTACACACCCACCCATCCATTTCTCTCTTGCTCTCTCGCCCGCATTCAGGCTGTTCACCGTAACTGCTTGTTAATCCTTCCTCTCTCTGTGTATGTAAGCAGGATTATAGAGTTCAAACAAATCGTAAGATGAGCCCATACACAAGCTTTCAGGACCACTTAGGTCTGTCTGCGATGGATGGGGCCGAGCTGGGAGAGGGAAAGGCCCCCGAGGCACGGTACAAATCTACTGCGCTGTTTATTTACAAGCCAGAAGTCATTACCGGTAACAATTTGCCTGTTAAACTTACGAAATGTCAAAGCCAAAAAGGGGTGACTGTGTGAAAAGATGGGATGGTGAATGTACAATAGAGGCTTCTGGAACACTGCCGGCCCGCCAGGTTCCTATTTTGGAGCCAAAGACCAACAAAAAAAAGAAATTAAATAAAATGCAGAGGCACAAGGCAAGTTGTTTATTTACCTTCGGTGGAGTCAAACCAGCGGACCACCTTGAACCGAGCAGTAACTTCATATCAATGTCTAAGGGGTTAGGACTGTTTTATGGGTGCAGCCTTCCCCCGGCTCGACTCCCACAGGAAACGGAGGAGAGCGGAGGCCAGCAGATCCCTTTACATTATTCTGGGAACAGAGAGGCACTCAATCAGATTTAAAAAGGGGAAAATCTTCATCATGTTCGGTCTCATTTCACCACAGAGTTGGCTTGGTGACGGCGGCAAAAAGCTCCCAGTGTGGTATATTGCTATATCCACAGGGGCCTGCTTCACGGCTTTGCTGCAGGGGGAAAGGGAGGTTGCATGTGTGTGTGTGTGTGTGTGTATGTGTGTGAGAGAGAGAGACGCAGTGTGCGTTGACTTTAATGAGAGGCAACAGATTGAAGGCAATACAGTGTATTATAGGGTCCCAAGTTTTCCTGCTAAAGTTGAAGCAAACTGCCGAGGGCGTTTTGGGGACGGCTGGCGTTGAAGCCTTGGCTGGACGTGTCTCCCTTAGTGGTGTTACCATTTGTTTGGTTTTGTAGGCTATGTAAGACTGTAAAATGTATCTGATATCTTTTCAATTTCACGTTGCTTAGGGGTGCTTTCAGAGAGTTCAGAGTTCATGTCGGCACACAGCGTTTTTTAATGTAGCCACACTGTGGCGCCAAAATGCTCATATGAACGAATGGCCTGTAAAAGTTAAGACCAGTGTTGGGGAGTAATAAGTTATATGTAAATAAGGTATGTAATTACATCAATAAAAATAACATTTAAGTTACTACTAAACTAAACTAAATTACAGTACTATTAGGAAATAAAGTATAAGGATAACAATTGAAGATTTCACATGCAAACCCCTCGAAATCCATTTGCAATTGCAATCAATTTATAGAAATATTGTTGTTGTTATTAATAATAACAATAATCATAATAATATATTATTATGTATTATAATATTATTGTGTTATTATAGTATTGTTATTATTATAGTTATTATTATAAGGTTATTATTAACTCCATGTGGATTGTTATGTTATTTTGTTTGTATTTACTTTAAAATCATTCTAATTGCTGTTTGATTCTTAATTTAAAGATTTGCATCTAAATTCTTCAAATTCAGCTCTATTTAAATAGCTTCTGCAAACAGCTGGTATTTGGTTTTTAATATAGCCATTTTTTCTTGTGCACAGCTTTCAGCTTTCACAACTAAATCTGATTCTTGATATTTGTCGGAGTGCTGGAAATGTTAAAATCTTAGGATACCCCTGTTTATAATATGTTCAACACTGTGTGGCTTGAATTTAGAAATTGACTTTGGGAGTAAAAAGGGCAGTTGAAACAGTTGAAAGGAAGGTATAGGGCCTGATTTTCAAGTTCAATCGCGCATAGTCTGAGGTCTAAAACGCAGTTCTCTTTGAGGGAGGGGCCAGTGCAGCTGCAAGATCCTCCTTCGGGCCCTTATATAGCGCAGCAAAAAGTTACAAATTCGTCCCTTAACGCAGCATGGATTCTCACAACAAGCAATAGGAAGGAAGTAATAGGAATAGGAATAGGTAATAGGAAGGAAGTAATAGTGATGGTGATAGTGATAGAGTGTTGTGAAATCTGTTGATTTGAGTAATAGTGATGGTGATAGTGATGGAGTGTTGTGAAATCTGTTGAATTGCCACTTTTGACAGCAAATATTATACTTATATTATATAATATTTTTCTTTTTTTTTTTTAAAAAAATCAACCAAATCTGGCAGCCGGGCCGATGGCCCCTGGACCGCTAATTGCCGACCACTGCTGTAGGCTGTCTTATGCACTAATGCTGTAGCCTAGAAAAAATGCAATTTTCATATGAAGTAGCCTAGGCATAATAGATCAAAGCACTGCAACGTGTTGCATGAACTTCGAAGTAGGCCTTGGTAAATCTGTTAACGTCAATTCTAAAAAATAACCGTTAATGCAACTTATTTTTGTAAGCTACACCTGCTTCCCCACCCGCAAGCCTATTTAAAGTCATGTGACAGGAAACTCAGTGCGGTCTATGTCGGATACCAAACAAAGTGCGTCACTTATCCCCCCAGTCGTACAGCTGGAAGGACGTGCATTTGTTTTGAATAAAAATTAGCAAGATACATTTGAATTCTCGGTGAAACATGGTAAAGATCGCCTTTAACTCTGCTTTGGCGCAAAAGGCGCTTGGAAAGGATGGCCTTATCAACGACAAAGTAAGTATTGCATGTTTTTTTTGTCCGTGGCTAAATAGAGCACGGCGTTATCCTGTGTTAGCCCTGCATGCTTTGACCAATGCTAATGCCAGTGAAGTTAGCCGACTCGCCAGCTAACATTAGCTAAAGGCCTCACGGATCTCACCATTGTAGACAGTCCCATGATCCAGTGCTAAATCTCCTCAGTTTATGTAACATCATATAAGCGCATTAGACGGAAACTGTGATGGTTTAAGCTAACGTTTGTTTGAACAAAATTGGACGATTCCAAGATCACTAATTGTGACAGTACACATATTTGAAGATGGAGTGATTGACTATCGTTAACAGTCTTAACAGAATGCATATTAGATCTACTAGGCTTAATTTATCAACTTTGCACGCTGCATGTGAATTTTCTTTTTTGATTGATGCTAAATAGATATTTTCCGGACTCAGATGACGTATTGTACCAATGTTGGGTCATGCTCATTTTTACATTGCACCTTCATTCTCCTTATATGTGAATGGTCATTCAATTGTGCCTACTTTTAACATTCCCTGTTTTTCCCTTTTCCTCCGAAAGGATCCAGAGACTGCTTCGGTGTACCGCCATGAGAGCTCCACTGGTCGCTGTCTGCTTACTTTGCTCGGTCTTGCATTCATTCTGACCGGTCTCATCGTCGGTGGAGCCTGTGTGTACCGTTACTTTGCTCCTAAGGTATGTTAATAACAGGGGTGGCCCTTCATCCAAGTCATTCAGCCTTATTCGGCCTTACTGTAGTAACTTAAGTATTCCCACTATTGTTGAATTCAAACACATAGCCTTACTCAAAATTTATTTTTTGTAAATTCTGGTGTTGTCCTATTAACCTTGGTCATTTCCTTAGTCCTGGCCTTCCCATGAATTTTGTGGTCATCTGAAAGTGTATAAAAAACTAAAAAATTTGTCTGATCGCCTGGTCATGTGCCATATATTTGGCTAGAAACTATATCATGGAGCCATGCACTTCACCGAGATGGACAATGAAGATATCCGTGAGCCCTACTACCTGCCCCGCATTGATGAGGAGGTGGAGATCCGTGACAATGTGGCCATCATCAATGTCCCCACACCCCACTTCAGCGATGGAGATCCAGCTTACATTCTCCATGACTTTCAGCGGGTAAGGGAAACCTAATAGAAAGAGTATGGGGCAGCTGGGGTGGGGGGCTTTTTTTGCTTTTTGAACAACCCCCTTTCTAAAGGCTTCTCTGTCAAAGTGTGAATCTTTGCATCTGCTTTTCATGCGGTAATATACAAATGTGGAAATCGTTTGTGGGGCTAACCAGTGAGGTATTACTTTTTTTTTTTTTTTTTTTTTTCCTGTTCAGAAACTGACAGCCTACTTGGATCTGACCCTGCGCACCTGCTTTATCATCCCGCTCAACACCTCTGTCGTCATGCCTCCTCAGGACCTCCTGGACCTGTTCATGCAGCTCATGGTGAGTGATACAGCTGCCCTGACAGATGGCCCTTGCCAAGAGAATCTAAAGCCTTGCGAGCGTACAATCAAGCATAATGTAATATATAATCAAATGTTCAAAATTAGTTCTTGGCGCCAAACAGCTTTGTATTGAATTCCAGTGATGGATGTGATATGGATTGTGCATAGTGCACAGGAGGCAAATTTTGTTCAAAACTACCCAGGATGCCGAGCGTAACACTCTGTGTGTTTACATGGACCAGAAAATCATTCCTGTAGTCCAGCTAAAATCAAACTGAACCGCACTACTGGTAATCAGACTACAACGGATGGATAAGGCAGTTGTAAGCACATTTCTCTCAGCAGGGTGACAGTAGCTAACATGCACCCTTCAGAAATGACTTACTCGGAGATTGTTTGCTGACAAAAACTGCTAGTTTGTGCTGCATGTACACACGTGGCTTGCATGCTAAAAATAATATGTCAACTATGTCAAAAATTGTATCTCTTTCTATCAAATATTCCTATAATCTTCAAACTTTGGAGGTTTAGGACCTAGCATATAGCCCTGGTGACACATGCCTGACCAAGTCGTAACCATTAACTAGAATAACCAATTGGGCAACCATCTCTCCAAACACAATTCAGAAGGCGTGGTAACCTGCACATTAGCTTGAGGTACAGTATTGATGGGCTGTTGGCTGACACAGGTACTCATGCATGAAAACAAAAATATAACAGGCTATATAGTAGCAAATATAAAAAAAACACTCTGTAACCATACTGAGAAAGCAGGATAAGTGTTTTGCCTACACCACACAAAATTCATGGGAGTGTACAGTTAGTTTCTGTTTTTGTTTTTTTGGTAACCCCCTAATATTCATGCTATCAGTTGGTAGTAGAGTTGAACCAGGAACTTAAAATTATGATGAGACTCTGCACTTTGCTTCTCACCTCTGTGCCAATGTTCCCTTTCTGTGTTTTGTAAACACACTGATCTAGTCTACTGGCAGAGGTTACAGAGCAGTGAGTGCATGCATTCTGTTCTAGTTTGCTGACGGTGGTTGCAGAGAAGTTTTATGCATATTTTTCTGGTATTCTGTCAGTGGTTGTATGCATGCTGTTCAAACATATTATAGGGTAGGGCAGTGGTCCAGGATGCTGACCGTGGTACCAGTACCATGGGCCATATGTGCATAAGGATTGTCCTTAGAACACCACCATAGCTCATTTAAAGGCATGACTGATGTAAGTCGTTTTGGATAAAAGCATCTGCTAAATGCATAAATGTAATGTTAATGCATGACCACAAACAGTCGTGTGATGGACATGCATCCTGTTTCTGGTCATACCGAGCAGTGTTCTGACTTCCTCATATTAAATTGGTCCTCTCGCCTGACAGACTGATTCCCACCATAGCTCAGTCGATTGAGGTCAAAGATGAAACGCTGTGTATGTGAAGCTGCCAGTAGACTGTTGCATTCACAAGCACATTAAACATTTCTTTGTGTAGGGTTGGAACTATTTTTAAACAGGCCACATAAAAAAAAGTCTTTTACATGTTGCGAAGTCTCAGCACAGATGATGATGTGGTGGTGGTGGTGGTGGTGGTGATGATGGGAGGTTATACCCTTGCCCCCCAGTAGGGGGCTAGAAGGTGTTTTAATTGACTCCATCTGTTCATCTCTGTAGGTGTTCACTGACTTGCAGTACATCACAATGTACGGTATGAATGTCCTTCAATCTGTAATGCAAGGCAGAGGGACACCATATCTGTTATGCCATCTGATTTAGGTCTGTTTTAAAAAAGCAGATTCCTTTTCTCTGTAACATCAACTGTAGCATGTTGCTTTGTGTTTTTTATTTGAAATGGAGTAGGTGGCATTTTGTGTGGTCTTGATGTAGGATAATCATGGATGCTTTCTCTTGTGTTGAGCAGTCTGGCTCCTACAAGACCTACCTGGTGCACGAGGATCTGGTGGTGACTGAGCGTATCGATGACATCACCCCGCTGGGCGTCTACATCTACCGCCTGTGCGACGGCAAGGAGACCTACCGCATGCAGCGCCGTTCTGAGGTGTACGGTAAGCCCATACCCGTGCTTCCCTTTATGCGGAGGAGGGAGGGGCGCAGTGGAAAACGGACATGTGTGCGTTTCAGCAAACACTACAAAGTTTGTAGCAATGTTCTTATTGCATCCCCACCACAGTGCTTATCTGTTTGGACGACAAACAGGAAAGCTGTTCTCTTTTGCTCGTCGTCCTCTGCTCGGTTTAGCACGCAACATCCTCACATGTGACGCCTTAACCACAGCACCAGAGCCGCCAGTTGTTTAGCATCTCAGAGTTACAGTTCAAATATTTGCCGTCTTTTCCTATTTAGCAGTTTGTGTTACAAAACTGTCCTCTTGGTTAATGTGGCACACATGCAGAGTGTCTTATCAGTACATCACGTCTGAGCAAGACATCAGTGTGAATTTAACAGTTTAAGGCACATCTCTGTGTTGGTTTTCAAAACATATGGTTAACTCCTTAGACTTTGTGGCTCATGACTTAAAAGAAACTTCCTTTTTTTTTTTGTTAAGTAATGTATATTCATTTCCTTGACTTCACATTGAATCACTTTGAAAAACAGATCTTTTGACTTGATGCATGCGAGAAAAAGCTTTTTTTGTATGTGTCAGGAGTTGCATGCTTGTTCTCTTTCTACTGGACTTCAGCTAACTTCAGCTTCTACCGTCTGTCAGCTAAATCTGGACCTTGGCCAGTGTTTGTTCAGCATTTCATTCTTGTGTGTGTGTGTGTGTGTGTGTGTGTGTGTGTTGGGCCTTCACAGGCATTCAGAAGCGCTCGGTGGAGAACTGTCGCACCATTCGCCACTTTGAGAACAAGTTTGTGACCGTCACCAAGATCTGCCAACCATGAAGCTGTCGCCATGCCCAAAGGGAGGGAGTGGTTATGGGGGGGTGAAGTAACTATCTAGTACTCCACCCACCCATTCATCTCCTCAGTTTTTTGGGAAAGGGGTAGGGGGGTGGGGGTGGGGGTGGGGCTGGAGATGGGCCGTAAGCTGACAAGGCCTGAAGCGGTCAGTTCACCATTTCTGTTTGCATTTCTGTGTACATATAGCAAATGGCAAATTCTTTCAACTCTCTCTGTTGTTTACCGTTTTTGCATAGTAGTGAAAAGTGTCTATTTAATGACACCAACAAAAGTGACAATACAATAGTAAATGCGCCGTAATTCCCACCCCTGCCCACCCCCAGTTGCTACTGTATGTGACTGAATGACCTTGCTCTCGCTTTAACCCCTTAGAGTTACATTTAACCTTTAACCTATGCTGCTGCTCTCGAACTCTGTGCATATAGCTCTGTGTGTACCATCGCCGCAAGAGCATCCTTATTTAAAACTGAAGTATAATGAGTAAAAATGTTTGTGTATTCTAGTCGCCCTATTGGGATAGCACTGTAGCTTTGTTGGAGGAGAAATTTTTTTTTTGTTTTTTTTTTTCCTTGTATGGTTAATTTATCCACTCAAGTTAGTGTTTATTTCCTTTTGCACTTCTAAATTTTGCTTTGTGTGTATATTCCATTTAATAACAGTCCTTAACATTTTTAGTCTCCTTTACTTAACGGTGCATGCCATGCGTGTTAGTGCTTGTGTTAGGGTAGTGCTCATTTCTGTAGACTCTTTTTAGAGAAAGAAGCGATTCTGTTGACACTTTGTGACGTAAGCATCGCGGACCATCACCATTAGGCCACCAAGGCCGTGTCTACTACTACTACTACTACCACCCTCTAGTGGTAAAACTGAGGTATTGCACTGATATGCTCTTCACATCACTATTATAGAATGTTGCTGGTGTGAGGTAAAAGACTGGAGATGTAATGTATTGTTCCCATGGGATAGCATCTTTATGGCTATGTTAGAGCTGTCAAGGCGACAGTGTGTTTGGACACTTACAACTTAGCTTTTACACAGACGACTGAGAAAATTAAGGCCTGACCAAGTCATTTTGCTGTGGCCAACATGTAGAAGATAAGCATCTGTGTGTGTGTTTTTTTTTTCTTTGTTGTTGTTTTTTTGTCACATACAGAACACAAAGAGTAAACCTCACTGTGGGCCCCATATAAGCTGATCTAAGTAAGATACTTGCACCTAGAAACTTTGTAGACGTGGCAGGCCATCTACCCTGCTTCAGTCTTCAAATTGACACATACACAGGTTGGTCTCTTATCTACTGAGCCCTACACATGCATATTTGGGCCTTAGCTGAGGGGCACATCCCTTTTGTCTCACACAAACCACATCCACCAAAGCTCAGCCAGTAAAATGTTAACAACCTAATTAAAACTCAGCCCAATTGTTAGAACATAAACAAGTGTCGTTCATGAGACTTGGTGTATACGAAGGAATCTCAAGCTGTTTTAGGAACTGAACTCGCGCTGTGTTTCTGTCAGAACATTGATGGTTAGTTCACACAACTCGACAAGAAACAGGTTGTTTGTCCAGGGTGTCTGGTATGCCTGACCCAGGTTGATGCAGATTACTGTGACAAAGGCCTCAGTCACTGCTGTAGATACTGCCGAGTTTTAGATGGAACCGACAGTTGTCATTTCATGTCTGTGTACAAGGTTTTTCTACCCCCTTTTCCTGTCATTAAGACAAGCACCAGTAATGTGTTCTTGGATTTAGGTTTTTTATTTTATCACTTTTTTTTTTTTTTTTTCCAAATCTCCTCCATTTTGGAATGAAGTAAATGTGAAAAGAGTGTGTTACTGAAGAGAGGTGTTGTTACTACTGTTAATGGCAGGACAATCACAGGGGATGTGGGACAGGCTGGGGTTGGTTGGTTGGTTGGTTGGTTCTTTGGTAGGGGGGGGGGGGGGGTGAAAGTCACTGTGTTTATGTTCGCTTAAGCTCTGCAAAGCCTCTGGCATTAAAGAGTCTTTTAAAGAAAGAGGAGGACAGGAGGTCTGTGAACCCAACAGATGAAATTTCACTTTGTATGAATTTGTTGTATTTTTTTTCTTTCTTTCTTCTGTGTTGTGCTCAAAATAAAGATTCATTTCTTTATGTAAGCAGCAGTGCACAATGAGTAAGTGTGTGAGTTTGCATGTGCGTGTGAGCGTTGATCTCAGGGAAAGCACCCTGCACTCTCATTTCCTTCATGAGATGAATCTTCAGGAAAGTTGCATGTCTTTGTAATGGTGGCAAGGCATTGTACTTGGACTCTCCCTTACTAATGAATCCTCAACACACACACACACACTCTCACACACACACACACACACACACATCACATGTGCAGGACAGACAGGAGAGTTGTAGCTAGGCCCAATGAATTAGCTACTCTGTGTTCCCTAAAATTAAACCATGGGGCTGTTATTGGGAGGGTTAGCTAGGCTTAGTCAAAAGAATTTTGGCTTAAGCATTCAGCCAGTTTAAGACGGCCCTACTCTTCAAAGCTGAAAAAGGATTACTGTCCAGTGGAAAGGCCTTCTTGACATCTACAAAACACAGTCTCTCACGGCAGAGACAAACAATAGTCGTCTTATACACTGCTGTCAGTGGGTCCATCCTCTGTTCATGCAATACAGTTTGGGTTTGGAACAGCCACAGCCTAACCCTAGCCACAAAACGGGATTAAAAAAAGCACACTTTGGATAGCTGGCCAGGCCCATTCCTGCCCTCCCTCCAGGACTTGCACACAGGAAGGACCTGGATGCGTACATCACTGAACAACACACACGTTCTGCATACGCTCTCGTTATCCTTCCCTCCGGCAAACGCTACAGATCCCTGCGCACAAAACCGACCAGCCACAACACCACCTTCTTCCCCACTCCCATCGCTCTTCTGAGCTCTGTTGTTGAAACTAGCTTGATCCAGATGCAGTGGCTTGCTATGTATTATCAAGGATCACTGATGAACAATTGGTCCCTGATCACAGATCAGTGAAAAGAGAAGGAAGAAAGAAAAAAGAAAAAACTGTGCCCTGAATGGCTTGATACAGTAAGTTGGGTCGTCCTCATCCACTTCTAACCCACTTAAATTTATCATTCCAGAATCTTGCACGCTATGTTTTACACATTACATCCTTTCGTTCCAAAAATGCATCTTGCACTTCATGGGCATTTGTCTCCACTTGTAAATATGTAGGTTCCTGTAGGTACATTTTTGTCTCTATAGTATGTGACTATTTTTGTCTGACTATGTAGGCTATCGAGAAATAACATTAGGCCTACCAAAGTTTTAGGTGGAGCATTATTCTTGCACGCAACCACAACTCCAGTAGTATACTAGTATAAACATGAATGAACCCTCGCCTCACTTTCTCACGAGTGGCAGCAGAAATTAGGCCTAGCGCTAAAGTTTAAAATTATATTGTTGTACAAAGGTTGTACACTGTACAAAGTTAGCTAGCCTTGTGCTGCTTTGAGCATATAGCTTATCTGCTGATTTCTCCTAGCAAAATGCTGTGGCAAGGACTAAAACAAATGAACAAAATTATGAACATATCTTTCCTATGCTCACTTACCTACACACACTCATGTAGTTGTTAGGGTTAGCTGTTTCAATTAGATTTGCTTTACTTTTCACTTGTTTCATCCAGGTCTTAGTTAAAAGCAAGTCAAATTTGTGTGTGTTTGGAAGATCACTGAATAACAATGGCTTTTTTTGTAAATTATCTGATATATTAAAGAAGAAGAATTATACTCTTTTGATCCTGTGTGGGAAATGTAGTCTCTGCATTTAATCCAATCCGTGAATTTTTGAAACACACAGTGTGAAGTGAAGCACACACTAATCCCGGCGCAGTGAGCTGCCTGCACAACAGCGGCGCTCAGGGAGCAGTGAGGGGTTAGGTGCCTTGCTCAAAGGCACTTCAGCCGCTTTCCACTGATCGGGGTTTGAACCGGCAACCCTTCAGTCACCAGTCCGAAGCGCTAACCATTTTCATTAATTTTGTGGTGGTCTCTTGTCTAAAATAATGTCATGAGAGTTGGTTTCGACAAAAATATGCTGTGGTTGTCTTGTTTCAAGCTATTTTAGTTAGGTGAAAACGAGAGCAGGGATAGCTTGAGAGGATTCTTATGAATATTAATGACATGCAAATGTATCGCCTCTGATTGGATAACAACACTGTGACGCTCCCTTTAGTGGGTCTGTCTGCAGGCTGCCTAACGTTTTCTTGAGGGCGGGTTAACTGCATAGCTAATGTTCAAAGTGACGTAGGCTTGCACAGATTTTCCGATTCGCTCGTTTTTCCCGCCAGTTTTCTATCACAGGCGAATACAGACTACAGGGGTAGGAGAGCATTTTGAAGTTGAGCATAGAAGTACAACTTGGGCTGACCTATGGTAATGTAAAAAAATCAAGTCTTAAACGGTTTATTTTGGAAGAAGACCTTTAAGAAAAGCTAGCTATGCAGTAAGTGTGAGGGTCTTATCCACTGAACCCCTCTGAGATTATGAGCACAATGAACGACATGGACGTTCAGGGCCCCTTCTTGTATTCCAACTTTCAGGACAGGGATCCACAACATATCCGACAATATAGTCTTCAAGATCTACCCTGCTGCTGCTTTAAGGGATGCATTTGTGTACATTCTAAGTGTTTGGTTTACAGATCCTGTGGCTGTAAGGTGCTGTGATGCCTTCCACCTTTTGTATGCTGTAGTTGGTTGAGAAAAAGCAAAGATTGTACACATTTCTTCTTCTAGGGCTTGAAAAGGACAGCCTAGCAATCAACAGTATCCTCCAAATGGTGATGGGGATGATTAAACCAAATCGGTATTTCAGCGAGTCTCTCTCATTCTCCAAGATTGGATCATGTCCACCTGTTTCTGCTCATGTTATGGTATGTCATTAGTCAAAATGTGTGGTGCAAACGTCTGCATGTTCCTTTGTTGATACATGCTAATAATCTCCATGTGGCTGGGGTCCTGGAAAACCTGACTTAGATGGTTGGTCCTGAGTTATTCCAGCAAGTTCTATGTCACACTGACCATCTGACACAGATGGTTGGTGTTTAGGTACAGACTAATTGTTGATGACCATGACTGGATCAGTCTGTGCGGAGTCGGATTGCTTATCAGAGTTATTGTTGATCCGGTCTGTCTGTTTATGCCAATACAGAGTGCAATAGTGGGCGGCCTACCTTTGGCCCCTAAGCAGCTACGTTTTGTACTCTTTGGTCGGAATAATACTCTGTGATCCCGAAAAATGGTCTTTTAAATTTAATCCCAGTGAGGCAAATGCCAGTGCCAGACATGTATTTAGTTGTAAAAAGGTAAAACTTCTGTTTGTGTAAAGTGGGCCACTGATAAAGATTCTATCCAATTTTAGGGCAAAGAAAAGTTCCCTTGAATCACCTTAAATCAACAATTTGTTTAATAGTTTTATTTACATTTACATTTTACATTTATGCATTTAGCAGACGCTTTTATCCAAAGCGACTTACAAAACGAGGATAACAATCAAGCTACATAGCAGAAACCTTAAGGAGCATAGTGCTAGGGGGTTTTATGTCCTAACACAGTCCCCGAAAGCCTCTTTGTTGTTTCAGACACAGATAATCCTTTCTCCTTTTAAATTTCCCCCAGTAGAAGAATAAGGTTTGTAGGATGAACAAGACTTTTAATGTTGCCTCTCAGCATGGCCCGTTGTTCTGTCTGCGTCTATGGTAAACCTGCTCTTCTGGGATTCCTTGACCAGGTCTGTGAGGCATTTAAAATGTGTTCTGATGGTTTTAGTTGTTGTTGTTTTTTATTGGCCTGTAATTACGTTTTAGCACTTTCTGGACTTATGCCCAGAATGCCCAAACAGCATAAGAATACGCTGGTGTTGAGGTAATTACCCTCCCACCTACATTTTGCTCTTTGGGGCTGGCTCCTCACTACTTAGATTCTGTTTTGTGAGGGCGATGCATTCCACTGCTCCGACTGCAGTCATATCAGCCAGTTGTGGTGCATACTTCACATTCCCAGCAACGGTGCCTGCAGTTGTAGTTTCTTCATGAGTAGTTCATAGGTCTTTTATAGAAGGAAAACAATGTTTGATTCCAGGATGGAAATATCTCTGTTCAGTGCATTTTCTACATCTTCTGGTTCTCAGCATTTTGTTTTTATCCTGGGTCAAGGTGAATTGCTGCTCAGTTATTATTGCATGGTTTCACTTAGTTACCTTACTCTTAAAACTAACCACTCAAAGTTGCTGTTCACGTTCAGCTTACCCTCTAAATAAACCAGTTACCCCCCTGATAAAATAGTGAAAAATAACCCCAAAAAGTTGTTCAAGGGGGGCAAAGCAAAAAAAAAAAAAAAATTCTCACTCAGAATGAATATTAGAACCTACATCACATTTGTGTTTTTGGACAACTCAAGTAAAGTATAGATACTCCCCCAACATACTTAAGCACTGTAAAGTATTTTTCCTTAGTTACTATACATGTCTGTTAACAACTGAGAAGTGAAACGCTTGTCATTCGCACCAAACATTAAAAATGGCCTTTATTAGTTCCTTGTTCAAGGCAGGAATGCGCCACAGAAAATAAACATTGCTGACTACATCACCAGTGTGTTAGCAGCACCGCCCAGACTGAAGATGGTGGAGTTGGATAGGTTTGTGTACTTCCTCAATAAGCTAGCTATCTAGTTTCACAACAAAACTCTGCAAGCTCTGGTAATGCTTTCTGTTTCTGTCTCGCTGTAAGGGCTCATCTTTGTCCTTACAAATGACAATTTAAAATGTGCTCATAGGGAAATAGAGTATGGTTGACCTAAAGTAGAAGACAGGAAATTTGTGGTGCTGTTTTCTGTGTTGAAAAACTGCTTAGAATAAAACAGATTTATGGTTGTGTCCGTTTTTTTCCTCGCGTTTATCAATGCTTTACTTATTTCTGAGAATGTGAGTGTGGGTGTGTGTTTGACTTCGATTGGCAAAATCCTTTATGTGTGTGTGAACAGTTTATGCATGAGTTCCATAACCAGTCTACACTTGGGAAGATGAACATTTGCTGGTTGGTTTGGAGGAACATGAAGTTTTTTTCCACAGCTTCCTGTTAGAATATGAATTAGTTTGTGCCACACATACACATACAGCGAGACTCTTCTCCTCATACGTGACCGGTTTTACTGCTCACTTCTCTTTGGTTTCTCTCTTTGAGTGTGTGTGTACGTGTTTGTGTGTTTGTGCCCTACTCGCTGTATGCCCCCACCTCACCCCCTTCAGTGGAACCTTTGTTTCAGACTAGAGAATTGAAACACACAAAAAAACATTTAGTTCTCCCCCGTGTTGCCTGTCTTACGCTGCCAGCGCCTTCGTCTTGCTAGCTGGAGATTGCAACACCTGCCCACCCTTCTTTCCCCACACTAACACAGGAAGCCATGCGGGGCCTTCTCTGAGTCAAAGACAAAAGACATACTGTGACTCATCACCAACAGATTACAAAAAGAGTCTTTGAGTATTTCATTCCTCAGTACATAAAATTATAGGCCTATATGCATTCAGAAAAATTATAAATAACGATTAAATAAGGATGGTTGATATGATTCACTGGTAACAAGTAGGAAGTGTTGTTGGCAGTCAGGTAGTTCTTCATTTTATAACAGAATCCAACTGAACAGACAAAGCAAAACAGTAGTCAGTTTCTTGTACAGTGTAGAAAAATAGATGATTTAATATACCTTCATCTTGAACAATAATATATAGTGCAGTTAGCTCAACACACACACACGCATACTCAAACAAAAACCTATG
>JAGFZM010001032.1:55840-72032 GCA_017657215.1 Limnothrissa miodon | reverse complement strand
GTCAGAGCTTTTGGTCTTAGTGTTTGTGTGTATGTGCGTGTGTGTGTGTGTGTTGCAGCAATCATCTCCTCTGACCTCAAACTGCTGTTTCTGCATGTGTGTGTGTCTGGTCTGTGTGCATCTGTTCTATGTGTGTGTGTGTTTGTGTGTGTTGCAGCAGTAAGAGAGAGCTACTGACCGCAAACTGCTCTGTTTGTTTGTTATTCAGAGTACACACTCCACAGAACTTCTGTAAAAAAAAAAAAAATCTGCAAGTAATTTTCCATGTGCATCAGTCAGAGAAACTGATAAAGTTAATATTCATAAATCATAAATATAACATTCATAAATAGAATTACTGTAAAACATGTTCACTCAACTGTTGGCCTACAATGTGCTTTTCACATCTACCATCTGCCCCTTTTCTCCAAATGTTAGCATTGCTATCCATACATGACATCTGAGAAAAGGAGACTGAAGAGAGAGAATGAAAGATAGAGACCTGCAGCTCTTCGTTTCCCTATTGTTTGTTCCTACTAACATTTTAGTAGCATCATGTATCTCATGGCAAGAAAACAAGAGAGAGAGAGAGAGAGAGAGAGAGATAGACAAACTGCCAGACAGACTTACAGTGGTGTGAATGCAGGTGTCAGTGATCCCGCCCACACTGAGAAATGAGGTTGTAAGCGTGTCTGTGTGCAACACCTGGGTGTCTCACGGTTCATATACTCTGATGGACGAGATCAGGATGTTTTTGTTTTCCTTATCAACCTGAGCTTGCTTTTAATCATAGGCCTAATCATGGACTTACAATTAACAATGTGAATCAATCCAAGACCAGATTAATCATGAGGCGAAAGAAAGATGAGGGGCTGAGGAAGGAAGTCAGGGGAAGAAGAGAGGGGACCAAACAGTGTCTGATGAACTATAGGCCTACATGAATGGGGTCAATGCAAAACCATTTTAGGCTCTTTGGTTTTGCTGAATCAAAAGAGCTGTTATAAATATGAAACATGATTATGTCATTCTTCACTTGAACATTTTGAAACTGGACTGTTTAGATGGGATATATATATATTTATTTTTTTATTTTTATTTATTTTTTTTTTGTACATTGCAGCTTAACAATCACTCCTAGCTCTCATTTCTCTCAATCCCATCTCTGCACAGCAAACCTATCCTAACTGTTATCCACACTGTTATCATTTTTGTAACAGACATTTAATCACTGAATGTCTGACATCGATATCATTCCACAGAGCAATTGTTGTCCCTGTCAAGCTATTATCTGTCAAATTTGCAAAAATGTGCAAAAACCTGCTGATGGTTTGGTGTTTAGGTCAACTGTCCGTGTACTTCACTAAAGTTGAAGGTGTTAGTAGTGATAATTTGTGTTTGGTTGCCATAACCTTATCATATTTTCATTAAACTGATTTAAACTGGTGTATTTTGTCATTGATTCAAAATGCTGCTTCTAGAGCTCTTACAAAAACAACAAAAAAACACATTAGTCCAACAGTTTTTACACTCAGCTTGTAAGTTATAGAATTACGCCACTTAGACCTCAGGCCATAAGAAAATCACCCACTGTGTGGTGTAGCAGCTTTCAGCTTAGCAGTTCAGTTTTTGCAATCAATTTCCTGAAGACATAAAAACACCTACTGTTACTATTCTAAGTTGAATTCATGGCACGATTTTATACTTGTGTGTGTTTTGTATGTTTTTACTTTCTTTTATCTACCCTACTGATTTTATTTTTTACGGCAAATACAAATGCAAATGCGAATACAAAAGCTATGCCATGCCTTGCTTTGAAATTACAGTAAGTTAGGTTGTAACATACAAAATGAAAAATACAGAAAGGTGCCATCCACTATGCAAGACATCCACATTGCAGAACAAATTCTGTATCAATTGATCAAGAAAACAATAATCATTACTTCGCTATAGACAAAAGTTATTTGGAGCTCAAGATGTTGTAGATACATAACATAATATTGATAATTAATATCCATTGCCTTTAAGCAAGGCCTATTTTATCATGGAACAGTTAGTGGTCTAAGCAAGTTTATTTTAAGTATGCCCAATGTATTCATGCAGCCAAGATTCAGACAAACAATGATTCACTCATTAGAGTATGATGGGAGGCATCTGCTTCAGTAGACATTATTAGCCTACTTTTGCATTGCCATTGACAGAGGTCTCATACAAAATCACTGATTTAAATTTTTTTTGATTGTATTTATTCTTATATATTGACGGGAAATGAAAGTCTTTGTCTGAAATGCCACAGTCATCCAAATCCACAATACCACGAGCACCACTGCTCACTACAAACTGGAGACAAAAAAATGAGAATCTGAATGGTGTGACTGGTGTGGCTGGCACATTTAATGCTAAAGCTTGCTTTTCAACACTTACATAAACAACAGCTTATTTCAATAGCATTTATGACATATTTCAAGTATCTGAAAAGATACACCGATCAAATGATGAATGACTGCAAACAAAAATTAGAAGCTAGATGTTATAAAACAATAACATACATACAGTAGAGACATCCATATAAAGGGAGAAAAGCCACAAAATGTGAGTGAGACAAGAACAGTATCATAGTATACTGTATTTTTGGAGCTTATTAAAACAGATTCTCAGCAAAAGAGAGAAGTTATTATACCAATGTCAATTTGTGTCTGGCTAAGAGAAGTAGAATACATTTACATTTACATTTATGCATTTAGCAGACGCTTTTATCCAAAGCGACTTACAAAAACGAGGATGACAATCAAGCTACATAGCAGAAACCTTAAGGAGCATAGTGCTAGGGGATAGTGAATAGAGAATACTAAACACCCATGTACATGACATAGATGGACATGTGCTGATCTAGGTTTCTAACTGGATGTCAAGATAAATTTATGCTACATTAATATATCAACAGGACATGTCACAATTTCCAAATTATGAATGAATCTTAACTTCTTGAATTCTCCCATTTTTTATAAGCAAATCGCTATTATTTACAAAGACTCAAAGAAACCAACATTTCTCAGTAATGAGACATACTTCGCCTTTGTCTTTTTAGCAGTGAAAGGGGAAAGTAATATAATATAAGTCTAAAAAGTCTGATGGACTTTTCACTTACCAACTTTAAGACAATTCAGAAAATAACAGCAGTGTTGATATAATATGTTTGGACGTATAAAGTATTTTTTATTATTTTTTTTAATTTCCATCTTTCTTTCTGTTCCTCCTCATCATATTTAGACTGTTTTATTCCAACGCCTTCAAAAGTAATCTGTGCTTATTTATCTTTAAAAAAAGTTTGTTTAGCGCAAAAACAAATGGGAGCACAGAGGTCAGGTTTACATGTCCCTTGCATCTGCCCTTCCTTAATTAGCAGGCAGAGTTCAAGTATCCTCTTGTGGGAAGTACGCTTTCTCATCCAGTGCATCCAGTTTGCCCCAAGTGAACCCTCTTCACTCTCGAATGTTTACAGAAAACAACACCATGTCAGTTCACTTCAAAAAAGTCCCACATTTGTCTCTATGTACCATGTCACTTTCTGCACTGTGTGTGTGTGTGTGTGTGTGTGTGTGTGTGTGTGTGTGTGTTTGTAAGAGAGAGAGAAAGTTGTGATTGTTGAGAGATAGTTGGGGGTGAGAGTTTTCTTCTTTTCTGCAGGTCTACAGAAGAGGTGAATCTGGCCTGTTAAGAAACACTGTGGATTGGCAGTTATAAAACTAGTTTTCTGAAGCTTAAGTGTGAAGGCTATCATTAATAGTCCAGGTACTAAATACCCACATCCATGCATATGCACAATATACAATCAATCTTTTCAGCATGCACAGTCCAAGGGATATATTCCTACTGTAAAAGCTTCAGATGGCTTCGGTCTTTCTTTTGCAAGGAAACCATGTCTGTCTGGACATTTGCTTGGAGATACATGGAAAGACACACACACACACACACACACACACACACACATACACAGTTATACACTTTTATGGACTGAGGAACAGCCAGACGTGGCGCTCTCCCAGCTCATGAGCCGGCCTCTTAACATGGAGCTGCCATGTCGTGCCAGCTGCTCGCGGAACTCTGTGGTCAGGAAGTAATACACAAGCGGGTTGAGGCAGCAGTTGAGGCTGGCGATGCACAACGTGATTGGGTGGAAGCGCAGCACTGGCTGCACAAGGCCGCAGCGTACGATCAGCCCCTGCGACACCATCATGTACAGCAGGAAGTTGATGTGGTATGGAGCAAAGCACACCAGGAAGACGGCTGTGCACACGCGCACCATTCGCAGCGCCCGCCGGCCGTTTTTCCCCTCGGTATGGCGCAGCGAGCGCCGAATCAGACACGCACACACCAGCACTACCACTAGGGGCAGCACGAAGCCCAGCAGCTCGCCAAGCACCATCATTGGCACGGCCACGTGCAGCTCCAGCTTACGTATGGGCAAGTCCTTGAAGCAGGAGCCATTGCTCGGCGAGTCATGACCTGGCCTGGCGGTACCAGTGATGTTATTGGTGGACACATTATGAGTGGTGTCGTAGGTGGAACTGCCAACAGGGCTTGCACTAGTGCTGCTATTTCTCATGAGAATGAAGGGCAGGCAGCACAGTCCCACCACCAGCCAGACGGTGGCGCTGATGCGCACATCGTAGCGGCGCTTCCAGCTCTTGGCACAGAAGGGATACTGGAGGAACGCACAGCGCTGGATGCTAATGCACACCAAGAAGGCGATGCCAGCATACATGTTCAGGAACTTCAGGTAGAAGCACAGCAGGCACATGGTGTGGCCAAAAGGCCAGGTGTGGGTAAAGTAGTAGTAGACGCGCAGTGGGAGAGAGAGCACGTGCAGCAGGTCAGCCATTGCCAGGTTGAGCATGAAAATGACCGCCTTTGTCTTCTTTCTGTGGGCACAAAATGTTGGCACATCATGCCTTTGGAGAAAATGCTTTTTTTTTTGCACTTTGCACTATGCTCTTTGCTGTTATCTTTATTTCACAAATATTCTGTGATCTGACATAGTAAGGATTTTGTAGGGTAGGCACTTATCAAGGAAGTGGTGAATAAAGTAATTTAACTGACAAAAAGGTAAAAAAAAACTAGAAAAATTAGTGTTTTGAAACACTAATGAAATGAAATGAAATATTTCTTACACTCAGAAATCAGTGTATTGTCAAAATTACTTTGCATCCGGTATTTAACATGTAACAGTTTAGTCTTGCTTTAAAGTAAACATTAGGGCAATGGCCAGCTGTTGTTTTAAATGTGACTTGATAGAACAATAAAGCTATGCAGACTTGTAGTGGATACATTGTGCATGCTGGTTCCCACACAAAGAAACTTGCTCTGGGGGTGGAAAGCAGAACCAACTACTGTATGCTGGTGCAGGTGGAAGGCCAAACTGAATGTATTTTATATGGAGCAACAGAGCTCAGTCCACCATTAATATTATATCAGCTACGATACAGTAGCGGTAGTCTTGTGTCTTCACTACAGTACATGCAAGGACAACAAAGACATGTACATGTATAGTGACTCACAGCCCTATAGCTATCGGCATGTGGAAAACACAAGCACAAGCACCAGCCATCACCACCTGGTTTGTGGTGGTGGAGAAGTGACTTAGAAAATAGTGCTGATCTCATTTCCAAATGATTTTATTGTGAGCGTGAAAGTGTTTGTCCATAACATAAAGGCAAAATAAGTCACAGTTCTTTCTTATTAAACTGACAATAAATTGACATTTAGCTCATCTTTATATTAACAGTATTAAAAGTCATATTCAGGAATAAAAAATATGTACATATTCACTGTGTGTGTGTGTGTGTGTGTGTGTGTGTGTGTGGTTCAGGTAAGGTTTACAGTTTGTGTAAGAAACCTCATCTGACCTTATAAAGCGGCACAAAACCCAGAGTGCCATAGTGTTGCCTAGCAACCCAGGGACCAGGATGATAAGGTAAAGCCAGGTGTAGAGCTGATCCATGGTGTGTTTCCAATTCTCTCCGTCACGCATACAGTCCTCTGCAGAGGAAGAGTTTCCTGTGGAAGTGCCTGTGGAACCCATCATGGCATCAGGTGGGCATTAAACAAGCTGGAAGGTGGAGGTGTTGTAGAGGAAAGGGTATTTTTTCTTAGCTTCTGAAACAGAAGGAAAAATAAAGATTAGGTCCTAGCAAGGCAGAGATAAGCATTTGTGGTCTATGATCCATAAAGAAAAGAAGTGTTCATTTAGCGTACAGCACTTTTGCCCTCCATTCATTCATTGTACTCATCATAATAATAATCATCATCATCATCATCTTTATTTGACGGTTTCATGGTCCAGAAAGAACATATACAACGTAGAGTCAAACTGACACCAGACAAAGAACTATATTAAAAGGAACTTACTGTTACATGGAGCGGGGCTGTAGAGAGTATCTTAGATCTCAGCTCTGTGCCATGGTCACCCTCGGCTGGGGCTAATGACAACAAGAAGTCATCATGGAATGTGGCTGACCCCACTCTTATCACCAGGGCCCTAGGGGTTCCTGCTATTCAACCAAACAAGTAAAATAATAATCAAGATATCTTTCACAATGCCAACACCCTTCCTGTATTGCCCTTTGTGTGTGTGTGTGTGTGTGTTGTGTGCATGCATGTTTGTATGCATATGGTAGGCAGTGAAGCTTCAATTCAAAATACTGAGCGCTGTTCAGATATTCAAAGTACCACTTGTTCGTGAAGTATAGTAATAGTCATAAACTATATTTTATTTAGAAAGGTAATTTCAACAGCACCAAAATGACATATGTGTAGTGTCTTGTGCTGTAACGAGAAAACATGAACCCAGACACAGACATAAACATTTGCCTGTCTCGAAAATATGCACTTCTGTCTCGAAAATATGCACTTCTTTTTTGTTCTGTGTTTGGTTGTTTTGTTTTGCAGAAGAATTCTATTTTATAATTTCCACTGTACACATTCTTCAGACGGATTAACTTCAATATACTTCACACAAACATATCAAATAAACATGTTGTTCAAACATGCATTAGTCTACAGATGTGTAGAAGCCTGCTTTATTAAATCTAATTTTATAGACCTTGTTTTAAATCTAATTTGACAAACTTTGTATTTCTGTTACTTACTGAAGCAGACTGGTTGTGGTATCAATCCAAACACACATGCATCAGTCAGCAAGCTGATTCTAAGGATATGTATCCATTTCTAATCCCGCTCAAGCAAAGGAAATCTCTGCATGCTTGCAGTCTTCATTTTGTGGAGAAAATGGTCAACAGAAATGGCATGGGTACTTCAGTTTCTTTTTGCCAAAGTTTTGTCTGTGTCAGAATAGTCGTTTTCTTGTTAAACATTTGCTATCATCAAAGGGTAAAAATACTACAAGTATTTTTTTCCCTTTTTTTCTGCTGCATGTAAATCTTTGACATGCATAATATGTCATAAATACATATATGTCTTTTGGTCTGCTTTCTCTAAGTAACAGAATCCGCTCACACCCCAGTTCTGGTCTAAAACTGTCCGCTCTCGTTAGTAGAAACTACAGAAAACCCGGACAATCTGTATGCATGCATGTGTGTGTGGGCTGTTTTGAGAGAAGCCTACCGTCTATAGGGAAAATCACAATCTCTGCAGCCCAGTATCCACTGCTGAACAGCATAAAGATGACTGCTTATGGTCATATGTGTCACTCTTTCTTTCTCTCTCTCTCTTTCACTCACTCTAACAGAGATTACTTTCCTTCACATAGACGTAAAGGAGGAAGTGGTATGAGCCCGCCCTTCCAACAGCCCAGGTTATGAGCGAAATGATTGATATCAGTTACAGTATGACTGTAAGAGCTTCACCCAAATGCATAACACCGTCAAACTGACTGAGGTTACCATGGCTAGAAGCTACCATCAGCTAGAAGAAGTTCCATACTTATATTACCATGCGTTTGGTGTTTTTTTGTTATTTTGTTTTTCTCTCATGTGATTTCTTCTCCAGGTCTGAACTTCTATGATCCTTGCTAATGCCAGTTAAAATACACATATCTGTGGGTAACATAAAGAGGCAGAAAAACATTTCCTATCATTTGTGCTATATTCTAGAAAATGTCAGAAATATTTCAGTAAAATTCTCTAACTCTATAATATATTATTTTAGAAATAACCTAAACTATTTGCCTGCATATGACTACTAAAAAAACATGACATTTGCTATTGATAGTATCTGTAAAAGTATTAAATGAAAAGTTTTAAAATTGAAGATGAAACAGACATTATTTGAAGTAAATACTTTAAGTTAGTAGGGGTGCAGAGGCCTTAAATAAATAAGCTCACTTAAAGCTGCTAAACGGACATTTAAAAGGCCATTGCATCATTCAACTACTGGAAAAGTGGCATCATGAATAGTGCATAAAGCGCCAGTTCACATTCATTTAGCAGGTCATTTTTTACTAAAAGCAAATATGAAGGCAGGGGGCGCTGTAGTGCAAGCAGCATCCTTACTATACACTGCAAGTGGTCAGTGGTTCAAAATTGGCACACTGGTTCAAATTCAATCCTGCAATAGTTTCTCGGCTCATTTATTTGTAGGTTTGTCTTGTTCAAAATTTCAAGTTCAATTTCCAATCAAGCAATTGCCATCCACACATATGTAATATCTTCAATGGCAGGCTATTCCAATGCAGGCTATTCTAATGGTCACCAACATATTGTCCCATGCACCCCTAGTATTTTTAGAGATAATAAAAAAATCCGGGGTTTTTTTTGCGGTTTCTGCAGAGAAAATGCAGTCTAGTTACTTAATGTTCTTGTATCATCTTCTATAATGTACTGGGGAGGCAGCACAAGGGCAAGGGATGCTGGATTAGACAGGCTAATGAGAAAAACATCTAGCCTGGGCCCTACCATACTTCCTGTGACGCTACATTCAATTTTGCGAGCAAGTCAGTATGGCCATCGGATCTTACGGATACGGAATGAGTGGTCTGATTGGTTGTAGATTCATCAAGTAGTATACAGAGGCATCTGATGGACGCAGGTTAAGCCCGCCTCCCAGAAGACGTTAAGTGATGTAGGATGGCCAGACTAAGCTCCTATGAGCTTTGTCGCGCAAGCCAGGCTAAAAAACATCAGCTCTGGCATGGAACTGTAGATGGACAGGTGTGCTTGATTCTATACTGCACAGTGACCCTGTGTCCTATGCCTTGACCTCACCTGATCTACTTCTTACTTTTCTTTTTTTCTTTATGTTTTTGACTCTTTTACAAGGATACCGTAAATTTCTATGGGACAATAAAAGTGGGAATTTTATTGTATGGGTTATTGATTTTTTTTATGCAATTAGATATGAACAATTATTTACATGTTAAGAAAATACAATTGTAGCAAATACATATGTATAATAAAGATGATAGATATAAAAAAATATTAATGTAACTATATTAAAAATATACAATTGTATCACTGTCAAGGCAATCACAATTAACAAATGAGGTCATCTCTTAAATTGGCTAACGCAGCACAGATGCGGAGGATTTTGTCCATCTTTGGTGTCATGTTTATGGGTTTTAATCGCCTTTATTGCACGCTCAATGTGAATTCGAACATTTGCAATTCTTCATGAGCTGGTAACCTGTTCCCCTGTCAACTGACCACCACCTTTAGTGAAGGCAGGCAGAACCAAGTTTACTCCCGGATTACAAAGCCTCGATCTGCCATGATTTCATCTCCAGGCCTTAAGTAGTCCAGGATACCAGAGTTCATGGTGATATACTTGTCACTGGCGCGTCCTCCATAGGCAGACGAAATAAATATGATTAATCCACATGGGGCAATAGTAACAAGGTACTTGATTGTGTTATGGTAGTAGTAATGACTAGTATGACTACTATGATTAATGAATAGTAATGACTGTAGGATTCCCCTCTAAAGTTTTTTGGGCTGCTGCAACATGCTTTCACTACAGTCAATGACACAGATGGTATTTGGGAAGAATTTCTGAAATGAAGTGGGCATTGTTGACTTGATGGTATCTCTTGGTAGCCACACAATAAGGGGTCGCAAGCCTTCCTCCATTTTATCAATCCAGTGTGTGATGATTCTACTGGCAACACTCTGTGACACATTGAATTGTCTACTGAGGTCTCCTAGAGCATGGTTTAATTTCAGTTTCAAGATCATCATAAGAATTTGATCACGCACTGATAAAGTAAGAGTCTCACTTCCAAACCTTTCTAATGTTGACACAAGAGTGTTGAATGTGGCAAGTGGGAGCCCTGTGTAAAGGTATGCATCAGCATCACTCTGAAGCATGAAATGACTGGAGTCTGCAGATTGTGTGGCTGCATCCATAACTGCATGATTCTGAATTGGTGCGTCCATTCCCTGATTTCTTGCATAAGTGTGGTCCCAGAGTAAAGGCTCTTCCCATTGTGTGGCAACAGTCCTGTGCGATGATTCCTCAGGAACCCCTTCATCCTCCTGGCTCACCTCTGCCACTGCTGTGAAACATTGCACATTCAGATTAGTTCACAAACCTTTACATCATGTCACCCATGTTGTATTACATTGAGCTGCATTTTATTTTTACAAAAAAAATATTTAAATGGTTAATCCAAAACAGTGTTTAAACATTTAAGAGGTTATTAAATATTTGATAACAATCCCAGATAGCAATAGTTCAGTGGCCCACTGGAGTTTTGCTCATCGGTTCTCTGGCGGTCCGCCGGCGGCTTAGAAGCGGCTGCAGATAAAGGGCCACCCTTTTGCCGCTTACTACCCACCAGCTTCTAATTGGCCTTATTCATGGCCATAATAATTAAAATGATGTACTAAAATAGCAATAATACATTACAACACTTAATATTTGCCCTCAATCAGAACAATTTGGGCTTAGTTAGCTCAGTTACCAAATTTACCAAGGTGAAGACAGTGCCTGCTGATGAGAAACCTATAAATGTATTCTGTAATTTAATGTTCCAATATAAAAACATACATCCTTAGCAACTATCACATAGACTCACCACACATAGTATTAGGTTCAATACATTTAGTTTATTTCTTTTACATGCTTTTGTTTATTTCTTTTACATGCTCATTTACATGCTTTATTTCTTTTACATGCTTAAACAATGTATTAAAATTATTTTTAATGATTCTATAAATATTTAATAGTATCTACAAATTCCCAACCTCCCCATCCCCATTCACCACCTTTTTTTGCCTGTCTTTTCTGCCTCCGTCTCTGTCAGCCGCCCCCTTTAAGTACAGCGACACCTCTTTTTGCAACTCCTCTTCAGTTGCTGTGTGTACCACTCTCCTAACCGCTCCTGTAGTAAAACAAAGAATAAGTGAGATGTTGTGTATGGATGGATATATAAACTTCACTCCCCATGATGCCATGCATTTAGGCGGGGGCTAGGTAGAGCTCCCCCATTCAACACTCTTCTGTACCGCAAGGATACACAGAAAGCCTACATGTATTATTAGGATGCAATAGTTTAATGAAGTTCAGTTTTAATGTTCAGCACTTCCATGTCAGCCTCCATCAATGTGTATCACTCGAACACAACATGAGAAAAAAATGCTTTTTGCCAGGGGTTGTATTCTTGAACATCAAAAAAACACTTACTATGCAACACACTCTTTAGGTGTGAGGACTTAAAAGCCACACCAGTCCAATTAATTTGGAGCGTCAGGGACCTCCGCCCGGCCCAGCATGTTGGTCACCTATAAAGAGAGAGAGAAAAAAAATATCACTATTCTTCATAAGACACAGCTGCAATATACATATACTCTCTCTCCCTCTCTCACTCACACACACACACACACACTTACATGCTAACTAGCGCCTAAAGTACAAACACTTCTATATAAATGTATAAATGCACCATACAGTAGTGACCAGTTCATTCACTCAGATGCTGTTACATGCCAAGTAGCGCCTAAAGTACAAACACTTCTAAAGCATATTTCCACTTAATTTTCAGACAAACAAGCTAGGGACCACATGTACATACTCTATAAATACTAACCATGATGTCCGTTTTTTATTGAAATTACTTGAAAAAGATCGTCAGGTATAAATGCACCATACAGTAGTCCAGTTCATTCACTCAGATGCTTGTTTTACGTGCTAACTAACGCCTAAAGTACAAGCACTTCTAAAGCATATTTCCACTTAATTTTCAGACAAACCAAGCTAGGGACCACATGCACAGACTCTATACATACATTTTGGCTAGAATACAGTTTTGAAAATAGTAGAGATATAGAGAACAGATATTTTACTTACCTAGTCCTACTGTAAACCTGCTACTGGTTCGAGTCTTGACGGTTGACTAACGCTGGCGTCCGTTGCTGTCAACAAAATGGGTAGCGGCCCTCCAGCGATCCGAGGGTGGCAAGCCGCCACCATAGCGCGAACTATCCCTCGCGCACCACCGCGGGGCGCCGGCCAAAAGCCTCTCACAGCCCGCCAAGTTATTTGTGTTTGGCAGCGGTCCGATGGCGGACCACAGTTGGCATACCACCGGCGGCTTGCCATCTAGACGCCACCAGTGATCCTCTATATACATGCTAGCTGGGATGCAACTAATGTTTCCCTTGCACCTTACTGTTGCGCTGCCCCCCTCTGAAGTAGGCCTAATGCATCTTCACTTCCATCAAGTTTCAGCGACAGTCCAGATACTTTAATGACTACCATATCATATCCATGATTTAGCCTGACATCAAATTTTCTTCTGAGCGCCACAGTTTCTGCTAACGTTTTGTCTGTGTTGTCTTCGTTGCTTAATGTTGCAAACCTGCCTGAATGCTGAGCAAACAAAAAGTGTCTGCATACTGCAAAACACGTTGAAAATAACACTTTTAAGGTCACAGTAGTAAAAGTCAGAATTTATATTTAAGTTTTATTAGATAGGCGAGATAGAGTACCATAAAGTGGTACGAGCAGACATACACTTTCATTGGCGGATGTTTTAGCCTCAGTGCAGTGCCGCCTACTGGCTGACATGGAGTGTTGAGAGTACGGTGCTGGACAAGGACACACTCTTCTGGTAACTCTGTGTGTAAAGCACTCTGCTTCCATAAATTCTTTGATCTTTCGGCTGTTGTTGGTGCAACCAACAACCGAACAAGTAGAGCCTGAACTCATGTTAAATGTCGCTACAAAATGTCGCTACAAACTATCCGGTCGCCAGAACAGTAACCGTATTGGTTGTCATGGCGTCACACATTGTTGAACGGCCAGAAATTCCATGGCCAGGGCCAGGGCTTTTTACAACCGCTCTTGGACTATGATTGGTCAGCGACGCAGTACTGTCGTGTTGCATGCCGGGTACTAACCAATCGAAATGTGTTTGCCAGAGGTTGTGCTTATTTCAAACCAGAAGAACGGTAGTGTGCTGTGCTAGTTAAAAATTGCATTCCGGTGAGTCCTTGCTTTTGACAGTTCATACTAAGTAAAGGTTTGTTATGTACGTTATGGCTCATTAATGTTATAACTTCTTTGTGTCCTTAATGGATTTGTTTCACTGTGTGTGATTGTCGCTTACTTTTTGAATCTGACAGCCAAGTTGATTTAGCCAGCTGGCCTATCAAAACAAGGCAACGCTCACATTAGCGTTAGCATTCCAGTTTTTTTTTTTATTTGATGGCTTGATTTTTGTGAGTCCGTGGTTGTTCTTCATTAATCTGCTGGCTAAACCAATAACGTTATACTACGACAGAATATTAGGGCCACACTTGGGAAATAAAACATGTTTTTTGGTAACGCCTGTGAACTACTGGTACTTTCATGTTGTTTGTGTTATTCCGGCATTCTTAGGGAAGTTATTCTATACCGTGATTCATTTTAATACGCTGTTCTATAACGTTAGTTACGTACTGTACGTAACCTTTTGTCAAACGGACTATTTGTTTTTTGTTTTTTTTCTCTCTCTGAAGGCAAAGGGACTCCCGGTGTGTGTCTCAATGAGCGTGTCTGAGACAAAAACTACCGTCGCAACTGACGGAGGCGACAAAAGTAACTCTCAGCCTTGTGACACCCAAAATAAAGTAAGCACTGTTCCTCTTACTGCGGAGGTGAGCAGGGGAGTTGCCTCCCTGCCTTCGGACAATGAAACTGGGGCAGGTAGGCAGCAGTTGCTGTACAGCCTCTTGGAAGAATCTCCTCCCTGGACTAGACCATCATTTACAGACAGTATTTTTAGCAAGTCCTATGATTTAGGGACCTCTCCAGTAAACACATCCCGTCTGACTCCGAATCTCCGGCGCATCTGTTTAGAAGCCAGTCCAAGGATTGAAAGGCACAGTCGTATCGACCAGGCTACCACTCACTCTCTAGAGAATGAGACGCCTCCGTGGGCAAAGGCGAGTTTCATGGACTATTCAATCACAGCCCCCACTGATCAGGCAAACACTGTGGAAGCGTCAAATAGCGCTGACATGGTTGTCACTTTATCTTTGCCAGACGTTGTGAAGTTGAATTCACAAAATGACACTATGGATGTTGAATGTGAAAGTACAAGCCCCACTAATGCTTCTATTAATGGTGCCTCAGCAAGTGCCCAAAAAGTGGATTCACCATTTAAGGACAGTCCTGTTTCAGCCACTAAAATTCTGACCTCTCCCTGCAGTTGCCCCAGTGTTGTAGATGATGTTGAGATGAACCCATTAACATCCACTGGTGACTTAAATAAAATTACTGACGCTGCAAATAACATTACCCCTAGCAAGACTTTGACACCCGATGTCAGTGTATTAACTGACGATGGAAACAGATCCGTGGGTGTGATGCGGGCAGTCAGCCCCAACATGGCAGCAGCAGATCATGATTTTCCAGATGCTTCCGTTTCGAATTGTGGTAATAACCCCTCTGTGACGGTGAGCGGACAGAAAAATCTTACAATGGAAATGGGGAGTGACTGCAGCATTACTAGTCCGTCTGTTTCTCCCAGTGTCCCAACTCCACAACTCAACATTACTGTGGATCGGGAAAACAACAGCCAGTCTTCCATAATTGAGGTCAACACCACACCTGTCAATCGTAATACCACTATAGACGGCACAGACGGCTTATTGGTGGCTGCCCGTCACAGTGTGGACACAGTGAAGGAAGCAGCTGTTGCAGCAACTCCTTTTATAGGCAATCAAACCAGGGAGGTGAACAACACTATTGACCTGGTGCGCAGTGGAAGCACTCCGGTAACCGGGGCAACAGTTGGACGAATAAACAGCACCTTTGACCTGCAAAGAACCACCACTGGTGCCTCCTCCAGCATTGCTACAGCGGTGCAGGAATTAACAGACTCCGTGGTCCCACCTGTCGACTCACCTGGAGTTAACAGCACGGGGAACTTGACTTGCAGAGTTGGAAGTAGTACAGTACCGACAGCCGTTGCTAACAGCACAGTGAACCTGACAAGTTGCAACACTCCATGTGTAAAGGGGGTAGCTAAAGTTAACAACACCGTGAATTTAACAAGCGGCCGCAGCCTATCTGTAAGCAGTGTACAGAAAATGGACAACACAGTGGAGATGGAGGTGTCGGATCACAGCTGTAGTACTGTAACTGTGGCGTCCGGTTCTCTAAAAGGTTGTGTCAATCAGGATTGCACAAACCTTTTGTCGGATGCCACCACATCAGCAGCTCAGCAGAGACCTGTAGAAAGCGCCCAGCCTTGTGCTGCCAATGGTACCGTGTCCTATCCGGCTACACTGACTCTGAACCTGAACCTGTCGGAAGCTGAGGTGACGGTCGGCTCGGCTCCTCAGTCCCGTTTGTCGGGCCAGTTTTTGCTAGATGACTCTCTGGACCTGCAGTCTTGTAGCCTCGTCACCTCCACTCCCATGCCCGAGCATAGAGAGTTCTCTTTCTCTCGGCCCGCTGAGGTCCTCCTCAGCCGAGCCTGTGAGGCCCGCAAGCGGCTGGTACTTCCCACCAACACCAACACTGCCACAACCACTGCCAACGGAACTTCCTCCATGCCCACTGCCAATGGTGGCGATGACAAAGACACACCAGGTGAGGACGGGGCAGGAGCCAGCTCTATGGAATCATCCTCCCCTACTGAGGGCAAAGAGGATGCCCATGCCAGCCTGGCACAGGGACAGGGAGTGATGCCTAAACCCACAAATACCGCCTTGCCTAAAGCAGGAGGAACGGGAATGGCAGCACCTGGAGCGAAACTCTCTGGTCTGCCAGTCAC
>JAGFZM010001032.1:35782-48249 GCA_017657215.1 Limnothrissa miodon | reverse complement strand
CCCCCCCCCCCCCCCCCCCCCCCCCCCCCAACTCCCTTTGCGTAAGGCGTCTGTCTCGCTCTTATTCAGGCCATGCCTACGCAAGCCACTTACATTACAATGTGCAGTTTCATCATTATGTGCATACTCTTGCCCTCCACCCTCCCTCCAAGTCTCCATGAGGCTGGCCTGTCCCACTTCATTTCTGCACATTTAAACCATTCCTGTGTTAAGTCACAAACATTACACAATATGCAGACTCATCGCGATAGATTGGCTGTGTCTCTCTCCTCTACTCCCTTCTTCTCAGCTCTTGTGACAGACTGCTGGACTGGCTGGAGCAGCCAGAGCACTGCAATTAGCCCATGGTTAGCGGATGCTCAACCTAGGACACAGATCCCTCCGGCATCTCCTGTTTCTCATGGCCCCACCGTCTGCCTCGTCTGCTGCGAATGTGACACTTCCTCTATATCGTGGTCCTCCTCAAGACATTACATGTACGTTTGTTTTGACTAGCCACACAACAGTCTCAACCAGAGTGTGTCATTCAGCCTTCATCTGACATTGCGTGTCTTATGGTGTGTTTGTGTGTGTGTGTGAATAGCCTGACCCCATGCTTATTGTAATTTGTGTTTGCAAAAGGGTAGAAACTTGTGCAAACAAAAAATCTCAGGTTGCCTCTGTATGTGGGGGTATCTTTCAGTTCTTGTTATCTAAACCAAAAACCAAATCCACTTTAACAAAGCTGTTTTTTTTCTAAAGGAGGGATTTAATCGAGGCCATGTGGATCTACAGTATAAGGCTTTGACTTGAAATACAATCTCCACATATAAAAGTGCCATTTTTGTTACAAACAGGACAGTCTTTACTATTAAATTTAAATTAAACTCTTTGTCATAACAGACTTCAGAAAATTAGAAAATACAACACAAATGAAATACTGCAATCCAGTGCATTTATGTGTGTATGTTTGTTTCCTTGTATGTATGCATGTCTATGCTTAATACTTCAATAAGAAAGCCATGATTCTTCATAAAGATATTCCTATGTGCGTAAAACCTAAGAATTAAATTGGCAGTAGTAACAGTGTAATAACAATTGATTGCAATGAAAAATAAACAAAAGAATACTGAAACCAGTGAAATACCATTGTATCCAGCGCTTAGCAGATGGATTGATCTCCCAAAGAAGATACCGATCACAGTTGCAAGACTCAGAGATCTACATTTACATTTAGACACACACAACTAATGAAAACACGGTCAGCAACCCCTTCAAACAGTGTCAACACTGGAAAGCCCTCAAACAGTATATTTGTCATGAGACAACAGGAATAATTTACAAAAATGGAAGCTTTTGGCCTGGTAGGGTCCTTCCTACAGTAGCTCCATGTCTAAAGGACACGTCCAATCGAACAAGCAAATTCCAGTCGTTTTCTGGTGCTTAGCTTAATCCAGTCGATTTAGGCCGTTTCACAGAAAGCACCTTCATAAATCCACTCTTCTGTTCGGCTATTCCACATCCAATGTTAAGCTCTTTTCATTTTTCATTTTCATTTTTTGTCATATTTCTCACAAACTGCCACATGACATTCAGTACACCCCGACTTTTACAGTTTCATCAAACTGTCCTTTTTGTGCTACTTTAAGTTTCCCTGTAGCACTTCGACGTTTCAGAACTGGGTCTCTGACACCTGTTCTTTCCCATTGCTGGCCAGCCTATGGACCTCCAGGATCTCAGTGTCATTGCTCCCCTTCCCTGAGAGGGGCGCCTCACTGCGGGGTGCGTTCTCAGGCCGTGCCAGACCCTTGCCTGTTGTCAGTGACTTCTGGAAGGACTCCGAGGTGAAATAGTATACCACGGGGTCAAAACAGCAGTTGAGCGTGGCCACGCAGAGCGTGATGGGGTAGAGGGTACGTGCCAGACGCTCTAACCAACAGCTGGCCAGTGCCTGTGTGCGCACCATGGCATAGACGAACAGGACAGAGTTGTATGGCACAAAGCAGACAATGAAGATGGCCAGATGCACCACAATCATACGCAGCACTCGCTCTTTGTTGGTGCCAATCTGGCAGAGTGTGGCTGGCTTGCGGAGTGTGCGTAGCACCATGGATGAGCAGGCCAGGTTGATGAGCAGGGGGATAAGGAAACCGACAATCTCAATGAAGATGGTGATCCGGGAGAGGTATGTCTTCCACGTGTTTTTGGAGAAACCCTCAAAGCATGTGGTGGTGCTCTTGGCGCGGTTGGTGGCAGAGAAGAAAGTGACGGACATTCCGCCGCCCACAATCAATACCCAGATGGCGACACAAACCACGGCAGCATTGCGCCGTGATCGCACCGAGCGTGAGCGGAACGGGTAGACAATGGCCAAGAAGCGGTCCACACTGATGCAGGTAAGAAAGAGCATGCTGCCGTAGATGTTGGTGATAAATGCGCCGCCAGAAATCTTGCATAGCCAGTCGCCGAATGGCCAGTGGCGGTTGACATTGTAGAAGATCTTAAAAGGGAGTGTAAAGACAAACACCAAGTCCGAGAGTGCTAAGTTAGTCATGAAGAGTGTGGTCTCATTACGCATCTTCATGCGGCAACAAAAGACAAAGAGTGACGCACAGTTGGTTACCAGGCCCAGCACAAAGGCCACGCTGTACACCACGCCATACAAATTGTACTTGAACGAGTCGTCAATGCCGCAGTCCTCTAACCCTGTTTCGTTCAACACCAGGCTCGCCATGGCGCTGTCTCTGTTGCTGTATTTGTTTTTGTTCTTGAACGGGGCTCGTCGAGAACTTTGGCAAAGCAGTTCCCTCCTTCAGAGGCCCGACCTCAAGGGTCTGTCAGCAAGCCCACGGACCACAGAGTCGCCTTCTCCTTGTCGTGGCCATCACCGGGTGAGAAAGGGATTCTGGGAATTACAAGAGCAAGCCTTTGTCTGTGACAACAGCACTAGGCCAGTCCCTGTTTCCTGCAGAGAGAGGGAGAAAAAAGGGGAGGGGGACGGAGAGAGAGAGAGAACAAAGGCTTTGGGTTAGCATGTGAGAGCTGAATAGGTGGACACTCCTGGCATGTTGCCACAGTGATTTGTGTGGTTTTGTTTGACAGCTCACTTCTGTGACTTCCCCACCCATACCGTTAATAGCATCGATTGTTTATGTCTACCTGAAAGACTTGCTGTTCTGACACCGTATCTTCCATTTCAGGCTTTTGTTCAGGAAATCCACTTACAACATCAGCAGATTTTCCTCTCTCTCTCTCTAACTTTCCTGTAATAAATGCTTACCTGTTCTCTGTCCTCTTTAAAAATAACTTGTTCTGTGAAAAAGAATGGATTGCTAGGAATATTTGAGCATGCAAAAAATAATAATGCAATCAGTTCAGAATCAGCATCATTACACTCTTTAAAGGCACACTATGCAACATTTTTCATTTAATTAATCTGTTTCATACTGTTTAGGATGCTGAAATTAGTCATTACACGGCGAACGAACGGTGTGACTAACTCAAGTGAAGTTTCCTCAAGTTAAATCTAATTACAAAATAACATGCTGATAAATGAAGTACAGTTGAAATTAAATATTAAACAAAAAATAAAAAATAGTTAATTTTACAAGTTCCATTTAAACAAACAAAATAAAATGTTTTACATACATAAATACATTTTATTATGCATTTGCATATTACATATTCCAGTACTTCCAGCACTATATAGTCATTTCCATCCTACTGATTAGTTCAATAAATTTCTCCCACCCGTTTACATAATAATACTGTTTTCAAACCCAGCATTAATAGCATTCTCTAGCACCTATCTAGCAAACCCCCAGTTTCCCGTGGGAGAAGCCAGGCTTGTTATTACCCCATTAGGCCTGTGTTAATGACCGCAAAAGACTCTCCTGCCCACTGTATAGGCACTTAGCATGCAAGGACATGCCAGTCATATAAGTCAACCCCCGAGCCTCCTCCGGAGACAACTGATCTTTCACCCGGGGACCTCATGTCCACCACTCCTCCTCCCCTTGCATTCATTCTAGACGCCATTAGCCTGCACAGCGGCATTGGTATCAGTGTCACGTCATGTGACCACACAGTCAACTCACAGGCACTTCTGTTATTTGCCTGTTGCTTGTTTTTCCTCCCCATAACACAAATGGAGGGTCAGTATGTGAGGGAGCTGACAATGGTGTTGTTCAAAGTGGCTGCTTACTCCCTCCTTCCTCCCATTGAGCCTAGTATGTTGCTACTAATGCTGCCCTCCCCACCCCATCCCCCTCTCTTTTCAATCTCTCCTTTGTCTGGAATTAGTGATGTGTACGCATTTCAACTAATATGTATGTACTGTAAAAATGTGTATGCTACAGAACTAACCATGGAAGGGTAAGCCATTCTTCATTGATTCATCCCTATGATGATTCAATATAATAGTTTGAAAAAATCTCTCTCTCTCTCGCTCTCTCTCTCTCTCTCTCTCTCTCTCTCTCTCATATAGTCTCTACATAGTTTAAGGGTATAGCAACATAGTAGTTGGAACAGTAGCTCTTATCTGTAGTGGGTACTAGCCTGTTGGCATCCAGAGAGCTCCTACTATATTGGGACATTGGGGTAAGTGGCATCCACACATCTTACCTGGAGTGTGTATGAGAGAGAGAAAGAGAGAGATTGAATGTGTTCATTGATGAGCCATGGCAGATACGAACTCAAGAAAGTTTAAAAGTTTCTCAAGGAGGCCTGCAATTGTGGCACAAACATGTCAGAAGCACCAACTCTGAGGACTGGAGGACATAACAGCAGCTCAAACACAGGCAGCAAAATTAGTTAGGGCTAAATTATGAAGCACTGGCCCTTTGGAACATTACATAACTGTACAGGCACAGGCAAGGTCCAGTGGAGAGGTCAAGGAAGAGGATAGGAGAGGACAGTGGGGTCTTTAGAGAAACTGCTCAAGCACTGCCCCCTCCTCTCTCTCTCTCTCTCTCTCTCTGAGCCTCTCTGAGTAAGTAAATCATGGTCTCTTTTGATCCTTGTGATTCAAAAATGATGACTTGGTTGGGCTTTTTATTCATACAGTTTTCCACCGTGGAACCTTCTGCTAGTTATTTCTGTTTTCTGTTATAACTGTAGCTTAGAAACATACAGAAGCCTTGTATAGTTTACTGTAACAAATGTTGCAGTTGAATGCTTTCCTACAGTTATTTATTTTACTCTTATGTAAGAAAGTAGCTGTGTAAGAAAGAAAGAAACGTTTTAAGAAAGTCTCGAATGCCTAAGCATTAACAAGTCCAAGCTGCACTGAGAAGGGAAACCACCTTCCTCACTGATCTTCAACTATTCATTGGAGCACCCACCCCCAACTAAACTAAAAGAACAGTGGGCCTGGTCCATAGGGAGTGACAGTGTTGGTGGTGCAGTCCATCAGACGACAGGGGGGTTGGGATGCCAGCTGAGAAATGACATCTTAACAGCATTTTCACACACATTCTCACAAAGCCAGCACTGTACTGCCGTCCAGCTCCTACACAGTAAACTCACAATACAGAGCCTGTACCAGCAAACCCTCTCTCTGTGTCTGGCTGTCCTTCCCCCCCCCCCCCCCTACTCATACTCATACTCCTACTCCTACTCCTACTCATACTCCTATTGCATACTGATACTATACTGTGTGTCCATATGACCATTTTCTGGTTGGATTTCGTGTCACATGAATTACTTTGTTTGCAGACAGCAAAAAACTGTTGTGTGTGTGTGTGAGAGAGAGAGAGAGATGGGGAAGGTGGTTAGGGGGTCCTCATTTTGTGCTCTTGCACTTGGTTTCCGTGGTCACCAAATTTTGCCAACGTATATCAGGCCTCTGCAAACTGCTTATACCCCTTACAGTTGATTTCTTTGTCTATTTGACCAAAGAAATATCCTGTAATTTAGCCTTTGTGGTGACAGTAATTTGGGGAAAAATCTGTCAAATAAATCAATGAAAAACTCTTGACCTGTTTCCACAAAACATGCTAAATGTTATAAGGTCTTGCAACTGCAGCACACTGAGCACAGCAAAGCTGCTGTTTACCTAGGCCTATGTGATGTAAGTAATCAGAAAATGTAGGCTACGTCTGTCTGCATCCTAAGTGAGTCTATTGCCAAAAGCATGTCCGAATGACAACATAGGCAGCATTCAGGACAGATTCAATAGCCTGGCTATTGGATGAACAGGCATTTTTAAGCTGTCGTGACAACTGCTCTATACTTTCAGAAGCTGCATGTGCTAAAATCTGTATGAAGGGGAAATACTAATCCCTCTGAACATAAAGATCAGATTCCCTGGGATCGATTTGTCAGTTCAGCTGTCCCTTTTTCACAGTAGAAACAAATTAGATAGACCCTGCTAAAAGTGCTCTTTTGGCAGTGTGCAAATGCATGTCTGTTGCTAACAAATCCTTAAATCTGTTACAAAAGTTGGAGATAAGTAAACAGAATAATAACGTATTTAAAATGTTCGTGTGAAATGAATAAATCTGTCAGTATCAACTATTGTTGAACTGAACGGATGATAGTCTCACCTCGTTGGCACAGATGTCAATTCCACTGAAGCTCCGCCAAATGATGCAAAAGTGCCCCTCGCAGAGTTTGATCAGCAAGCACACTTCAGCCAAAAACAAAGTTGTTCATCTTGCCAATGATTAGCCTAGAATAACGCTTTGCCTTGGTTCGTAATCCTAAAGAGAGCCAAGACAAAATATGGAAATAAAGTTTCTTTAACTACAGCATTTCAGTGTCAAAAACGGTAAAATTAATTCTTTTTTTATCCTAACTTGTAGGCCAATAAATCTATGACAACCACGGTCCGAGTCGAAGTCCTTGTGCATGCGCAACTGAACACTTCACGTATTATTTCGGCGGCGATATTCAGCGACTAGTCTTGTGTTATGCCGGAGAGAGGCGTGCATTTGTGTAAGTATGAGTAGCCTAGTAGCAGAGACTCTGGTTGACTCGAACGGTCACAGGAAACTTGACAATAGCGCCTCGTTTGGCTACAGAGGAGGAGCGCGAGGTTGCAGGCAGCTGAATAGGGGATTGTCGGGAGTGTGTCGGGGAGTGGTCGGGTCGCTCCGAATTGTCATCATCATCAGTAGTTAAATTTGGTGGTTACTAGAATAAGGCTTTACAGAAATCACAGCCCCCATCACACATATATCTCTCTCTCTCTCTCTCTGTCTCTGTGTGTGTGTGTGTGTGTATGTAGGATTGTGTTAGCCTACTATATTGTGATGTTTCTTTACAATATTTGTAACATACCCTGGCCACCATGCCAATCCTTTGTTTAAAATAGGTGCTTTTACACAGTTATTTGGCAAATAATTAATGTCCCGTTTTTGTTGTTAGGGCCTGGGATTTCCACATGATGTAACCTGTCAATGTATCTACTGTCGCTTATGAAACAACATGTTGAATGCAACAGCTGATAGCTTAATTACAGTCTGTTAGCCTTATCAAAAAGGGCTATATATAGACCCATGTGGCAGTTAAAGCCATTCCTGTTGTGCGACTGCCTTCTTAGAGTGTGTATGTTTCAGTCTGTGCAGTAGTAGAAGAGGGGACAGGACATCCTGCTCGTGTCTGGACCTCTCAGCTGCCCACTCTAAAAACAAGGCCATCCGCTCTCCTCTTATCCTCCATTCTTCTACCCAACACCACCACCACCAACCCCCAGTTCCCTAATTCCCCCCCCCCATGCTGTCAACAGCATCTCTCAGCAAAAAGGTCTCCTCATCCCCCCACTCACACTGTTTGTACTCCACTCACCTGTTAGAAGCGCTTACCACCTTAACCTCTTCATCTACATCAATCTTCTCTATCTCTATCAACTTTCGTCTGTCTTCATCCATACCTTTCTTCCATTCCCTTTTTTCTGTTCTCTTCACCTGTTCTCCTGTCCGCCTTCTGCCTTCTAATCCTCCCTTTTCATCTTTATCTCTACCTCACCTCTACCTTACTTACCTCACACATACTCATACTCAAACTGATATTTTGCCTCTTTCAAAAGTATTAAAAATACTTTTTTCTCCTTCTGATTCAATTTTGTCTTCATCTCTCTCTCTCTCTGTGTCTCTCTCTCACTCACTCTCTCTCTCTGCCTTTCTGTCCACCCTTTGGGGCCAGCCTTGGTCTTGGGGCTCCAATAGCTGGGAGCGGTTTGCGTGCAGACCTGCTATAACTGGTATGTGTGTTTGTGTGTTTGGCTAAAGCAGTGTGCGGATGCATGCCATAACAGACCCATGGGGGAAAGAGTCTCTTTCTTCCCCCCTTTTCTGTCATTGTTCTCCGAGGTCACTGGCTTGTTTTGTCTCTGCTGTTGTGACAGGCCTCAACGCTGTCAAAGAGACTGCCAGTGATATATGTCTCTCTAAGAAGCGCCTTACCGTAAACTCCCCTCTCATCTTCCTCCCCCTGGGATAATAACATTAAAGAGTGAAGAGCTTTTTTATGTCTCGTAATCATATAGGTCATATATTGAGGAGGACAGAACAATGGCTGCAAAAATAGCACTGTGCTGTGATTGGTCATACAATGACATAATTGTGAGTGATGTATTTTGTTTTGTGCATGCAATAAAACTGCATATCCTGACACAGGATGCACAAATGAGACAGGGTGCCATCTAATGTGTTTGAAACAAATGGTTTTTGCTGTTCAAATGCTCTTTGAATGAGTGTTATGTTTAAAACACTGTAGAGGTCTACACTTAGCCACAAGCTTTCCTTTAAATTGTGAGTTATGAGTTATTCTCTCCAAACATCCATAAATAGCTGTGTGTTGGACCTTTAGGTTAAAATGTCTGAAAAGGACTTGTTTATGTCAAAAGCACGTAACCTTGTGTTGTCCAGACATTCACTAAAGAAGTATGCAAATGAACTCAGAACCGTCCTGCCTCCTTGGCTACTGTATGAAATGCAATGCAAGTGAATGCAAAGCTGTGTTCAAGACCATCAACACGGCATCTACACAGCAACTTTAGGGGTGAAGCTCATGTTGAAGATTCACCAGGCTGTTTATCAGATACATCCCCTCCATATCCCTTCTACCAACCCCCACCGCCACACATAGACACACACACACACACACACACACACTTATCAACCTTGGATCATCCCAATTACAAGTCACTTTGCAGAAGTGCACTCTAAAGCCAGGCGCTGGGCTGTGTGTAGGAGCAGCAGGCTTCCCTCATGCTCTGGGCGAAAGCTAAAGCCACACTGCAGTGCAGAGGTCAGGAGAGCGGGCGGGGGCCACATAGGGGTCGGCAGCCGGGGATCAGAAGGGGACTTAGATGGGAGCCGCAGAGGCCCCCAGAGGGTCCTGACCAGTGGAGATTGATATCATCAGGGCTTTGCCACAGTCACGTAAGGCAGATCCACACACACACATGTTCATAGGCACAACATTGACACATGCAAGCATATACACACAGACACATACACACACTCACACACCTATACAGGAATAAATTACAGTCATGCATGTATACATGCAAGACACACAAGATCACACACAGGCCTGAATAACACACAGAGATGAGCACATTTATTTATTATTACACACACAAACAACACAAACTTGTAGCTCACAAGAATACACGTTTATTTCCGCATTTATACACCCTGTCAAGTTCGTTTCACAATAACACATGGTAAACACGCATACACCCAAACCCTGTCTTGTGGTTTGCCTTTGGTTAGAGATGATCTTGAAAGCTTAAATGCTTAAAACGCTTAATTTCACAAATTTTGGATGGGATGGAGCAGGTATTTGTGTGTGTGTATGTGTGTGTGCAGCACTACATGAGCTGCACTGTCATCATTAAAACAGACATTGACATCATCACTCAGAACAGACATAATCTCTCAGACATTGTCAAGCCAGTGAATATTTTGACATTGGTAAACAATCTCTTCAAGCTCTTGACCTTGATTGCACAACTATGAAAAACACATCTAGACACACTGCATTTTCCTTAATACTGAGTTGCAGTGTTACTGAAAAAAGGATGTCATGGAGCAGCAATTAAAAAAAAATTGTTTCTCTCTTCCTCCATGATGGACAGAAGAGATCTTTTCTATTTCCTGTCTTTCTTGTAAACATTTATGAGTCTCTATCCCTCCAGAGGATATCATTTAGGCTGGACAGAAACAGGATTGAGGTGCTTCACAGAGATTCACAGGCACTGATAAGATTGCTTCCTGTTCCATGTTCCTAGTTTGCTTACTAGGTGCCATACATACCTTCAGTGTGGTCCCTATTTCCTGAGGGAATCAGCCTCAGATGTTCAGAGTTTAGGCCTTGTCTTATAATCTCTCTCTTTCACAATTGCACTCACATATACACACACAAACACATACACATTGCTGGTATGTAGATGTTAAAGACTTTTATAAATGGCCGATGGGAATTTTGTATTTGCCAGGCCACAAAAAAACACTGAGACTCCAGAACCTAATCCTTTTTCACATCCAGCCCTGCAGCCTAACCTCCCTCCTCTTCCTCCTCCTGTGAACAACAGGAATTCTTCACTGCTTCACTGAAGGATAGAGGGAGAGAAAGGAGGGGAGGGGAGATAGAGAGAAGGAGAGAGAGAGAGAGAGCTGATGGAGCAATGGCAAGATGGTGGGAGTCTGACTGGGCCATGGGGGAGCTTTCAGGGCTGGAGCCTCAGCTCTTTTGTCCTCCAGTCACATCTCATGATGTGATTTATTTCTTGTGCAATAGAAGTGGCATGGAAGCATCCCTAAGTTTATGACATGCTAACCAGTAGCATAAGGCCCCCTCAATAACACTACTTTAGTTTTACTTAGGCTACACACTGAGGCTTTTCTTGTTGTCTGCAAAGGCCTTAGTTGCGGCTGGCAAATAAGGGTTGGTTCTATTGAGAATTAGAGGAATTAATGGATTATAGACATCACAAGGGGCTTACGCTGATGTGGAGAATGCCTTAGGTATTGTGGTATTGAGTTCAGGGCTTGATTTTTGTACTTCACACTGCATGTCCCTCAGCAGATCTAGACTTATAAAACATCTAAATAAGGAATGTTACAGGGCCAGAGCCCACTTTATTACCCAGTCACAGCTCGGAGCAGTGGAGGGGTTTGTATTCAGTGGTCAGGGTGTCATGTTCAATTCCATGTTTGTTAACATTATATTAAATAGAAATGTGCATGTAAATTCGTGCACCTCACCATATTAGCATAAAAAACACAACCTGGAGACACAGAGGATGATAAGAAAACTTTTGAGCTGCTGTGTGTTTTTGAGTTGTGTGTATGTACCTCCTCTCTCTCTCTCTCTCTCTCTCTCTCTCTCTCTTTCTCTCTGACCTCTGCTCAAGCTACCTGCCAGGCGTTCCATGCATAGTTTGCCCTTGACAACGTCTTTTTTATAAAACGTTTACAGCTGAGTCAATGCCCTGTAAAATCCTGACATTTTGCCATGGAACTGCTTCTTACACAGAAACATCCAGTATTCTCTACACTATGTATGTGTGTTGTGTGTGTTTTTTTATGGGGGGAAGGGGGATCAATACTGAACCAGGTCATACCCTCTGTAAAGAATAAAAACACATACACTACCTGGTAGACACACACACACACACACACACACACACACACACACACACACACTCCCTAGTAGGAACACATTCAATCATCCTTACATACTGTGTTATACAGTTAAAAGCTTTAAGTTCACCAGAGCACCCAAACCATTGACCTGTGTGTTTGTGTGTATGCTTACATATTTAGATTCATAACCATGACAGGACTCGGTCTGTAAATAAACCTTGGCCTGACCAGACACAGCTGTGGCCTCACACCGTTTAGGATTTCATTACACCCAGTGTGTATGAGTGTTTTGTGTTTACATTGACTGCGGTTGTATTATTTATTTATTTGCGCGTGTTTTGAAAAGCACATGACATAACACTAAGCCTCCTCCACTCCCTCCCCACCCCTCAAACTGCCAAAGCATCACACTGCAGAATGCCTGAGGTCACTCAAAATGGCCACCCAGGTCAAAAGTTAAGAGAACCCAAGGAAGGAGACACTTAAAACAACAACAGCCTGCCAGCCAGCCGTGTGCAGCTGGAAAACAGTGTGTCAGTGGCCCTGAGCAGCCCCACATCTCCTCCACCCTCTAGCCTCATCCATCCCTGTTTGTCACTCCCTACCTCCACCTCCATCCCCATACTATCCCTCCATACCGCCTTGTTCAGAGGGTGTATGGTCTTCTCAGAAACCCCCTCCATACTCCTGGGCTTACTGTAGCTCAGAGTGAGACTAGACTGAAGTCAGCTAACTACTCACTTTGGGCTGTTCTCACTTCGGTTCTCATGCTCTGATGCCTGTGCCAGTCCAAGGCTCAGCATGGTGGTTGGAGAATGTTAGAGAAAATGTGTGTGTGTGTGTGTGTGTGTGTGTGTGTGTGTGTGTGTGTGAGAGAGAGAGAGAGAGAGA
>JAGFZM010001032.1:0-30782 GCA_017657215.1 Limnothrissa miodon | reverse complement strand
AACATTTTCTCAATACTACTAAATGTTCGGATCCACAAATAAAATATATTTTTAGAATGTTACTAATCACTATTTCTCTCTACTCTGTCTTCCCCTAACCCTAACCCCCCCCCCAGTCAGTAGGGAAAGAAACGACTCTTGCACAATATTAAGGGTCAACTTGTTGAAGGAGAACAGAGGCCATAAGACTCAAGGGCAGCTGAATGTGTTTGATATCTAAGGAAGGGGTTATCTTGGAACAGATGGCTCGTATTGTTGTTTAGTGACTGGTGCATGCCAGAGGTGACTGTTTTAAGCAGGAAGCATTCCACAAAGGCTGATCATTTGCTTTTTCGCCAAGAGTAAACTGTGAAAGCTAAGAAGCTCATCTCTCTCCCCATTTGTTTATGTGCAACAAACACCTGATACATTTTCTTAGCACCCTGGTTGACCTTATGAGAATAAATATACGAGTCAAGGTGTGTGTGTGTGTGTGTGTGTGTGTGTGTGTGTGTGAGGATAGTTGCAGTCAAATTTGTTTCACTTAGATTGTATTTATGAATTGATGACAAGTTTTTTCAGTCACACTGTAATCAAATTAAAAAAAACTTTCACACCCGAAAGTAGACTTGTTTTTGTTTAAAATCCTGACTTCCAGTGTATGAAAGGAAAGTCAGAAGTGTGATGCATTTTGCCTCTAAGTGCAGAGTCCTTGAGCTTTTGAGTGGGCAGGCCAGAGTGATCTAACCCTGTGTGTGTGCATGTGTGGCCCCTCACAAGTTCACTCTAGTCAAAACTGGGACCTTGGCTAATTAGAAAGTTACCACCACTGCCAAAGCACAATCCATTATTGAAACAGTGGCCCTCTCATTCTAAAATGTATTTTAAAAGTTTGGATTTTTTTTGTCGCTCCCTTCCTCTTTGCCCTCCTCTTTCCCTTCATCTGCTTTTCTCTCTCTCCTTCCCTCTCTCACCCCTCCCTCCCTCTCCTCTGCCTTAATTGATTTGTTCCAAGAACTTCTGCACAGTTCTTTCTCTGCGGCCGCAATGCTAATTGGCATGGTAACCTAGCAGCACGCTAAGAATGGAGTAGTGCACAGAGGCAAGAGCTCTCGACAGCAGTTTCATCCAAGCCCAGAGCTGGGCGGGGACTAGGAGGGGGAGAGATGAGAGATACAAGAGAAAGACAGAGGAAAGACATGAGAGGGATAAAGGAAAAGACAAAATGAAGGGAAAGGGAGGAGAGAACGGAGATAAGAAAAGATGTATGAAGGATGGGCGAGAGGGGGCGGGAGGTGTGGAGCGTATGAGTGTATAGGAGTCATCATGTATACAGGCACGTGCTCAGACACACACAAACACAAACATACATTAGTGCTGTGCGAACAATGTGCACTAAAAATGAATATTGAATTAAACAGCACGCCTTTCACCTCATTGGTGTTCTTGATGTTATTTATGGTCACAACCTTAGGCTTAACATAAAAAAATGACATAACCTTACAAGATTGCTGAGCACCCAGTTTTAATCGAAAAATTAAAAAAAAATCAACAGTCAATCGCCCAATACCTGTTTTTGGAGGCTAAATGCTAAGTGCTATCATTAGGTGTAAGAATAACATAATTTTGTACAATGTACAGTACAGTTAACCAAATTTGTGAACTGCCAGTCATTGCTCATTGCCACATCTGTTTTACTATTTATACTTAAATCATTTAATGCATGTAATTTTTAAATAAACTTTTCAGTTTTCACAGTGAAGTAAGCATTACTTATTTATTACGGTGTATTGTTATTGCCAAAGTATACATTTTCATAATCTGGCATGCCAAGCTAGTACTTTTCAGCTCCAGTAAAAAACTGCTTCTGAAGCAGTGCTTCCAAAGAACAATTTGTCCTAATATCAGCTGTGTCCCTGAATGTTGGTTCACAAGGCAAGGCAATTCTTGGAAACGGTTTTATTGTATTTGTACATTACCCCTGAAACCCTGTAGTGCCACCAACAGGCCAAAGTAAGAATTGTGTAAATTCTCATGAACTAAACAGTCAGGGATCATAACCCATAACAGAATTTTCAAAAGCATTCTTGCTGTATATAAAGCGCAGAGATTTACTTTGAGCACACTTGACTACCTAAGCCATACACAAACACAAACGTGCACACACACACACATACAGCCCTCTCTCTCTCACCCCAACCTACCTCTTTTCTCTGTATCTGTAACACTCCACTCAGTTTATAAACTCAGAAGTATGAGCCAATCCTAATGTTTAGCCAGATAACTGACATTACCAGATATTAATTCATATGTCTCATATTCTAGCTTCACCTGGGACATGAGAGCTGGTGTAGAGTCTCTTCTGCCCACCAGGGGTAGGTATCAAACAGTGTTGAAGGACCTATGCGGTCCCAGGGACTTTTAACAATGGAGCTCCCCCTACAGTCATTTACTTCAACTTTGTTTGTTAGTTAGGTTACTTCAACTTAATTAGTTTAGTTAGATTACTTCAACTTTGATGAGCCAAACAATAACAAATGAGAGGACAGAGGACAATAAATAAAATTCTTGCAATTTTTGTTGAGTGATTTGGGGCTTCCAGACAACGAAACAGCCACTGTGTCATGGAGCATGTAGATCAACCTGTGTCATTGAGCATGTAGATCAGATCTACTTGTCCCAGAACAGCTGTAGTTTTGGGAGGAATAACTCAGGAACCGCACAACACCTGAGCCAAGGTCTCATGGCCACATCAACCAAACCCCCATGTCTGTGTTTGGAATACAGGATTATTAAATGTTAATATCCTGCTACTTCATTTTGCTTACATGGAACAGCTGCAACAGTGCGACTTCCTATTATGGATGAGGGCAGCACATCAGACAGCCTTCAGCTCCTCAGTCACAAATTTAATGTGGAAATGAGCTTTTAAGCTGCTAAAGAATTTGAATGAGAATAGCAAGTGATAACTACAAAATGAACTACATAGCAGAAACCTTAAGGAGCATAGTGCTAGGGAATAGTGCTTCAGTTCATTTTAGTGCTAGGATAGAAGATGTTCTCTGAATAGCTGGGTCTTTAAGAGCTTTTTGAAGGCCTCCAGAGATGGCCCTGTTCTGATTGTTTTTGGTAGTTAATTCCACCAGCGTAACATTAGTCAAGTTATTTCTTAACATGTATTATTTGAATAGCTACGGAGCAGAAAACAGCATTGCTTCTACAGTAATGCAAAAACTCTACACCCTCTAACTTTTGTGTGTGTGTTGAATCCTAGAGTAAACAAATAGGCTTTCTGCTGCATTTATGACCCTATTGACATAATGGGCCTACTGTAATATATGTCTTCTATAATAGTTCCTTTTAAGACCAGTTCAAAGTCGTTATCTCTTGTAATGTTTTCATAAGCGATTAAATTCATGTCTAACTAGATGACTGTAAGAACCCTAATGGATTTCCATCACATGGCTCTATGGTCTTGTACAGTAAACAGTCAGACATGGTTGTGACATGTATACACACACACACACACAAGGAATTACTGTAACGAGCTGATGCGGTCTCGCTCATTTCCCTTTAACTGTGGTCATTAGGGCATCTGAGCATACTGGCACCTCCTCCAGTGCATTTATCCTTCTAAACTGCATTACTTCCACTTGTCGTCTATCAATCTATCTCTTTCTCTTACTTCTTCTTATCATCACAATAGCCATCATGCCAAGTCATCCTCATCATCACGTCTTTTAAAAAGAAACACATAAAGACTGTGAAGTATAATAAACAGATCACTTTTTCACACACACACACACACACACACAGTAAATTATTATTTATGCATACAGTGACACACACACACACACACACACATACACACACACACACACATGCGCTTACCTGGCTTACTCCAGCATGAGAGAGGTGAGTGGGTGAGAGAACTGATTCATGTACGTGTGTAACAATCACTTTACTTCCTGCTGTAGAGTAATGTTAATGTTCCATTTTTTATTAAAGTAAGACAGCATCAAACAGATGAGAGAGATCTGAAATCTAAAGATATATATATACATGTATATATATATACATACATGCACTCACATACACACACACACACACACATACAAAAACAGCAGCTCTGAGAGATGTCTGTGGCATGCAGAAGTGGTGAAATTAGATCACTTTGATGTAACACACACACACAAACACACACACACACACACACACACACACACACACACACACACACAACAATAGGGCGGGCCTGTTCTGCACAAACAGCTACCTCACACACACATTAAACAGGTAAACTGTAAATACTATGACAGGTAGCAGACCAGCATAGCAGATCATTGTAGCCAGGACAGATGGCAGGCTTCAGGGGGATGGACATCCATATAAGGAAATAGGCTGAAGAAACAAAGGTCCTGCTTAACTACCTTTTATAAGGGTTTGTCTTCATTGTTTTGACTATACACTTTATCACAAGAATCTAACTGTACACAGCACATGTAATTATGCCTCGGGCTCAGCCAGCTCTGTTAACAATTTGCTTTCATCAGCTAGCTGAAATGTGCACTGTGAAACTCTGGCTTATTTTGGGTTCCTATGATTGTTTACAAGAGGAGAGAAATGAGAACTGTGTGTAATCACTTTATGTATAAATATGGTATCATTCTTAAGTCTGCACTTAAGAACTGTGGAACAACTGCCAAATGTTAAGTCCAGAGGAGTCTGAAATGATAAACAGATCACTGCAGCTACATGTTGCTCTTTGTCCCTGATGCTGACACACACATGCGCACGCACACACACACACACACACACACAAACACTCAGTAGTAGTAAAGTAAAGTAGCTGTGTAAAATAGCTATGCGCTCAAAATCAATCACAAAAAATTACGCATGTGATGTGTTCAAGGACTGTCAAAACGTGCCAAAGACAGTTATGTGTTTTTTTTCACACCCTATTTGCCCATTTTTTCACTCTTATCACTGATGAAACTGGTCTAACACTTTCTTCTTTCCAATGATTAGCTCCAGTGCTTAACCCCAATGCTTAGGGGTGAACAGGGAGTATATGACAGTATAAGTTCATTAGCAGCAGTGATTGGACGACACATGATTATAAGCACAAAATTAGACATTTTATTTTTGTGAAATAAATGATGAATGCATGGGAAAATCTGTTTAGAGCACAAATGTATACAGCCTCTTGGGTATTACATTGAGAACAGGGATGTGAACTGTAATGGCAGAGAACTGAACTGTACTTTAGGCAGAGAGATAAGAGTTATTTGGGCCCAGACAGAGGAAGTGACTAATTTAGGCTGCTGTATTATTATATAGGACACCCAAGTGCAGAAGCCCGCCTCAGCTTCCTTTGTGTCTTGCTTTGTGCTTTGATGTGAAAGGTTTTCATATCATTACTTGAAATACTTCATATGACAAAATTTACAAAATACTCTTATGATCCACATCCAAAGTAAGACTCTTGTGTGTATGCATATTTGTCTGTAGCTGTGGAAGGATGAGGAATACAGTTGTAAAGGAAGGTTTCTCTCTTGGTCTCAGCCTGGCTGGTATCGCCAGAGTAGTGGCGCGCATGCGTGTGTGTGTGTATGCGTCTGTGTCTGTGTGTGTGCACGCAGTGACTATGAATGACTGTGAATACATATGCGATGATGTAATGAGCAGAATGTTTTTTTTTATTTACAGTTTTTATTAGCTCTGTGAGCAAGTAGCTAAAATGCTACCTTACTTTCAGTTGCTATGACACACACACACACACACACACACAAACCTCACTTTCACAACCACCTTTTACTAAAGCAAATACTGCCTGGAAACCATTCGTTTTTCCCCAGAAGCCCTGAGGCAGTCTATAAAGGAGAGGCAATACAGTAATTCAATCACTCACACTACACTCAACTCCTCACGTCAATGAATAAATATTGCAAGTAGTCACAACCAAACAAAACAAAACACTGAGAAAGACACATAAATAGGTTAAATATTAGTCCAGCATGCGTGACGTTGTTTGTTTTGTCTGTGCACGGGAGTGCAAGGAGTTCTAGTTCAAACAGCTCTTGCCTTTCTGGGTTTTACCGTAAAAAACTGTAAAGAGGACCCAAGTGTTCATCACCCAGAGGAGTGCCTGAACACCCTGCGTCAGTGCATAGGTGAGGGGAGCCAGTGTGGAGCAAACCTGCCCAAATGCCTCCATGAAAGACCAGAGGATTTCCCATTTCGTCTCCCCATTCAGCACCCACGAGGCTGAGTCCTGCGAGCAACAGCGTCCCGCCATTTGCAGGCCTAGTTGCAGTGCCACTCCGGCCCATATGAGTGCGCAAGCGAGCCGGGCATGCTGCACAGTCCGCACGTGGCGTGACTCGGCTGCCCAGTGGCTCACCAGCAGCACCTCCAGGCTCACGCAGCTCAGGAGCAACAGTCGGGCCAGGTGGTGCGCCTCCAGCAGCAGGCCCCAGGAGTCCCCAGCGTCGCAGCCCACGGAAAGCCTCACGTCAACCAGTCCGAGCCCACACTCGAGGCCCAGGCTCCACCGCAACAGCAGGAGGCCGTCGGCCCACGCCAGCTGGCCCAGCAGCACGGTGGAGGACTTGCGGGAGAAGCAGGGCGACGAGAGCAGTAGGAGGGTGTAGAGGCTGGCCAGTGCCCCCACAGCCAGGAGCAGCTCATTGGTCAGTGGCAACAGCAGTATCTGGATGTACTTGAGCAAGAGGAAGCGGCGCACGGCTCCACGAGGGGCCAGGGGACTTGCTGCACTGAGGAGAGGAGGGGGGAGAACACTTAAGTGTTGGATATCAATTATAATGTTAATGGTACAACAGCAACTTGTTTACTTTAATAATTAAAAACAATGCTCTATACATTGGAATAAAATCTAATGCTGTATTGGCTAATAGTTTCAAATACATCCTAATTACATCATTTGAATTGAGAATGTCCCTGTTGTAGCCTACTATCACCATGCTCCTTACTGAGCACTGCATAGTGGGATTATAATTACATGACAACTAACATACTTACAATGATTAAGCAGCAATTAGAAGGTCATTTTACAGTAATATCTTGATATCTGTGCTGATATAAAGAGTTACCAAAGGTTTTTTTTTTCCTGCAGACTTACAAAAACTCATGACACAAAAACTAAAACTATTGTGCTATTGGTTAGGTGCAATTGAAAACCTAACATCAAATGGTTTCCCACGTCTGTTTGACTTTCAACCCCCTAGTCAAATACAGCATGATAAAGTTTGTCAACGTTTGTCTACATTTTTTTGGAGCCGAAGACATGAATGTTACTTACAGCTTTGTACTGCCTCCTGTTCTTGTAGTGCTGAAAGCCATCACAAGAGGCACAGTCCGACTAATTTTTCCTCTGGGTAACTGTGTACCTGTGTGTTTGTGTTGTGTGTTTAAATCCTAGTGTGTGTTTATGTGAATAATTTAATGTTCTCAGCGAGAGGCACAGGCAGTGTGGGTTTGAGGGTTTTATAACCCGCCGAGTGCGTGTGGACTGAGAAGCTTGTGGCCTGGAAGCAGCGGAGGTCTGGTTGAGATTCCTGACTCATCAGAGCTGACATGCAGGAGCGGGAAAATCCCACCTCCTTTCTGATGAAATCAGCCAACAGTGATTCCACAATATAGTCTTTGTGTAGTATTCCACAGAAAGCAGTGTGTGTGTCAGAGTGTCTGTGTCATTTTTTATTTACTTATGTTTATTTTGTTGTTAATCCTAAGGTGTGTGTGTCCATATCCTATGCATAGCCTATTATAACCCAGTTTCTATCGATGTTTTGCCTCAATTCATCGTGATATGGATGGCTGGCGGGAATGACAATTCTCTGTTAACCCCCTGTTGATATGGCATCTAGATCTATATGGATTCTCTGATAAAAGGGACACCATACATAGTGCCGTAAAGTCAAAGGCTGTTGTATTCTAGTACTATAGTATATCTGCTCCTTCTTCTGTGGTTATCTTTCCAAAAACCCACACCCAATCATCTTCCCACTTTTACTACTGCAGTTTGCTTTATACAAAGATAATGACCACAAAACAGGCAGGCTATGATCAGCATAATACTGCAATCTCTCTGGTACAGATAGTGTGGTTGGAGCCTAAATGAATAAACAAAAGCGACTATAGTGGCCTTTATTAAAGAGCCAAGAAGGATTCTATTCATTGAACTAACTCATCAGGAAAACTGGGAAAATTAATTGAAAAGTATAACAACACATGGACCTTAAAAGAATATGCTGGCATACTGCATACATCAACTTATAGTCCTACAAATTCAAAATAGTCAAAACATTTTTGACAAAGTCAAAAATAGCTCGGGTTTATGTCCCAGTGGTTGAAGGTACTAAAATGGAAATGGAACTGGACCATTTCAAAATTAAAAGCTGTTAAAAGTATACTTTATGCATGAATTCTCTTCTTGTCCACTGTTCCCTAGAATATGCAGCCTTGAAGGGTACTCTAGTAACACTGAAGGTCCCATGTCACCCATGTTTTGTAAAAAAAACAAACTTCTGCATTTGCTCTTCAGAGGTTGATGATAACATCCCCCATGTCATGCTGAAACTGTTATTCACTGTGAACTTTTTATAGTCCTTCTCTGAAAGGCGGATGTGTTTGATGCACCCAGCAGGTTCACTCTGCCATCCCCACGTATGACTAGTATTCCAGTGAACTGACACAATGGCACACAGAAAACAGAATACCCATTTATCTAAAAATAACCATGAAAATCTGTTGAGATGAGTCCTATCACACACACAGACATGGGCTTAGTGCTGTGGCTTTGTCTTGTGATAACAGATCATTGTCACTGCAAAAAGGCTTGGGTGCAGATGATGTCAGTTTATCTTGGTCAGTGGAAGTGCAAAGACCAGCAAATTCTGTGGTTCACAAATGGCCGTCAAAGTAGACTGAACCGGTCAGGTCACGTCGAACACGCATGGATGTTTGACTTACTTGACATTGACAACCTTAGGAAACCACAGCATGGATAAAAAAGCACTATGCTCAAGAGGAGCTTAACCACAGTCCTTTCCTCCCAGACTTGTTACTTCAAAAACACGGTACTCATCCACAAGAAAATAAGCATAGCCTATGTATGAGGTTTCAATAAGTTAAAATTATAGCTGCAAAACTATAACAGCATCTAATGGTACAGGCATTTAGAAAATGTAGTTTGTGCTGTAATCTGAGTGGTGTAGCACCACTCATTTAGATGAAACTAACCATACAGGTACCTAAGGTACTTTGGAGATAGGGCCAATTTGTCACAATATTGACCCACTTTAAACTATTCTCTGAATGACAGTGCCTTTTAAATCATTAATTTATCATACATTATCAATTTATCATTCAGTGAACATCACTGAATGTTTACTAAGCTGTTGTTTATTTGTAAGGGATTGTCTGGGATTTAACTGGCTCACTACAGCTGATATGATACAGATATAATATATATCAAAGTCAGTTTTATTTGTCAATTTCTTCACATGTACTTGACATACAAATCGAAATTGCGTTTCACACTTGTCCCATACGTAGACGTTGACAACAATAAAGTGCAGATGCACAACAAAAAAACAATTCTAAACATTCAAATCACTGATGCTTACTTACAAAGTGCTTAGAGGATCTGCCCCTTTTTATCTAAGCGCTCTCATAAAAGCTCAGGCTACCCCCCGACAACTCCGGTCCTCCAATGACTGTCGACTGGCAGTCCCGGCACCTCGCCCAAGGCAATCCAGACTCTTCTCATGTGTCGTCCCACGCTAGTGGAATGACCTACCAAAAACAATCAGAACAGGGCCATCTCTGGAGGCCTTCAAAAACCTCTTAAAGACCCAGCTATTCAGAGAACATCTTCTATCCTAGCACTAAAATTAACTGAAGCACTATTCCCTAGCACTATGCTCCTTAAGGTTTCTGCTATGTAGCTTGATTGTTATCCTCGTTTTGTAAGTCGCTTTGGATAAAAGCGTCTGCTAAATGCATAAATGTAAATGTAAATGTAAACAATAAGGTAATGTTAAGTAAAAAAAAGTGCAAGTAGGCTTAAGGCATTTATATATAAGGTAGAGTTCAATCTGTCTTCCTATACTCCTGCCAGTCTGGTGGTTCCGCTGGCTGGGCGCCGGTAGGGGAGAGAGTTCAGCAGTCTCACAGCCTGGTGGATAAAGCTGTTGGCGAGCCTGGTGGTGCGGGAGCGGAGACTTCTGTATCTCTTACCAGAGGGCAGTAGGCTGAACAGACAGTGTGCGGGGTGGGTTGCATTGCTGACGATTGTGATGGCTTTGCGGGTGAGGCGGGTGGTGTAGATGTCTTGCAGGGAGGGGAGTGGTCCGCCAACTATCCTCTCAGCTCTTCTCACAATGCGTTGTAGAGCTTTTCTGTTGTAGTCAGTGCAGCTACCCCACACAGTGATGCAGCTGGAGAGGATGCTTTCAATGGTTCCTCTGTAGAATGTGGTCAGGATGTGTGGTGGGGCGCTTGCCCGCTTGAGTTTGCGCAGGAAGTAGAGGTGCTGTTGTGCTTATATAGGCCTATATACAGTATATACATATATATATATATATATATATTATAAAGAGTTTAGATACAAAATCTCTCTCTCTACTTGTCTATTTTCATAAATGTGCAAAAAGGCAGTCTGTTATATTTGTGAAGATTCTCATTCATCCTGGTCATGGTATTCATATTAGAGCATGGAAACCTGACCGAAGACGGGTTCGGTCGGACTGGGACAAATAGGCCTATTTAGAACTTATGTTCGGGCTGGGGTCGGACGCAGACACATCAGCGCAATAAGACATATGAAATGTAAAATGAAAAACAACTTACTACACTTGATGTTCGTTTCTTTTGTCATAGGTTTGGGACAGATTATCCTAATTGAAAAAATAGTTGAGCAGAGGACTGCCTTGAAGCCATCCACTGTCGACTCAATCCACAAGAACATGGATTAGCCTACATTTTGAACGGATTCTGTGAATAACTCCTTTGTTTCATAGTAAAAGTGATTTTGTAAAATTATTTCAATAAACTAGTTAGGCCTAATGTTGTTGCAGCACTGGGAGTGCTCCTGAAGTGTCCACTTCATTTACAGATATAGGCCCATACAACCTGTTGTTATTTATTCTATTTTATTGTTGTTTATTCTATTTCTATTTTGTTATGTTAATTAAATTTTTTGGTTAGCCGACATAACTGTGCCCGGATTAATAAAATCGACTTACCACACAAGCAATATCAACGTGTGTCTTTATATTGTGTCTTTATATTATTGTATGCCTATGAAAATAGTGTGATTTGATTAGTGTGTCGGGCTCGTTCGGACTCGGACACAAATATCTTAAAGAGATTATCCGGAGTGAATCAACCCGTAGCTCTGTTGACTGAGGCTGTTGAATGGTGTCTATAGGCATCAGAATGACAGCAGTAGGCCGAAGACCGAATTCACAAACTGGCCGCTAACGCTAAGCATAATGCGCATATGAAAACGAAACGGGCATGCCCTAGTCAGTTAGCACTGGCTGCCGTTTCGTTACTCGGTGTATCGTGCATGAAAATCGTCGCTCTTATACCTAACGATAGCACATTGCAATGTGAATCAACAGAGCTACGTGTTGTTTCGCTCCGGATAATTCCTTTAATGCCTATCGGGCTCGGGTCATATTCGATCACTGTGGTATCAGATGCGGGTCGGTCGCGGACAAAAAAAATTGGCCCGATCCACACTCTAATTCATATTCAGTTGTAGGCAACTGTTCTCATGGACCTTGAAGACATTTTACTAACTCAATCTTCTGGACTCTATTATTATAGTCACCCAAGATCAGGGTAACAATCAGCCAGACGTGATTTTAATGACCCATTCAACATGATTATAATCTCAAATACTCACTATGCTAATTAGTTTAATGGCTGATTCCTGTGACACTTTGGTCACATGATGAGAGATGTGGTCTACAGTTCACACCCACAGGCCAGATATAAACTCCTGATATTCCCACCTCCACCTGGAACTGACTCTTTTTACACAAATGCTGTGGTAAAATTCTCCTCTACACCTTCTCAAATGAACCTGCAAAATGGCCTCATAGCCCACATATGCAATGTGGTGCTTTTCCAGGTAAAAATTCATCCTGTGGCTGATGGCCGTTGGGCTAAGTTTGTGAATGCTCCCATTGCTTTACCTCAACAGATAGCCTAGCGGTTTACAAATAGCCTACTGCTCCACTTGACTGAACTGTGAGGAGTCAAACTACTTCGTCATTGCTCTTTGAAGTGCAAACGTGGCTTGCAGCTATTAAAGTTAAACAAAAATCTAGTCTGTTATTTCTACACAGGAAATAAGACTCTGACAAATGTGAACATTCCATTCATTAATGTGAAAGAGCAGCTATTTTTATAACATCAGATTTGGCAGTTCTCCACAGTGAAAACATTTTAAGAATGTTAAAATGCAGCTTGGTGTGCGACGTGGAAGGTTGTTGTTGTTTCTTGAGAAAGCAATCTGACCCAAAAACCAGAACAACACAACAACACGTTTTGTTTTTCTTCATTTTCTTTTACTTGTTTTGGCATATTCACCATCTTCCTAGTATCAGGATTTAGAATTCTGCCATGGTGGTCCCCTCCGACTCAGAGCCCCATTGAGTGTCTGAGATTTAATAGTCTCAAAAGTGTTTTCCCCTTTGTCTCTTCTTTGATGATGACTTCAGTAATAGTTCTGAAAACTATGAGACCTTTAAGAAACTGCTTAGTCTTATGAAAGCAGGGCTGCCAACTTTTCAAAAAACCTTGGAGTGAGATTTTTCCCAGGAAGGGCGGGGGGGGGGGGGGGGGGGTCAAACTGGAGCATCTAATCCTGCCTCTGATATCAGCTTCAGCTCGCGAGTGGTGCACCACCTACGTTAGGGGAGCACTCTGCACGAAACACCTGTGCCTGTTCGGCGTGTGTAATCGATCAGTCGCAGGAAGTATTTCAGCTGATGCATAGATCAGATAGATAAAATGAATTTTCGGCGTGTGGCATCGGAAATTTGGCGTGTGCGCGTGTGAAGACAGTCAAAAGCGTGTGTCCGCTCAATCCGTGTGAGTTGGCAGCCCTGAGATAGTTTTGGCAATGTATAGTGCTGGGCAGGTGCCAATCTGAGCTAACCAGGCTATTACACAAACAAGCTTGCTTACACACTCTTACCTCTCATTAGAGATTACCCATCAAATGACACAGTTTGAATGACATGGTCTATGGGCCAAACTTGAACGCATATCATTATGATATATCATACAGTCATCATATATTGTACTAGTTTAAGGGATGTCAGCTAGCTGCATATTTTTATTATTTGGCTTGAGCGAAAGCCAACCTGTCCTGTGGCATCAGGAAAGCGAAACAGGACTACACACACAAGATAACCTCCCACTTCAATGATAGCAAGGACGCACAGAGCCTATGGCAAGGCATCCAGGCTATCACAGACTACAAGCCTGCAGCACACAGCTGTGAGAGCGACACCACTCTGCTCAACAACCTGAACAGCTTCTTTGCACGATTTGAAGCACAGAACAACACAAGCCCACAAAAAACACCTCCATCTCCACACGACCAGCCTCTGTGACTGTCTGCTGCCAGCGTGAAGAGGACACTCTCCGCCATCAACGCCTGGAAAGCAGCGGGTCCAGACAACATCCCTGGTAGTGTGCTGAAAGACTCCGCAGAGGAGCTGAAGGATGTCTTCACAGACATCTTTAACACCTCCCTGAGGCAAGCCATTGTCCCATTATGCTTCAAGACTGCCACCATCATACCTGTGCCAAAGAAATCATCCCCAGCCTGCTTCAATGACTACCGCCCTGTGGCACTGACACCCATCATCATGAAGTGCTTTGAACGACTAGTCATGTCACACATCAAATCCACCCTGCCTACCACCCTGGACCCATACCAGTTTGCATACAGAGCGAAACGTTCTACAGAGGATGCAATCTGCTCTGCCCTCCACCCAGCCCTAACTCACCTGGACAAGAAAGACTCATATGTGAGAATACTGTTCATAGACTTCAGTTCAGCATTCAACACCATAATACCACAACAACTCATCTGCAAACTGGACAAACTGGGCCTCAGCACCTCCATCTGCAACTGGCTACTGGATTTCCTTAGCCAGAGGCCTCAAGCAGTGCGTGTGGGCAACAATATCTCTAACAGCATCACCCTGAGCACAGGGGCTCCACAAGGCTGTGTGCTCAGTCCGCTGCTCTTCACCCTGCTGACACATGACTGCACACCAACCTACAGCTCCAACCACCTTGTGAAGTTTGCAGACGACACAATGCTGGTGGGGCTCATCACCAAGGGCGATGAGACCCACTACAGGAAAGAGGTTGAGCTCCTGACCACGTGGTGCAGAGACAACAACCTCCTGCTAAATGTTAGCAAGACCAAGGAGGTTATTGTCAACTTCCAGAGAGGTCACACCGGTCACCACCCGCTGACCATCGACGGCGCTTCGGTAGAGAGGGTGAGCAGCACCAAGTTCCTGGGGGTGCACATCAGTGAGGACCTCTCCTGGACTACCAACACCACATCACTGACCAAGAAAGTACAACAGCGCCTCTACTTCCTGCGCAAACTCAAGCGGGCAAGCGCTCACCACACATCCTGACCACATTCTACAGAGGAACCATTGAAAGCATCCTCTCCAGCTGCATCACTGTATGGGGCGGTAGCTGCACTGACTACAACAGAAAAGCTCTACAACGCATCATGAGAACAGCTGAGAGGATAGTTGGCGGACCACTCCCCTCCCTGCAAGACATCTACACCACTTGCCTCACCCGCAAAGCCAACACAATCGTCAGCGATGCAACCCACCCCGCACACTGTCTGTTCAGCCTACTGCCCTCTGGTAAGAGATACAGAAGTCTCCGCTCCCACACCACCAGGCTTGCCAACAGCTTTATCCACCAGGCTGAGAGACTGCTGAACTCTCTCCCCTACCGGCTCCCAGCCAGCGGAACCACCAGACAGGAGTATAGGAAGACAGATTGAACTGTTTTTTGTTGTGCATCTGCACTTTATTGTCATCAACGTCTACGCATGGGACAAGTGTGAAACGCAATTTTGATTCCTTTGTATGTCAAGTACATGTGAAGAAATTGACAAATAAAACTGACTTGACTGACTTGACTTGACTTGACTTGAAGTATGTAAATTCACTTCATAGTCATTTATAGGCTACATAACTCTTCCTAACTCTTGCTGAAAGCTGAAAACCTTCAGTAAACCCGTGTCTCCCCATCACCTGGCAAGCATGATAATCAAATGGCAGTCAGTCAAATGTATTATCACAATAACGTTTGAAATGTTGTTTGAGGCAAGAATGTCATCCCAAAACTGGAAACATTTCTAAAAGACAGCATCTTGCATTTTCTATCTGCGAACATGGCCTTTTCCCCCACAAGCAAGATGTCATGCAACATCCGTGTGTGTGATGTCTTCATTTATAGGGTATTTGTGTGTGTGTATCATGCCCTACATCTTTGGCCTTCAGTTCCTTCCTGTAGGTGTTTTTGAGTAAATGTCTGCAGTCTTTTGCAAGTCCGTTTTTATGTGCTGATGTGTCAAAGCTCTTTGTCTTAGTGTCTGTGTGTGTGGGGGGGGGGGTAAGACAAGCCCATGCTTTATCTTTCTGACAAAAACACTCTTTCAAGCCAACAAACCCACAGCCTGTGCAAACCACCACATACGACTTTTATGTACTCAACCGGATGAGAGGGACCCTATAACACCATATTCCAGTTGAAAAGCCTTGTTTTTCATTTCTCAACACTGAACACTGAGCATAATAGACCATTCTTTCCATAGATAGAATAGACCATTTCACTGTCCATATGCCATCTGCTAGCAAATAATCAGCAAATCAACTAGGACTCTGGGGGGATGGCATAAAGAATGATGCACAAAGTCAACATAACACAGTATGTTACTGTACAGTATCTGTACAAGGAATGTAAAAGGAAAGAGTTATGTACAATTATTCAATTATAATTTTTTGATTATAACAAAACATGTTTTTTTTTAATCCTACATCGTACTATACGTACTATACGTACTATACTATTTTCACTGTATACCACAGTATTCTTGCAGTATTAGTGCCCTGCAATATTTTAGAAGGAAAACAAATAAATCCTTGGTTTTTGTATATGTACAAATATTTTGTGCATGAAAAAAATATTTATGTATATGTAAAACATGTTGTGTACATAAAAATTAGTTGATCATCTGTTTTGTCACTATGTGGAAAAAAGTTTATATATTTTTTGCACACAGATCCTCCAAGTGCACTTTTATTTTCTATAGACAACAGATTTTCAGATATGACATTTACAGATAGAACACAATGTGTAAATGTCATTTACCTTCAGAACAGAATTACAGACACTAAACTCATTTTGTTTAGCCAGACAGCTTGCTTCTCATCCATCAGTACTAGACATACTAGATATGGAGGATAACATGGCTACATAGAGGAGTTAGAATTTCTCCATTTCAACATTGGCTTGCTGCTGCCTATCCAATAACTTTGCTATTTAACCTAGCTTGCTAGTTACATTCCCAGAAACGAGTAAACATAAGTGACCAAAACTATATGTCAGCAAAGTCATGTCCATGACGTCCAGAAGCAGAACGCCGCAAGCTTAAAACTTATTGGGTGCATCACCTCTCCAAGTCACAGTGTGCCTGTTTTTGATTTGTTTGTGATATAGTAGGCGCCTACGATTATTTAGGTACTGTACTGTAAGTGCAGACATCCCAAGTCTCACAGAAATAATGGGAGTCCCCCATATTTTCACAGTAGGACCTGGATGCCCACAAACTGAATGAAATATCCCGAAGACTAGAGCACGCGATCAAGAGTGTGCACATGAGACCTTCATGTCTAGGTTGTGCATTGTTTAGAAGAGAGTTAAAGGCCATGTGTGCATGTGGATCTGTGTGTGTACCTGTGCATAGCATTATGGGCCTCATGACTGGCTTTTTTTTATGAATAAACCAATCAGCTTTTACTGTGGGTGGGATAGCTTTGTTCAGCAAGTGCACTATTATACAATGAGCTCGAAAGTCATAGTCATACTTGGTTGTAAAGGTTTGTGTAATAAAAACTACAACAAACGCATTAACAATGTTTGGAAAGGGTTAACATTTCATATGTGTCCCCTCGTGAATGCTCAATTCTACATACTTGGGGTGCATGCTGACTACATACTGTAGTCATGGAAAATGCACCTTATGTCATTAAAAAGTCATGAAAAGTTTTGAAATCTTGTCAGTGAAAAATGTGTGTTTGGGAAGGTACACCTCATGTGTTTGGGAAGGTACACCTCATCCTGTATTCAAGAAGTGATGGCCAGTTATTCAGCTGAGTACATGCCACTGTAGGAGCCATTGATTGCCTCCTGGACATTCATGCGGCCTGTCCATGAATCCTCCAATTCATGTGGGCCTGTGGAAAGAATGCGCCAAGGCAGATCGTCTGGCCACTCAATCCTTTAATGCATCAGCCTTAAGCTGGATTTATACTTCTGCGTCGCGTCGTCGCAGACACCGTCGCAGACACCTTCGCCGACGTTTTTGATTTATACTTCCGTGGTCGATTTATACCTCTGCGTCCACATAATTGCTACGCGTGGCAGTTTACTGCCACAATGCTAGGGGGTTATTGAGTTTAGAAAGGGTCCTTTGCGTGTGTGCTTTCCGGTCGTTGCGTTGCGAGTATTAGCTTCTGGTGCAAATCAACAGGCTGTAGCTAGCGGCAAGCTAGTGCTACAAGCTGGCCTCATCCACAGTGTCATCTATTGTGTCAGAGGTTTGCAAAGCGTTGTGAACAACACTGCCCGAGTTTTTGCCCTGTCCGTCAACTAACCTGTGCGAAACGATAGCCGGAGATTTCTGGAGATTTCTGGAGATTTCTGGCGAAGGTCTGCGACGACGCAACGCAGAAGTATAAATCCAGCTTAACGCTAGCACCTGTCAACCAGGTTGATAGTTGATAAATGAAGTCCTTGTGGAAGCCACCCTATCCAGCACATTCCCAGCTGACACAGGACATAGTGCTGCAGTGCTGTGCCAAAAACCATCAGGGTTGACCTGCTGAACCTCCCCGTGAGATCAGAACCATGTCTTTCATTTGGACTCGCAGGTGACAGATTAAGAGAAGGTACAGAGATGCTGAACTGGGCTGAAGCTTCCAAGGACACCTCTGTGAAGCTGTGTGTGTCCCTTTCTAGCATGCAAGCCCAACATCACGTAGAAATCCCCTGTAAAGCACATAGAAGTTCTTGAACTTATGGCAATCTATACACTCTTCAGAGATCTTTGCCTGTACCAGAATACAAACTGTTCTGGTGAGGACTTTGACAGCTTAAATCGCCAAGGGGGCACAAGGTCCCGATGGTGCCTCCCGTTGGCAGAGGAACAAAGCAACCAACATTCTCTTCAGGACATGGCCACTTCTGGAGTGATAAAAAAATTACACAAAAATGTTGTCAGCCACATCTGGATGCGGCACAAGGTTTGACAAGTTTGCATCTTTGAAGACAACATGCTGCTCAGAGTGGTAGTCTCAAATAGGGGCAGGGAGGCAGTTTGGACCTGAAAGCCTCTGTCTCAAGAGTGGCCAACAGGCTAATTGCTTTGCTTTTCCTCCACTCCCTGTTCAGGTCCTACAGAGGGTCAGGGAGGGCCAACATAGTCCTGCTGGTTGCTCCACAGTGTCCTGTGAGACCTTCGTTCTTAGACTTACTTGAGCTACTGTAGGGTCAACCATCACAGCTTCCATGCAGAGCGAATATACAGTACTATTAGAGGCAGACAGCCGGATATGTCATCCGAACCTTGCTGCTGCTCTGTGTCTGTGGCTTTGGCTTTTGCCAAGTCCATCACGGAGCATTTAGACAAGTCTCTTCAGAAGGCACTTAATCATGCCAGGGATCCATTTGCGCAGGCCTGCTATTTGCTTCGATGAAGGATCTTTTCAGACTAATGTTCAATCATAATCTTGTTGGATCAAGGCAAAGCAGTCAGCTAAAGGTCTATGTTCGGCTATCTCAGCTTTCCATCAGGGCACAGACAATAGGGCACTGGGAAGGCATCCTTTAGTTATCCAGTTCCTGAAGCTGGGCACCAGGATGGGACCTACCCACCAGGTTAAATTTACTCACATAGGTCTATGATCTTCATCCCTCAAGACAGCATTCCTTTTTGCTCTAAGTTGGGGAGTTGGGGAGCTGTGTGCCCTCTCTATTAGAAACCAATGCCTTAGATAAATTGTAGGTGGCACTGGCGTATTATTGGCTGGATATTTTGTCATTGGCAGGCAGAGGATATTTTCCATGCCTACAGACTTTTGGCAAGGACTTTACTGTATATAAAAACTGCATTCATACACTGTAAAAATATTCAGAGAACATCTTCTATCCTAGCACTAAAATGAACTGAAGCACTATCCCCTACAGTAGCACTATGCTCCTTAAGGTTTCTGCTATGTAGCTTGATTGTTATCCTCGTTTTGTAAGTCGCTTTGGATAAAAGCGTCAGCTAAATGCATAAATGTAAATGTAAATGTAAAAAATTGATGTAATTTTACAGTAAAATATTACTGGAAATTACTGTACATTCAACTTTACAGTTAAACAATGTAATGTGCAAAGCATTGTGGGGTATCAGACAGATTACAGTGCACAATTGAAAATTTACAATAAGACCATGGAGATTCCACAACATGTTCCCCTAATTTCCTGGTCAAGCTTTGTATGAAATGAAAACGATGTAGGCCTAAACAGATTTATTATTGATTTATTTATTTGTTGCTTTATCTGATCAATATCAAAACTACTATTTTGCCTGTTAATTTATCACATGCATTAAATTTGATTCTATGTATGTAGTGGTGTTTAGTGAATGTGGAGCTATGCTTAAAGTTGATGTGAGGACGAGGCTGGAGAAATGAAGAAATGAAGAAATGAAGAAATCGGTACATCAGCCTGAAAAATTATACACACTGCATACAGGATCTCCAGAAGATATGGTGGTGGTGTCTTTTTTCAGTTTTCAATCGTAAGAAAAATGATTTGTAATGCAATTTTGCATTGTTTTTTAAACTTCTGCTGATAATGAGTGAAAGAGTGCTCAGATTTTCTGCAATCAAGTGCACTGCACCTGGGTTGGCTTGACAACCTCATACATTGTTGCAAAATTGCGCAGGCACCAACCATTTTTCCACAAGAAAGACTCAGACGGCAATCCATTCCAAGCAGACTCAAACGCAAACGGCAAGCAGACTCACAGAAGATACCAAGACATTGTTCTAGTTAGAAGTTGAAGACATATCAGCAGTTCACGAAGAGTATTAGTATAAGTAGATATTCTTGACCACAGCTATAAAAAAAAAAACTTTCCAAACGTTTACTTTGCATGCAGTTGTAGGCTATTTCTCCAGAAACACAATATATTGTTAGCTAGCGATGGCATGTTTGTTGTTTTTTGCTGCCAGCTGGCATGGGTAAGCCACTCACGTCTGATATATCTGACCTAGGAAGTAAGATCAAAAACTATATTTATAAAAGGTTTTAACGTGTTATTGATGCATTTCACCATCCGTACGGAAGCCCAACTTGCTCTTGCATAAGGATCCATTTACTCAGAAACTATCTGCACCAAAAAGTGGCATTTAATTCTCACTTTTTATTGCTAATTGTTTAATTAACCTATAAACTATATTGGCTAGGGCAAGTTAAAGGTTGCTGCTCATCATCTCCCTCTCCCTCCCGTGTCAATGGATGCACACACACTCTCTTTCACTCTCACTCCCCATCATCTACATGCATTTATTCCTTTTATCTCAGATGATTTATTGCAGGAGATAGCCTTCAGCTCGCTTTCATTTTAAACAATAAAATGATAACCTTTTTTGATAAATTGTGTTGGATGTTTTTTTTAATTAGAAATCAATAGATAGAATGGGGGGATGGGGAAATCGTGTTATTGCTTATTTATTCATTTATTTATTTATAAAATCAAGGATTATTCAGTCTATTGCTTGGTTACCTGACCTTTTGCGTTTCATAATACCCTAATGATATTCCTGCTTAAAACCCAATTCAGTTATGGTCAAAACCAAAGAATTCCAAAAATATTTGCTACATTCGTTCTGTAATCACAGATCAGTCAGAAAGCAACATATACACGCTTGCATGTGAGGTGCACAGCCTCAAATACAGTATAAACCTGTGCCTTTAGGGGTGCACTAGGTCCTCTGACCAGGTCAAGGAAATTCTGCCACTCTGTTAATAAGTAGTGTTATTTATATTAAATCCATGGTGCACTTCCACTGCACAGTGCCAATAAATCGGCATTATGCCATCATTTCAATATGGACCAACATCTGTGAGGAATGTTTCCAATACTTGAATAATTGAAACATACTTCATTGAAACACAAAGAATTTAGTTGATGAAGTTGAAAGTCAAAAGGGGTCCAACTTTTTACTAGCAATAAAGTAGAAAGTATGCAACAAGTGCCATTCATTTACATTTAATTCTTAAATCAACTTTAGTTCCAACATGTTGGTCGAAACGATGACGCAATACTGTAAAAGAACAAAACTCCCTTATTTCTATACCAGTACTGGACATAAAAGTGTACTTTTGACATTTGCATAGGTGCTGTTTGTACATTCTACATTGAAAATGAATTAAAGGGATAGTTCGGTTTTTAACACATTGAGCCCCTTTCACAGGTTGTCTAAAATGCAATAGAGTGGTTGACATCGAAATTTTGACGATTGCTTCTGTCTCGGCTATTTGGGAAATGTAGAATCGCCTCTGCCTGCCTTCAAAATGGCTACCAATGGGCATGTGTTGTTTCTATCCTTAAAACACTGGTTTTAAAAAAGTGCTTCTCACCAAGTGGTTAGTGGTGCTCGATGATCTTCCAAAACATGTATCGTAGTGAAATAAAGCTTCCGTAATGTTTTATTTGGCACTTTGTTTATATGAAGGAGCAAATAGATCACTATGGGATTTACAAAATGGCAAATAAAACATGACAGTAACTGTATTTTGCTTCGGTTGGAACATCAGCAAATGCCACTAATCACTCCATGTGTAGCACTTTTTTAAAAACCAGTGTTTTAAGGATAGAAACAACACATGCCCATTGCTAGCCATTTTAAAGGCAGGCAGAGGCGATTCTATATTTCCCAAATAGCCGAGACAGGAGCAATCATCAAGATTTTGGTGTCAACCACTTTATTTCATTTTAGACATCCTGTGAAAGGGGCTCAATGTGTTAAAAACCGAACTATCCCTTTAAATGTCAGCTCTATTTTTGTAGATGATTTTTACACTCTATGATTACAAAGTGAGAATTTATACACATGTAATTAGTAAGTATTTTCCTCATTGATTTACACTTACATATTCATTCATTTAATTCAATTATTGTTTGACAATTCCCTTTTGGAATGTATTTAGGTGGTACTTTGTAACTATTATAATATTAGTAATCGTAGTAATGATATAGTACAGTAATGTTATGTACGTAGTAAGTGTATAGTAAGCAGGAAGAGTTTTTTTTTCTGCTGCGTGCATGTGCCACAAATATAATTCCACTCATATTTTTATTTCGATGAACCATGCTGAAAAAACTGCTTCATCCTCCACCTGAAGATTTTTTGGTAAACACAACACAATGCAGATCAGCAATGCAGCAATTGCAACAGCAATGGTGCTACAACCAGGAGCCAGTAACACACACACACACACACATATAAATCAGTCATCAACACCGGACTAAATGTATTACTTTAACTTACTCACAAACGCTCTGACTGCTTTACATGCACAAACAGATTTCTGTCCGTTTACGGTTTAGGTTTACGTCACGTTTTTAATGTCTATCAATGTGTGACTTGCATTTCCTACTCCATAAGCCGTCTTTGGGCTGCAAGACAGATTCTAATTCAGGTTTGTATAATGCAAAGGGGCCAACTTACTGTGAACCTCTACTTTATCACAAGAGCACAAATAAAAGTGTATTGTTACAATATACTAAGCCTCTTTTAAGGCAGTGAGAAATGTCTTTCTCTGAATACCTTGCATGAATTGCAAAGGACTCAGTATAAATGATCTGTTGCTGCAAGACTTCATTTACCTAAACAAAGACACAACCCTCTGCCCTGGGAGTTGAATCAACACACAAAATTGACCTTGCACTATTGCCATCCTCCAAGTTAATGCAATTAAAATCACACAGTAATCTGATGAAGCAGGAATGAGCTACTAGCCAGAGGCAAAAGCACTAATCCATTGCCTGTGGCTAATACTCCATCTGAGACATTAGGCCAACATCCTCATCACTTCTTCCCTTCAGGGCAATCAAATTCATCCACTCCACTCCCCCCATGCCTGTAGGTTCATCAGTACCGGCTGCAGCTGAGGGACTGGGCACACCCTCTCACACTCTCCTCCAAGAGATCCTCTTGGAAAGTTGATCACAAAAAAGACATTCTCTTGATTGAGTTTAAACTCCATCAGCTTCTCCAGAACCATCCAACTTGTCCAAATGACAAGAAAAGATTTTTTAATGTCTTGTAATTTCCTGCGCAATCTCCCCCAATACCCATGGGATGATTTGCGAAAGAAAACAGGCAGTTTGGTAATGGAAGAAGACAATTAACCTCTGTGAATTTGCCATGGGTAAAAAGGAGTGCCTTAAAAGGCCACACAGATAATAGATAACAACACACACTCTTTAAATTCCCAAGACATCTGGAATAGAAAAATACTGAACATTGAAATTCAAGGAAATCAGAACACTTTATAAAGCAAGGACAACTTCAATTGTGTATAACAGAGTATAAAGGATCACAGCACTTTGTACTTAATGTCACACATGTGTGCCTACAAATGTGTGAAAAAAAATTGTAAATATTATTGTTGCTTGCTTGTGGTCTCTTTTGACAATATGCCATATTAAATATTATTCCCCATAGGCCTGGTTGAATGATGCAAAATGCTCAAGACCATTTTAGATAGGCCCTTGATAATGAACATCTTTAACATAGAATAAATATGATCATGTGTTTACAAAGGCATTCGATTACACAAGGAACGAGTTGTCATAGAATAGTTTGTATGTAATTCAGATCTACAGCAGTCCTATGCTCTTACATCCCATCTGCTTCCACTGTTGCTCCTCCAATCTTATGCATTTAACTGCATTTAACCTAACTGCTTACTCCAGGTTAAAGCTTTCAATTGTAAACAAAGTCCTTTAATCCCACAGAATGCCAGAGGCTGTGTGCGCAGGATGGTAAACTGGTCCAATATTAAAGACGTAATGACTGTCGAAGTAATTTGCATCGGGTAATCATGCATAGCGCAACCTCGATAGCCTGTTAAGGATGTGGGCGTCGCAATAACCCTGTTTGTACAGAGAACACAGCGCTCGGATGGATACTGGTGAATCTCCTTCACAGTTACCTACTGAACCACATTTCTGCAAAGTCTTCAGTCAGCAACGATGAGCCTCTCAGCAACGTTTGGATACACCGTATCTCCCACAAGGGTAAGATCCCAACCAATCCTAACTTTGTTGGTTTGAAAGTTGCCACAAATGTGTAAATAGTCTATGGGGCGATCTCAACTGTTTTATCAATAGACTGGGAGCCTTGGATATTGCTGAAGGCAGTGTAATAATTGATATAATACGTTTGTCAAGACCCACACATTTCAAAGGTAAAACCGAACGAGTTAGGCCGTACTGAATCCAGAGTTAACATAGTCAATAGAAGAGATGCTTACCGTGACTGAACTTTACAAAGCCCAAGCACATGTTCAAAATCGCAGCAATAAATTCCTCTCCAATCCATCTAGTCTACAGAGACAGAGCGGAATTGAACTCCAGGATTTAAGCAGGAGGCAAACAGTCATATTTTGATTAATTAGAACAATACCGCGTGAAGACATTTCACTCACACTCTTTGTTTATCTTTGTTTAGTGGCATGTTGTCTTCTGCAGAAACGTCCCATGAAGTTCCTGTTTGATTAGATAAATGCGGTGCCTTTTACACTGCAAGCAGTATTTGTAATCAAAATGCCAGGGCACACTATTGTTCAAAACTTTAGGATCACTATGTAATTATGTAAATATGAATAAAAAATGTTGTCATATCATCTTAAGGCTTGGGAGTTTCCTTTATTTAGATAGTGGCTCCCGGACATCCGCGAGTGATGTGAAATCTCCCGTAAATCGCGTGACAGCTCAGTCAGTTAGACAACTCAATTCAGTTAAATTTAGTACATTTGAAAAAAAGTCTTTGGTGCATTTTTAAAAATGATTGGACAGTAATGCACTATAGCAATGTACTTGTTACATTACTGGTAATAGAAAGTCATTACCAGGCCACCCTCAGTCTCTAGGCTACTGGTACGTGGTCTGCCTTCACCTCATATAATTTTTGTCTGATCTATCTTTGATGTGTCTTTGCTCTCTGAGTCAAAAGCCAAGTTGGCCAAACTGGGCCAAACTGAGCCAAACAGCCAATCAGGAGCTGAGAAACCAGATGCTCTATCCATTTCAGAGATCAAGATTAAGAACGGCACTGAAACATAAATGTAGTGTCAGCATTTTCATTGTGCTTGTCATTTCCTGTTTTATTTATCTTTTCATAATATTCTTTGTCTTTTAGATGAATAATGACACATTCTTTGGGAACACAACATGCCAATCCATCGATGACTTCCGCAACCAAGTGTATTCTACTGCCTACTCCATCATCACAGTTTTTGGCCTGGTGGGTAACGGCTTTGCCCTGCTGGTCCTCCTGCGGACTTTCCGCCAGCGCTCCGCCTTCCACATCTACATGCTGAACCTTGCTGTGTCAGACCTGCTGTGCGTGAGCGTGCTGCCCCTGCGCATCGCCTACTACGTGAACAAGGGCCAGTGGAACTACGGGGACTTTCTGTGCCGCATCAGTTCCTACACGCTTTACGTCAACCTCTACTGCGGCATCTTCTTCATGACCGCCATGAGCTTCACGCGCTTCCTTGCCATCGTCTTCCCCGTACAAAACCTGAAGCTAGTGACGGAACGCAAGGCTTGCATTGCTTGCGGCTGCATCTGGGTGTTCATCTGCACCACCAGCTCACCGTTCCTGATTCAGGGTCAGTATGTGGACCCTGCTACCAATAAGACCAAGTGCTTCGAACCACCTGAGCGCAGAAGTGGCCAAGGCCTGGGCAAGTTAATGGCTCTTAATTACTTTTCCCTGGTGGTGGGTTTCTTGATCCCCTTCCTGGTGATAATGCTGTGTTATGCGGGCATCACACGGGCACTTCTGGGCCGCACCAATGGCTCGCAGCAGAAGCAGCGCACCACGCGCGTCAAGGCCATCCGCATGATCATCATTGTCTTGACAACGTTCCTTGTCAGCTTCATGCCTTACCACATCCAGCGCACGCTGCATCTGCATTTCATGAGCCGCAAAGACACCACCTGTGACGAGGTCATCACCATGCAAAAGTCAGTGGTCGTGACCCTGTGCCTGGCCGCCTCCAACTCCTGCTTCGACCCACTGCTCTACTTTTTCTCGGGGGAGAACTTCCGTCGACGCCTCTCTACTTTCCGAAGACCATCCGGTGGCATCAGCAGTGGCGGGCGGAGGGCTACTCCATCTAATGTCCTTCAGCCACTTGAGGAGGAAGATGACCGGCAGGCCTGCAATGGACCCAAAAAGATTGGGTGAAAAAATGTCAGGCCACAGCAAACAAGCCTGAGGAAGGGGGGGTGGGGGGGGGGGGGGGGGGGGGGGGCGGGGGCAAAGAAGACACTGTTAAAGCATCATCTGTCTCTGGATGTGTGAAGTGAAAATGGGAGTCTCTAATGACCTCTGTAGGAAATAGCAGGTAGAGGATGGGCTTCCCTGACCACAGAAATGTCAATGGCTGTTATACTGTTACCATGTGGCTAAAGAAGCAATCTGAGGATGAAGAAGAGACAGGGATTTGGTCATTGAGAATGCAAGGAAAAGGGAGGAAGGATAATCCCCTCACTTACTTTTAAATAAGACGTAATTTTGCCTGTTACAAATAATACAATATCTGTGTAAACTGCTGGTTGTTATGCATCATATCAGAGTTTACTAAGGTCTGTACATGTGTACTGTGATCTGTGATATTTATAATTTTGTATTCTGTGAATGTATATTTTCCAAATACTTTCATGTTGTAATGTAATTATGGATTTCTCATGTAATATTAAATGTAATTATTCACGTTCTGTGAATGCAGGCTACACTGTTGCATGAAGGATAAGGTAGCCTTTTATATATGTATGTGCCATTTAAAAAAAACTGTCAATTAAATGTGTCATGACATCATTGATTTTTCTAAGGACCTGGGTATTTAGTGCATATACTCTTATGCAGCTTATTATGAATTATTAACGTTGTAGTCCATTTATAAGTCACATTCTGGTAAATCATTAACCTGAAAAACATTAAGATGCAGAGTGTTAATGCCCATAGCTCAAAGTCATTACCCTCAAGGTCAGTTTTCAGGAGATTATTAGTATGCAGACATCATGTCCTGTGTTTTATTTATATAGAACATTTCATACACAAATGGATTTTCAATGTGCTGCATCCTACAAAAGTAAAAAAAAAATCTTTTTTTTTCAAAATAATTTCCCCTCACCAACTAGGAGCTATATTGAATAATACTAAATAGTAAACCAATACTGTAAATCATGACTAAAATATGTCAGACAAACAAACAAATACATGTAAGCAGCAAGCTGGTCTTGTGCCTGTAGGGCTCTTATGTATGTCTATCTATTTAGGTGGCACTGTCTGTAGTTTTTCAGGGAGTAGTAGCTCGTATTGCAAGGTACAGCACAAAGACCCACCCCACACTGCCTCCATCTGTAACTTGTTTGATGGCGCTCTTTAGGACGAGTCCAATCAGAATAAACAACGCAATCTGGGAGATTATTAGCCTTGTAGGGAAAGAGAAAGGCTTGTGAGGTGTTGCAGTGCAGCTGCAGTAAATGACCATGCTTAGACTCAAAATGGCATTGCAAATTATGTTGTACCATCCCATTCTTTTACTTTTGACAGTACCACACAGACCAGTATCATAGTTTGCCAGCTTATCATATGGCTGCTGAGTTATAATGACTGTCCATGTACACCTCATGCCCTTTCCCTGTGTACTGGGCCACCAACTCCCAGACAGTATTGCCACTACTTTGTCTGGTGTACATTGACCAGTGTAGCACATACCCTGACTTGACTTCACTCAAAACAAATATTTTGTATAGCCATATTTGTCTGGTTTGTTTGGATTGTATTGCTTTAGAGTTGTTTTTCCTTTGCTATTGCCATTTCATCTAGTGACAGCTACTTCCGTGGACCATTCACTGCTGAAAACTGTGGGATGATCAAATCAATGATTGGGTGTATTTTGAACAGCCTATCATAGCCTGGTTTGCCCCACTCAACATGCTCCTCAATATTGGCAAAATGTAAAAAAGACAGTATAATTCAATTCAATTCAATTTTATTTATATAGCGCATTTTTACAAAAGGCATGTCACAAAGCGCTTAACACAAGAGGCCCAATGAGCAACAGGGGCAAGGAAAAACTCCCTAGCAGCGTTTTTTAGATTAGATACACATTACAAGAACATTTTGGTAAATAAAGTAATATAGGAGTCCCATTAGAATCCCAGGATATAGTCAAGCCAGGGGCCAGTTGGAGGCTGTATCAATCATGTCAGGGCCATCTGTGAAGCTGAAGGCAGACCAGGAAGCCAGAGATGCAGGATCAGGCAGTGGAAGGCAGGGGTGACCCTCAGCAGGGAGGCAGTGGTATGGACAGTGGAGTGGGTTGAGGACCATTCAGGAGTGCCGCCACATCACGTTGGAAGAAGGTCCCAGGAGAACCCAGGAGGTGCAGGCGCAGACAGTAGGCAGTGATGACTCACGGCAGGGTGGGAATTTCAAATCTATATGGTGTTGTAACTGCTAAAAAGCTGATTCTTTTACATTGGAAAAAAAAGGAGGTCCCGACCCTTAAACACTGGCTGGCAGACCTGACGGACACTCTCCACTTGGAGAGAATTAGATTTATTTTAAAAGACAAGTTAAGAGACTTTGAAAAAATTTGGCAGCCTTTGGTCTCATATCTTGACAGTGTGACTGATCCAGACAACAATTAACATTGCACTCCTTGGGAGGGTTGCGGGTGGGGGGGGGTCCCTTCTTTAGTTTTTTGTGTGCGTGTGCGTATATGTCTGTTTATTGTCTGTTTGTAATATGTATTTTTCTTAAAAGAAACATGTAATGTCAGATAAATTGTCTTACTGAAAGAAATGTTTCTCAATAAATATATTTGAAAACGGAACTTCAAATCTATTCCTGGACATCGCTGTGACAAATCCAGTTGTTGCTGTTGGCCAATATTCTGCCCATTAGCCTTCCAACTCTGTTTTGTTCAACCACACCCTTTGCCAAATGCAGAGGAAGGCTTTCATTTCCCTTACATGACATTATACTTCTGATGAAATCTGGACTGTGGGTTGAGTTGATGTGAGCCCAAAAACTGTTGGGCATAACAATTTGTTTCTGTTATCGACAGAAAATCTAGGGGCAAATTGACATTGGAAAGTTCTCCTTCTTCCCAATGCCTAATTAGCTCATCAAAGGGTTTTATCCAATTTTGATACTCCTCGTTAGCCACATAATCAAAGCCTATTTGTCCTGCCACATCTCAAACCCTGTCTACCATTACGTTTAGAACCATGTGTTGTTCTACTTCTTCCACACACTCGTTTTGAGGAGAAAGAATTACGGCGCTCCTGGCTACTCTCTTCCTGACCCCTCATTGCCTTTCTAAGTTGCCTTCCAGCTCTCCTATGGATACCACCCTCCTTTGGACCCAGAATTGTTGGATAATGACATACTGGCTGCGCAATCGCAGACACTTTTGGAAGGCACACTATCAGCATGCATAGATGCTACCTGGCTAGCTTGATAAAAAAGACCAGACCTCGTTTCCCACACCAGTATCACGTCTGCTAACTCTGTGATGAACACCGTGAATCATTTTCTCCACCACCTAAATTGGGCAAAAGGCAAAACATTTCTGTTTGGTTTGCATCCACATTTATTCCGGCTGTGTCATTGTCAAGTGCACAAGACAGAGTAGGCCCAACCCAAAAGCACAAAAGATCTATCACAGGCAGACAGACTTAGCACAAACAGGTCTAAAGCACTTACTTCATCGAAAATGGAATGTAAGGTACTGGTATGATGACTTGCGAGCAGCAGAAAGGTGTTCTACAGAAAGGTGTGCCCTTTTTATTCTGAATCTCAATGATTAACTAATCTGGTTTTGCCAGTTGCCGTTAGAATGGTACTATAGAGCACCCATCTTCCACTTCCCAATGATTTCTTTTTTTGGTTGATGGAAAAATTGCATAAACGATGGTTGATGGTTAAACTTCATCTACACCATAGATTGCAAGGTCTCTATGTTGTATTTGAGTGAGGCTGTGGAGGAAGTTATCAATGTTAACATGCAAATTCACATTTAGCATGGACAGAACTTAATAAGTTCATTTTGTTGAGAGGGGTGGGGTTGGTATTATATGGGTTTATTATAGTGCAAGACATTCTTAAACGAACAGATGGAAA
>JAGFZM010001031.1:48495-107926 GCA_017657215.1 Limnothrissa miodon | reverse complement strand
TCTCTCTCTCTCTCTCTCTCTCTCTCCGAAGTGGTTCCATTTCCACGGCTGCGGTTGTTCTTGAGCGTGCCGCCTGCTTCCTCCCGACAGACGGAGCCTAATTTCCATGATGTCAGACATGAGGTAACCATTCCCCGGAGAGATGGGGGAACCAGCAGCAGCAGTCCACCTGCCGGCACAGTGTGCTTCCTTTCTGTTACAACATGATACTTGCATGAACACACAAACTCACATACACACACTAATGCATGCACACACATACACACACACTACATCCAACACACTCCCACATTAGATAATGGACACACATACACACAACTACTAACACACTCCCACATTTGATAATGGACACACATACACACACACACACACGATATCCAACACACTTTGACACCGATTTGTGCAACACATAGGTAAAAGGCGTACACACTCGAATATTGAGTAGTGCTGAGTAGGTCAGCAACATTAATGAATTATTACATGTGCTAACACATTATGTTACCAGCATCACCAGTAGTCAAATAGATTGATGCATATGAATACGGTCTACTACTTCCAATCCAAGCTCAGCTCTACGGAGATATGAGAATTGTTTATATAATGAACACACACATGCCATACATCATATTTTCTTCCTCTTGCACTGATATCATATTTATCTTCTGTTTGTTCTCCTTCTCTCTCTCTCTCTCTCTCTCTCTCTCTCTCTCTCTCTTTCACTCATTCTTTATCAGTTTTGTCCTTTCTCCTTCTCATCATCATCTTCGTCATCTTTCTAACCTATCCTATCCGTCCTAGGGAGCACCGTATCATGTCTACCATCTTCCTAGCTTCCCAGCCCACTCTTTCCCCACATTCCCATAATGTCTCCCTCATTTCTCCATCCCAGGGCCTCTCTTCCTGTCTCCGCCACTGTAACTTCCTGTTCATCACAGTAGCTCGCTCATGCATCTTTCATGCAAGCGCTGGCGGGAGAGTGCTGCCGGGCTCTCATCAATGATTCACCATAGACGAGGATTCTGGGAAAATGGGGGTGGGTGGGGAGAGAGAGAGAGGTGCATGACCCACACAGATGGTCATTCTCTGGGGTCTATCTTAGAAACAGAGAAGGTGGGGGGGGGTGTAGGGATTTGCATGGCATGCTTGTAATTGATGCCATCATAAACAGTCATGCCAGTTATAGTGAAAGGACAGCTAGAAAATGGCCTCCAGTCCTTCAGGCCAGCCCTCCCAACACCTCTCAGTTCTCTGTCTCTCCCCTTGGCTCCTACAACGACAGCTCTCAGAGGGTTTCCCATTTGCCCTCTGTCAGAATGGAATCACTGAAAGTGTTTACTCGTGACATGGTCAATAAATAATGTGTCCGACTGGAAGCTTCAGGAAGTGTGTTTTTCCAGACATGCCTTTGGCTTCTTGTTCCCTTGGGAAATTTAAAAACTCCACTTACCTTCTCTGCTTTGGTATTTGAAGCAGAATCATACTGGCCCACCACATCATTATTTCCTTATTGCCTGGTTACAAACACATGGGTTTTTTGTAAAGATTTTGTAAAGATCTTTTATCCTCTCTATCATATGTAATGCATTTCAGCACCATGGACAGCGGCCCCCAGGACACACATTATTTCTGTGTAGGTCTTAGTGAGGTCATATTTTGTGTGGTTTTCAAGCCCAAATACATGCAACTGGGCCCTTGCTTCTATGTGTCATCACTATGGGACTACTATGGGCTAGTATCAAAACTCCTAATCAGCCTTTGAGATACTGCTTTATTCGCTAATATTAAAAAATAGAAGGTTTAGGCTGCTGAGGATATTTTCTCGCTCCCTGGTGGCATTCACATGTGTGTTGCAGCATCTGCAATGTATTCCTCTTGCTGAAACATTGACCCGAGTGATGCAACCAAACTGTCATCTCACAAACCCACCCTTCAGAGAATGACCTCATTCATGTTTTACAGCTAGCTGCCGCTAAGCTAACTCATTATTGTACATGCTACCGACCCAAGTGCCTAGAGGCTTTTGCTACTCATTATAGGCCTTAGCCACTACTTCTGAGACAGCTCTCTCTCTCTCTCTCTCTCTCTCTCTCTGTCTCTGTGTGTATGTGTTTGTGTGTGTGTATGTATTTGTATGTATGTCTGCATGTTTGTGTGTGTGTGCGTGTTTGTGTTTGAGAGAAAGATGGCTTATTTCCTTTCCTCTCCCTTTGTCAGATGAATCATAGCATCTTGGCCTTATGTACTAGTTTTGGCCTTTGAATAACTCTCTGTGTGTGTGTGTGTGTGTGTGTGTGTGTGTGTGGGTTTGATGTGCTTCCTCTCTCTACATTTGGTGTTTCAGCAATGCTCATATCTGTGTGCGTGTGTCTGTGTGTCTGTACCTCTCTCTACATTTGGTGTTCTTGTAATGTGTGTGTGTGTATGTGTTTATATGTGTGTATGTGTTCCTCTCTGTACTTGCTGATGCGCTTGGCTGAAACAAGTAACACTGGTAATCCTAAACAAGAAGTCCACTGAAGCAAATCTAGGCACATGCAATGCACTGTGTATCTCTGTGTGAACCCAGTTGGCATGGGCCTTCCTTTTGCCCTGTTCCCTGTTTACTATATTATGCTCCATGTATTTTTAATATGTAAATTTACATTTACATTTATGCATTTAGCAGGCGCTTTTATAGAAAGTGACTTACAAAAAAGGATGAACAAGTGTGTGTGTGTGTGTGTGTGTGCGTGCGTGTGTGTGTCAGTATAGTATTTTGGGAATACTATTAATCGTTTGTTGTATCTTCACCTTTGTCAGTCAATTGCTGTGGTGTTTGAGAGTTTGGGTCCTTTTCATGAACGAATGTTGTGTGTGCTGCAGACAGACTGCATCATAAAAGTAGAGGGAAAATAAACATTATTCTTTTCTCTGGTAATCTGTCTACATTGAGCTTTTGTACCCCCTTCAGTAGCTACATTCATCTCTCTTACTGGGGTGAATTATTCATTCTTGTGTGTACACAAAATATTTTGACCATATTGCCTTTCCTGTATTTGTAAAAACTTGTGCGTGTGTGTGTGTGTACATGTGTGTGTGTTTTGTGTATGTGGTTAGATGCTATTAAATTTCATTAGAGTCCAACAAACACTGTCCTTTATGGCCTCAGCCTGTGAGCATTTGTAAGGGGCTTCCTTTAAAGACAATGTTAGCCATTGGCCATCAAAAATCTGAACCTCTTTTTTGTCTATTTGTTATTATTTTGTTTGTGTTAGTCTTAACTACAGTGTGCTCCAAGTTATTTTAGGAATCGGTAGTTTTCCCTTTTCACAGCCTCCTCCACATTCTGTGGAAAAGCACAATCTAAAATTAGCTCGGTTGATATAAATGCGGCAGATTGGCAACAAGAGTTTTGATCAGGCAACTTGAGAGAGCTTCAAAAAACACCATGCACCAGACTGTTCTTCTCCTCAAGTACAAAATGGCTTGAACACAGTTTGTGAGCATTTGTTTTTGTTTTTGTTTGAGTATTAACTTTTTCTATATAGTGTCATGCTTTTGGGAGTTTCTCACTATTCCCCTGCCACACACAAACACACACATACACACTTCATCCCTTAGTAGGATGCAGAGTGGCAGCTGCATATCCTGACAGTTGAAAGTAGGACTGCAGTGACCTTGAGTTTAGGGACAGCACAGTCTCAGCTCTTCTGCTAGAGATACATAATACAACCAACCTGAAAGCCTTACATAACAGAATGACATGATGGACATTGCTCTGTCCAGGGGAAGAAGGGTGGGTAGTTACTAGGCCCCATGTGGTGGGGGGAGGGGGGCTGGAATTTTATTTTCCTTTAAATATTAATAGAATTTAAGATTTTAAATGGCATTGCCACAGCTTTTGGTTCTGTCTGGAAAGGATGAGTTCACATGCTAAACCCTTTAGGTCACGGAGAATACTTGGAAATATTATGAAAGCAACCTCATTTTGGAAAATATTTCTGAAGCTGGACATAGAAGGTTATACATTTAATATGATGATAAGTGAAGAGTTGCTATACTGCTGTATCCTCACATTTGTAGTAGTCTTTGAAGACTTAGGTCTAGTGTAGTGTATGTTGTATTGAGTGGTTTGTGTGATTTCATTGTGTACAATGTGGACAGTTGAAAATGCAAACGAGTGCCTTCTGGGACTTCAGGATGCATCCTGAGTCAGGACAGCATTGACGCTGATCCACATGCGCCTCCCTGTTCTGCTTAACCGGCAATATGCTAACGAGGCGTTAGCTGTCGTAGTAAGCAGCCAGGTGATTGTGACATCACAGCCATTGACGACGGGCTGTAGTGGCCACAAACTGGCGTTTGTTGGTGGTGGGTGGACCAGTGGAGTGGTGTAGAGATGCCGCACCTCTATGCACGTACGCAGCATTATAAAACAGGTGTTACAGCCATGCATCTATTGGCTGCACAGTCAGCTGACCTAAGTGATGGTGACACAGATCTTTTTAAGAGAGAGAGAGAGAGGGAGGACTATTGCATGAGTTATTAAATTCCTTAAAGGCGCTCTAAGCGATGCTGCTTCACGTCACTTCTTGTTGACGTTCGAAGTATTGTCAAACAAAACGGAGAATAGCTCCAGAGAGGGTTCAAGCATTATAAGTTATAGCTCACTCCTCCCCCTCCCTCCCATGCCTCCCGAAAGACTCATGAACCTTGTCGTTTATTGGCTGGAACACTGTTATGTTTCGTTTTCGTTTGTTATGCTAGGTTTGCCCACTGTGTTTTGTTGCCGTTTGTGGAGCCAGGGCTGTCTACAGAGACTGCGTTTTTTTACAGTGTGTTCAGGGGACAGGCAGCTAGTAGATTATGAGGAGATGTTTGCTGTATGTAACAACACATGTTTTAGTCCTAAAAACGTGTCACATCGCTTAGAGCACCTTTAATATGACCCTGAAGCCTTTCATTATGAGCTTTGGCCCTCCTCTGTGACCCTTGGACACTCAAGATGTACCACTGACTGACAAGGTCACAGCTGTTATTTCTAAATGCTTTCTCTTGCTAGATACCACTGTGGTCTCCGCTGTCTGGTTTCCTCTCTCCAAAGAAAGATGAAGGGGGTGGGGGGTGGTGATCTAAAGACAAAACCTATTAGTGTTTCAGAATCCTCTCTCTGTGGAACACAAACAGGGATCTATGACACCCTGCTCTCTAGCAAAGAGACAAGCAGCAGCATGCTTGTAAGGTCCTGCAGAGCAAGGGTTGCTTTTGAGGGGCAGTCAGATGGGGAATGAGAGGGAGAGCGAAAGAGAAAGAGACTGTAAACATTATTAGTCAGAGTCGGCTGCACCACAACACTGCGCCATGGCTTGCAAACAAACACGGTCTGGCTGGCTGACTGCTAACTGTTTACATGATGTATGAGTAGCGTGAGTGTGTTTATGCTTGTTGGTGGTGGTGTTGTTGTTGTGTGGACGGTTGTCTGAGGATCAGAGAGGGGGATATGAAGAGGCATTTTTCTTGCTGCCTCTGCGGCGTCATCATCCTCATCAATACCAGCAGCAGGAGCAACAGCAGCAGGAGCAATGCAGCACTCAGAGGGCTCCGTCACTCACACAGGCATAACAATAAGGCCCACCAGTGGCTCGTAATTCTGCTGTCAGCGAGAAGAGAAGCCACCAGCACCTCCTTAGCATCAAAATATAGTGGCCTCTCTCAGTCACAACTGTGCTGGGGAATGCAGGCATGCTCAGCATTTCCACTGCAATACAGTTTCACCTTTAGATATGCTAGAAGTGCTGAAAGGCATCCGTCTGTGTTTAGAAAGTATTATGTTATTGGGTTTTACTTTTTTGCTGCCTTTTTTTCTGATTCTGTATTCCCTGTATTCTCTTACAGGGAAGGGAATACTGTGTGTTCCCTTACGTTAAGTAGGCTCCACACACATTATCATTAGAGGTCCTGGTTCCACTTCAATGAATACAGAAATATAAGATATTATGTATCACAATTTTATTACAAAAATTAGATCTTTTTATCTTTCAGTGGTGCCATGCTTTGAGCATATAACAATACAGTAAAAAAGACCCGACCTGGAAGGATAGTAAAAGCAGTTGTCGACGATGCTGTTGCAGCATTTTGTCAGTCATGCTGTTACTATACAGAGAACATTCCTAATACAGTGTACAAACACTTGCCAATAAACGTCATTTCCTTGAACAAATCGCCGGTAAGTACATTGAATAGAGTTACGACAATTTCTCTCTCAAAGAAAGTAAATCATACATAGAATTATGCAAATGATAACGAAATGTGCTGAATATTTGTACCAGCCCAAGGCACCCAGGCTTGTAGCATGTTGGCAATTTTAGACATTCTTACAGAAACACGTTGAAGCAAACAACGAGAACAAGTAAAGTAGGTGCAATCCGTCATTGCATCGTCCTTCATCCTCCGTCTACCACGCAAGTCAGTCACAGTGCAAGTTCCGGAGAGGTTGGGGCGCCATTAAGTGCGGTAATGAAACTCTTTGTCATCTTCCTTAGATACTGGCGTTTAGACTGTCGGCTTTGATTTCTGAATCAAGAAGAAGGCGATGTTTTCCACTCTGTGTTGAGATATTGTCCAACGTACAGTAAGGCTTAAGATGCCCAGCTGCCGGTCCAAGAGAAAAATAAGCGAAACCAAAGCTTGAGTGCGCTTGCAAAAAAAATTATAACGAACTCCGAATCAAAAAGTAATACCAACACGGTCTCACTGAGGTTTCCAAGACATATGACAGGAAAATATTTTTTTCAAGACCAAAAACGTTTGTTTTGCACATAAATATTTAATTGTGTATAGAAATCCCAGCTTTTCGCTTACCTTTTTAAATCAATGTTAAGTTTTGTTCATCAACGTCAAATGAGGACAAGAAAGACAAGCTCAGAAACACGTATCTCGTACTGGCCTTTTTTCTGTTTGCCGTAGTGCAGTTCAGTTGAGTTGACGACAGGGCTCAAATGGCCATTTCGTTGTTCCGCCGAACACCTCGATGCTGGCCTCCGACCACGCAAAGACGCTGCCTACTTGTGCTCTGCTGTTGCAAGTGGCCAGGTTGTAAATCTCTCCCGTTGACAGCTTACGGTCCCACACGTTAAAATTGGCCAGCTCCCCAACAAAAGCTTGAGTTGCATCGAAACCTCCACCTAGTGTGTCCTGTGTGATCCAGAAAAAAACGTCAAGCACTTAGGGAAACTATGTTTTCCCGTTTGTATTTATTAATCATTTAAAGCCCACATTCATCATATTTGTATAGTCTATTCTTTATTTTACATAGGCTAGGCATTCACACGACCCCATCTATGCGGAGCTTTACTGTAAAGAGCATGTAATGCGTGTTGAGTTTTGTAAGAGGACATACATGATACACCTTTGGGTGGAAAGGTTATCACAACTATGCTTTGCTTAAAATCCTTAAATTACCAGGTTATCGGATAGGCACTTCAATATCTAAATGATCTAATTAGGCACTGCGCGTTTTGAACATATAATTCCCTGCCCTCGGTGATACGTTATCAGCTGTCAGCGTTTAGAAATAACATTTCATACAGGACATTAGAAACACTGACATTTCAGGTGCCCTTTATGTTATCAGATCCGGGAAACAAGAATGTATCCGGGAGCGATGTGAGATACTGAAGAATTGCAAGTGTTTCGATTCTTATTCTCTCACCTGCTCCTGTCCAAGCACAAGCACTCCATTTGGTTTGATGGGGTGGTAAGGGGCCAGATTTTCGCCGTTGCCGCGCAGCACACCGTCCTGGAAGGCTTCCCACACCCCGTCTCTCGTGGTCCAGGTCACGCATATGTGATGCCACTTGTCATCGTTGATTTCAAAAGGCAGTTTTGCCACCTGTCACACAAAAATGGTCCGATGTGTTTAATGTTAATTAGAATGGTTGGTTGGTTAGAATACCTAACGTTGAACATATGTATTTATAAAGCCCTGGATCGTCTGGATTGTATGTGATTAATATGATATTAGTAGGTCCATCTTTTTTAGACCATCTTTAAAGCTGACCACAACAATAGTGCATGCACTATTAAATATATACTGTCCTTTTCAATGTATAGGCCACAATAATATTGACATTCGCAGTGGTTACCTTGTCATTGATGAGAATTTCCATAGGATTATTCCCCCACTCAATCAGCACCAGTTCGTTAGCTTGCCCTGGGACCGCGTAGGAGAAAGGAGTTCCAACGCCAGGCGACGCACCAGATTTGATCCACATGCAGAGGGTAAACGCATACATCTCCGGCAGGCTCTTCTTGACCTTCGCATACATATAGTTGGTTCGGAGAGGGAAAGTCAGCTGAAACTTGTCCAGTGGTCTGTTACCCTTCTGACCTGCAATTAGAGGTAAAATCATTCACGACTCTCAGAAAGTGCATTAAATCCTTTCCAACAGAAATGTCTGCCAGCGCCCCCATTTTAAATTTCTTAAAATTGTAATAGTTTACCATGGTAACAAGGGCGGGTTGGAGAATGCCATTTTATACTTTTATCTCCTGTGCTTTCTCTGCATTTCTTAAACATCAAATTTGTCTATGGTTAAAAAATAAACCGCCCGTGACATCTGACAGAGCAGATCCACTCTAACTCCGAACGCCCAGAACATCTCAGTTTTGAAATACTGTGTCTGTGAAGCGTCATGACATGTAAATAAAGGTCGCTGTGGCACTAATATTAACAAAAACAACAAGGATTGCTTTGTTTGTGGTGTTGGGAATGTGTATCATATATGCGAGAGTTAATGTGAGGAGAAATATGCAAAGCAATGCAGCTCCCCCTCCCCAACCGCAAAGTGTCCGCTGCGACACCGCGATTGGGCAAACATGCCGACAAGTTTCGACATATTTAGCGTACCACACTGATTTTTTAAAATCCCGTTTTTTTGCGCTGGATATTCTAGTTTTAATCAGCCATTCGTGCACGATATTATACACTACCACAAGTAGGCTACTATTGCATACAATTACTTGGGATATAATGCCTTGTGATTTGCTCCGAAACCACTTCCTTGGCTGCAAAACTGCATTTCACCGCTCCTCGAAACTCACCTTTTTCAATATCTGTAATTCTGTGGTGGAGGGAGGTGAGAGTGGACTCTACTCTGTTACGCTGATCTGTTTCATTCCTCAAGCCACTTTTGCTCTCTTCCAGCGTGTTGACCCGGGACAGGACCTGCTTTTCCATGTCGTCAATTTTGTTCTGGAGAAGGTCTTTCAGACTGTTCGTCTGAGCCGTGCTGTTTATTCTGCTGTATTGCTGCAGTACACAAAGAAGACGTAGTGAGTGGATGAGAGGAATTAAAGAAGTGTTGTAACCCTCAGTAAATAAATACTATAAACACGTGCAAGGGTGCTTCGAGGCTAACGCCAGATTAGCGCCTTTAGGGCTTACTGTCTTGGGTTGCTTACAAACAAGAATTAAGTCACTAAAATTACCAACCATAAGGCCATCCGCTCACTCAGATTTGTCTGATTCCACCAGACCGGTAACAAGCTACTACTTTGCATAATTGCCGCAGTCGTCGAAAGGTTAGTGACATTCAGTGTATGACCTGCATGGTCAGGCTCCATGGGATGTGCCTGTACATATGATCACTAAGAGTAGCAGAAGGTGGAAGTACACCTCCGTCAAAAGAAACTTTAATACATACCTCCAAGTTCTCCAGTCTCTGTTTTAGGGTTTGCAACGTCTGCCCCAGTTGGACCAGTGTATCGGACGGACCTCGTGATACATCCCCCATAGTATTTTTGGAGCCTGGTCCTTTCCGCCCCCCTACTCCGGGCTCCGGGAGACTCTGACTCTCACACCGAGTCAACTTTGATGTTAGTTCCCTGATCGTCTCTTTTTGGTTCATTATAATCTCTTTCTGCTGAAGTACGGTTTCCCTCAACTGCATGACAGTGGTCTTCAGATCCTCTGCGGGACCACTGTTCTGCATAGTGGCTGCGCACAAGTCCATATCCTTGGGCACCGACGTGCAGATGAACTGTGTTTGTCCAAAATCTTGCGTAGACCCTTCCAGAAGTACCAAAGAAAGTAAAAACAATCTCCAAGACATCCCCATTATTATTGAATCTTAAATTTGAGTTCAATTCCTTTGTCAGACTTATCTTTTTCGGTAAGTTAAATGCGCATAGGATCTGATTGTCCGGTTCAGCACCACGGAGCTGTCCAGTGAAACTATGGCGCTCTATGCTGCGCGGATCCACATTTATAGAGCTCAGGAAGAGTAGCGCGGGCGCGCTGCATCATTCTAGGGAGGAGGTAAATTCTCACCATTTAGTCATGCACGCCCTCCTTCTTAAGGTAGTGCTCGATGTATCTGTAGATAGCGGAAGTGTGGATCTTATTAGCTATTATTTATGTAATTGCTGTCTAAACAGAACAATGCAGTTCAGATTGTTCACACTACGATTTATTGCAGTTATGCAGTATTACATATCTTAGTGTATTTATTTAGTCTAAAATTAAAAATGTTCACCATTCACATCTAAGGTTTTACTTATGGGGATGCAAAATGAAAATAAAACATTTCGATCAGTTTATTATTATTATTATTAGTAGTAGTAGTAGTATACATGGTCTGTAATTCTTTATTTATGTCAGATAACATTCCCAGATTCGCTTGTTTAAAAAATAGTGAAGCGTATCTACCTTAAATCTAACCACACCCATGATCGTGGCTCAGCAGTGTGTACGGCCAGTCCTAAGAACTCTAGCTCCCCTTTCTCAGTTCAGGTCTTAGGCCACTGGAATCCCATTTCTACCTCTGACCTCAGCATTTTTCTTTATATATTTATTTATCTTGATAACATAACATTTGAAGCTTAGTGTCACAAATTAGACTTCTTTGAATCCGCATTAATTGGGACTGGCCTATACCTTGAGGTGTCACCGTTTTAATGGTATTTCAGATTTTTAAAAGCATTTATGTTGATTTTGTCTTAGTAGCTGGTGGTGTATAGGGTCAGTCAGTGAGAGATGTATAGAGACTAGAGATGTCTATCTGCAGTGCATTCATGGAGTGTATTGTCTTGACACGTTGAGCAATAGGTTTGCAAAGAGTTTGCGTTTTGAGTTTCGAGTTTGGATGTGGTTTACAAACTTAATTTTGTGTGGACACATATATGTATGTTTACCCAATGGTAATGACGACACATTTCACACAGTGTCTCACGGAGTGCCAGTGTTTCTTACTAGATGGCCCGCGTGCATATCCCCAGACTGTCTGCCACTAGAGTTTCTCACTCGCTCACTCTTGTGCACGTTGACATGTTGAATCATCCGAAGGCGCTGTGAAACACGACGCGATCGTGTCCAAAAAATCTGCTGGCCGAAAGGCGCAGAAGATATATGGAACTTTTTTCGCATTATTCATTTAACAGATTGTTGCGTAACTTCTTTCTCGCCGAGTGGTATCAATATTGTTAAGTTATTAGGTTATGCAGTGTATGAAATGCGCAAATTGTCACTGGAATGTCATTGTTAGAAAATATCAAGAAGAATCTGTAAGTATAAAGAAAACACGCCCCCCACCCCCTGGGATTTTAGGCTATTATAAGTCAACATAATGCGCACACAATCTTTCAAGTACACCCATATTCAGAGGACGCATTAGGAGCACAAGTCTCTCACACATGTGACAGCTGAGAATTTTATTGTTAAAGAAATACTTTGATGGAGTGCCTTGATAAGTTCACTCGCGCATTTTTATGTCCGTATGGAATCATTGGTTTTGGCTGTAGTTACCATTTACTTAGAAAAATATGCGCGATACAGCCAAGTTGGTCGTAGTTAATTTGTTTCATTATTGATCCGAACATTCTAATCAGCAAGGTGTCAGGCTCCAGGCGACGAACGACCAGGGTAAAAAATGGTTAATGGCTGCGCGTAATTGCTGCTTGGAGAATGAGCCTGAGGAATAAACCAGTCTCAGCAATTAAGGCGAAAGGGATGTATCGCAGATACACAGTTACCCTTTTCGCTTTGGTCAACGTCTTTTATGCCATTGACCTGTAACCCCGATTGAAAAAAATTGGACGATATTGTAAGCAATACAAATACGTACATATGCGTCCCACATGGCGAATGAAAATATCAGTGGGTGCCTCGAATCCTAGGGGAAATAGTAATCAGGGGAAATATTAAAGCCTCTATGTGTAGGATCGTATCAGAATTCCCCATCTATCGGCGAAGTGGTATACTGCATACGTTTGAATAAAATGTATTAGCCCTCCCTTTCCCACAATCCTAATTTCTTGCTACGGAGGCCGAACGCTCGCTCGCTCGCTCGCTCTTATCTCAGTTTCTGCTACTCAGTCTCTAAGCGGAAACGCGAAAGGCGGAGCTGAATATACGATACTGCTCTCCCCTACAAGAACCCGTACTTTTGAAAATGGCGGCGCAAAATGGATATTCTTCTTTGGTCCCCAGCCATATCTATATATAAATGGAAATTACCAAGTTTACCGGAACACTACAATTTATTCATGGAGGTAATTACCATCGTTTTAGATTATATTTTTAAAATAAAAAATATATTTTTAATAAAAGACGAAGATAAATAGAAGATAAATCCTACACATAGAGGCTTTAATTTAGGGAAAATATTAATCCGTTTTACTTAATTAAAGGTGCTCTAAGCGATGTGACACGTTTTTAGGACTAAAACATGTGTTGTTACATACAGCAAACATCTCCTCATAGTCTGCTAGCTGCCTGTCCCCTGAACACACTGTAAAAAAACGCGGTCTCTGTAGACAGCCCAGGCTCCACAAACGGCAACAAAACACAGTGGGCAAACCTAGCATAACAAACGAAAACAAAACATAACAGTGTTCCAGCCAATAAACGACAAGGTTCATGAGTCTTTCAGGAGGCATGGGAGGGAGGGGGAGGAGTGAGCTATAACTTATAACGCTTGAACCCTCTCTGGAGCTATCCTCCGTTTTGTTTGACAATACTTCGAACGTCAACAAGAAGTGACGTGAAACAGCATCGCTTAGAGCGCCTTTAATAACAAACCCCGCCATTTGTTACATAACTATTTCTCTATTTTGTATTAGATTTCTGTTGCTAAATTTTAAAGGTTAATGTTAAACCATTATTGTCTGAATAGATATGCTAGAAAGACAATTTTCAAAAGATCAAAGAAAATGGCAGCAAGATTTAGCCATGGCCTTGAACAGTCTAGATAGTAATTTTATGGGACAGCGGAGCTCATTCCATTAAGGTAAGGCATTAACAGTGAATCTCATAATCTAGACTCATTTGAAGTGGACAAATTGCGTGATGTTTTTACTTCTTAAGTAACACCAAGAACTCTGATAAAGTTTCACAGCAACAAACACTCATGTCTGCTAATGCAAGGCCAGAATAATGGTAGTGGTGATGTGTGAGTGTGTGTGTGTGTGTGTGTCCTTAATTTCACACTTTGGCACCTCGCTGTCCTCCTTTGCCCATTGTGTTTCTGCTGCTGCGTGCCATTAAATTAGTGTCGGGGGAAAGGGAAAACTCACAAGCAAGCAAACTGGCAATCTTCACTTATTGCTGGCTTGGCTCAAGCAAGCAGGGACTGTTCACTGCTGTGTAGATGTGTTTCAGAGAACAAATGGCCGCCCATTATGTGGCTCTGGCCCCAAGCTAAACCACTGAAGTTGGTCAATGGTGGATTTTTTTTAACCCTGATTTAAATCCACATCAACTTTTTTTTGTTAAAGATATTTTTGTGAGCTTTTGGCCTTTATTCCAGTTGGAGCGTAGAGAGTGACAGAAAGAGGGAGTATAGGGAAATTACCTCTTACCCGGGTCCCCTGGTTTATGGTATGATGCCTTAGCTAAGCTTACTAAGCCACTGTGCGCCCATCTCAACGTTTCTCTTGTTGATTTTTCCTACCTGTCCAAAGCTAATATCTGTTAGCAAACCAGTCCCTCTCAAACCAATCTCTCTTCAAACCACTCTCTCTTCAAACCAGTCTCTCTTCAAACCAGTCCCTCTCAAACCAGTCTCTCTTCAAACCACTCTCTCTTCAAACCAGTCTCTCTTCAAACCAGTCCCTCTCAAACCACTCTCTCTTCAGACCAGTCCCTCTCAAACCACTCTCTCTTCAAACCAGTCCCTCTCAAACCAGTCTCTCTTCAAACCACTCTCTCTTCAAACCAGTCTCTCTTCAAACCAGTCCCTCTCAAACCACTCTCTCTTCAAACCAGTACCTCTTCAAACCACCCTCTCTTCAAACCAGTCTCTCTTCAAACCAGTCTCTCTTCAAACCAGTCCCTCTCAAACCACTTTCTCTTCAAACCACTCTCTCTTCAAACCACTCTCTCTTCAAACCAGTCTCTCTTCAAACCAGTCTGAGACTGAAAACCTGCCCTAGGCAGTTGGGCTAGCCCCTTGAGCCGTCGGAACTACCCAAGGTTTCTTCCTTTACCATAACAAGTAAAAACAAAAAACGCTGCTAGGGAGTTTTTCCTTGCCCCTGTTGCTCATTGGGCCTCTTGTGTTAAGCGCTTTGTGACATGCTTTTTTGTAAAAATGCGCTATATAAATAAAATTGAATTGAATTGAATTGAACAGTCTCTCTTCAAATCAGTCCCTCTTCAAACCAGTCCCTCTCAAACCAGTCTCTCCTCAACCTATCTTACTTCATAATGGTTCCATATTAGAAAAACCAAAACTCTTCAAGAATCAAAAACTTCATTTCCAGACTACTTTGATTGTCTAAATGTGTGTGTTTCACAGCAGTGAATGAGGGATTGATGACTGTCCCTGTGTGTGTGTGTGTGTGTGTGTGAACGAGCTGCCCATGGAAATCAGACCCGCTCATTTTCTGCTGTCCTTCCTGCCAGCGGAGCTGCGGTGCCATGATGGGACACCCAAATGTTCCGCCTGCGGGCACATTTAAAATGCCACAGAAGGCATCAGCTGGCGCAGTGCTCCACTACACTGAGTTTCCTCTTTCTCTACAATGCTAAATAATAAAGAGTGCGGGATTCTGTAGATATGAATCGAATTATATAATACGACTCTTGAGACTGTCCGATTATTAGTAACAGTTTGCCAAAGCACCTGCCCAGAAGCAGTGTGGTTGAGCAAAGATATCAGTTCCAGATGCTCTCGATACACTGCTGGCTCAACAAGGTTGTGTGACCTTTCAGGACACAAACAAACACACACTCACACACACACACACAAAACTGCTCCACCTGCATAATTTTTGACGAAAGCGGCTGATGACAGTGACAAAAAAGAGAAGCCTCCAAGATGAAAACGCTGCATTTATTGTGTAGTTGTATGTTAAGGTGTGCTGCGGTGGCTTATTGTGTTCACAGATGTCTGACTGTTTAAAGCTGATGACATGCTCTTTTATCTTGTTTACCTCAGGCGAGCACTATCATTTTAATTATGGCGCTTCAGAGGGTTAGGATGTTCATCTTTGTCCCTGGGTCTGTCATCTCTTTTATGTTGCGGCCTCAAACCGGTGCAGCGGCAACAATATGCACAGATCTGCTATTGTGTTGTTGCCAGACAGTTTGCCTTTCCAATTACTGCTCTTAACTTCTCTGATCAAAGCCTTTGCAGCCACAGTTGTTGAGTCTCAAAGACATGCTTGTCGGTGTAAGGCCTGCATGCGTGTGTGTGTGTGTGTGTGTGTGCGCGTATGTGTGAGAGTGCGGGTGTGTCATAAATGTTTAAATGCAATCTCGCTTTGCTAACCTGTCTCTTTACACTTTTTTTGTGTTATGGAAGTTCAGGGTAACATTCCAATTAAGCTCTTGGAAGAGACTGTCAATGCAAGGTCATTTCCTGCGCTGTGTGTTTCAGAGCAACATTGATATTGCCCTTTTATAATGTAAATCAGTCGCCTCTGGGGCAAAAACCAGAATGTCGACGATGTGAGTAGACTTCCCAAAAACTGAGCAAACCAAACCCCCCAGGACGGCATGCTCAGTGAACCCGGGGGCAACCATATGATGGCTGAAGTCATGAATTACAGTGCTAAATATCTTTATAAAAGAAAGGTTGTGAGACTGTGAAGGAAAAACACCAGAATGATACTGAAAGACTGAACAAGAAAAACACTTCTACTGCTGGGTGCATTGCAAGACATTTGTACTGCATATGACAGGAACTGGAAGGTTTCATTTTGTATCAAGGGAACATGGGCTTGTCGGAAAACATTGTACACAAAATGTTTGGGATTGTTTGGCTTGTTTGAAAAAACTGTACCCACACTTACTAATTATATACTAATTATATACTAACTTACTAAAGTATGTGACAGTAGCACATATTTTCCCTTCATAAAACAACAATAAAATATCTAGCAATGGTACATCATAGATCATATACAGAATACAATATAGCAGTAAGTCATGTACTGGCTTACTGTCTGGCACTGTGAATAAGGAAAGTAGTCTTTAGTAAGTAAGTATAATTTAGTTAGATAGCACTTTTCACAGACAAAACAGTCACTGTTTTACTGTGGCAGGACAGGTCATAGACTAAAGCATAGTAACAATAAGTAAAAGATAAAATATCAAAGTAAGTAAAATATAAAAAATGTATATAGTTTAGAAGGTTAGACTAAAGCTAGTTCAAACAAATGAGTCTTTTGCTGCCTTGGTCTACAGTCTTCAGAGATGGCAAACCTGGGATTCCACAATTTAGAAGCTGAAAAGTAAACAAATGGTTGTAAGAAATGGTTAGTGCTGCTTTCCATGTAGAACATAGCAAACATCTCTTCCCAACACTGGTGACTGGGAACCTTTGCTTCCTGACGACTAGCTCGGGTGCTCGCCTCCCAGTCCAAGGTTGCCGTGAAGTTACAGGTGTAAGCATCAGACAGGACTGCACCAAATGACTGGTTAGAATAAAAACAGGTTCATTAACATTACACAGAAACATTGACCACCAAGAAAACATGTTCGTAGACAAAGAAAACCGTAACACACAGGGCGGGAAATTTTATTTCATTACAGGGAATTAATTTCATTTACAGCCAAAAACTCAGCCCATCTTAGTTAATTTGCAAGAAATATCTTTTGCCCCTCGTTAATAGACATTGTCAATGTGTATACTGTTGATGCTGAATAAAGATGTCTTGTCCTCAACTAACTTCAGTGTCAGTGTTGCTTGTTTTTTCAGAAAAATGAATTGAAGTCAGTTGACTGGAAGTTTCTATGACAGCAGCCAGAAACGTTTCAAAGACAGGCACAAAAGTTGTGAAGTACGGCATTGGAGAGAAAAGCAAGTGCTATCAGCCGTGTGGTCTGACTAAAATCCAGTCCTAATCGATCCCCCATCACTGGGTGCACTTGTTGCTGCAGCAGCCAGCAATGATTCAAGATAGGCCTATATCATGTGCCAGATTCATTCTTGTTCATAACTGACAAAAAGTCTGTGCTGAGGGTGTTTATGACGTGGAGCTGCTCCCATGACTAGAGTTTGATGGATGTGATGATCAACTGTAAACAGACCTACTCCTACCGTATGTTGTTATGAAGCCACAGCTCTTTTCTGACTCTTGAAAAAGTAATAGGCTATTTTGCCATTCTTTTCAACAGCATAGATTAATGAAATGAGGAAAGGATATTGGCCGCTGTTGCCTATGTTGTTGAAATATATAACTGTGGAAGACATTGTAAATTAATCCAATAAAGCAAGCATGTTGGCTCCAAATGCATCATTTCCATCAGCCCCAACCCCCAATGTTTTGGAGGTCACCATGACATATTGTCTCTTTTGGAATTCCCTTCCACTTTGAGGGTGCCCAATTTTACCTGTCCAGGAAAACCACTCTTGTAGCTATGAATTATTCCAGACACAGAAAGTCATTAGTCAAGTTCCCCTGACACACACACAGCTTTATCCTGGCAGCTCTTCATCATTCCAGCATGTTTTTGCAAAGATTAACAGTTAATCATTTTTCCTCTTGCGTGTCGGTATTGGTTGAAATTAATGCAATACACCATCTGATATTGTTTGCCTTTGCACAGTTCTGGCAATATTTTGACAGGATTATCCCAGCGATTGGCAAGGGTGCCCATGACAAAGTTTTCTAATATCAAAGGGAGAATGTGAAGATATAGCTGACTGAGCTTTGGAGTAATGTATGCCTTCAAGGAAAAGCAGACTGTCTTTTCTTCAGAGGGGATTTGCTATTTAAAGAAATCGCTATTTAAAAATGTTATTTAAAAGGCTATAATGTATCTACAGGTGCTGATATCGTATTAAGCCTCGATAGCACCTTAATCCTAAATTCTGATACTAATACTGATAGGTTAAACATATGCCTGGGATTGCATATGAAATTTGAATCAGTTAAATATAGACTTGCAGACTTTTGAATGAAGTTAGAGTTACAGTCTGGAGGTGTCCCAGAGCTGGTCACAAAGAAAAAAAGTTGACTGTCTTTACTGAAATCAAATTGCCATGTCATTTATATAATGTACACAGAAAGCCACTCTAACTGTTTGCATCCACATTGTCTCCACTTTCACTGAGGCATTAATCAACAGGAAGTCATTAGCAATACCTTTTTCACACATCATGTAGGCCTATAACCAGGCTGTCCAGCGAGAACACTGAGATTCTGAAGAGCTAACTCCCTATGCTAATCAATAAAGAGTGCTGGTTTTAGTTGTGTGGAAATGGATTGTAATGGCTGGCCTGAGAGTAACTTTGCATCTTTAATACAGGCGGGAAGAATAGTTGTCTGTCTCCGATGACCTGATTCTCATGTTCACCGAGATCATTATTTGGCAGCCATAAGCATGTGAGTGAATATAGAGTTTACTTGTCTGTGATGGATGATTGGATGGATGGATTTTTAATGCTGCTGCTGCTGCTGTGTGTGTGTGTGTGTGTGTGTGTGTGTGTGAGTGTGTGTAAATGTGTCTAAAATGGATGGATTTTTATGCTGCTGCTGTATGTGTGTGTGTGTGTGTGTGTGTGTGTGTGTGTGTGTGTGTAAATGTGTCTAAAAATAGCAGTGTGCCAGGACTGAGGATTCAGTGAAGCAACACAATCCACCCCCCTCCCACCCCGCCCCTTTTAACAAGAGGATCCTTTTTCCGTTCAAGTGCACATGCTGCTCTGATCCATGCAAGGTCAAGGTCACCAGCCCCTTCTGCCTGCGTGTGTGCCTGCCTGCCTGCCTGCTTTGTTTCTTGTGAGGTGTTGTTGCCTTCATCAGATCATGCTCCATCAAGTGGGTGTCTTAAAGGCCTGAAGGGGCTGCTAGGAGTGGAGATGCTCTTCCTGCTGACCTCCCTGTTGGAGATCGCGTTTCACCGTGCACCATAGACCTAGTCGATGCCATCCGGCCTGACTCACATTAACGCTTGAGCTGCGAGGAAATCTCCCAGCATGTCTACAAATTTGATGAACGACCGCTTCATAAACATTCATCTAACAAAGTGTTTATTGATTGACTTGTCTTGCTAAAGATGCCTGCCCAATTACATGAACAAAATGGGGTATGTGCCCAAGAGTGCATTGTTATCTGTTTAGTTAGCTTTGTCCTATTGTCCTATATGGTCACAGATACTCATATGGTGTTAATGGCAGAGATCAGTCCAGGCCCAGACCCTTAATAGGCAGGTGGATTCATATAATATCTGCTAAGTACAGTACATATTGAAAATAAGAACAGCCAACCTCTTATTGGATTTCAATGCAGATATGTCAAGTAAATGAACAGTGATGGCATATTTATGTTAGAGATGGCACAATCCAATGTAAATGAGTTTGTAAATGAGTGTTTTTGGTGCTTTCATCAAAGGCTCTTATATTTCTTTTGCATCAACATCTGAATTACTGTAAGCACTCCACATTGGCACCTGTGCTTATGTTATGTTATGCACAAAATTGTAAACAATAGTTGAAAAGAGGAATGATGTTTGATGAGATGATACAGACTACGATTTAAGAAAATGCCAAACAAGGTTGAGGGCTTCAAAAACTATTGGAAAAATGTAATAGGAGCAACAAGAAGTAACCTGCTTGTGGCAAGGCAAGGCAAGTTTATTTATATAGCGCATTTCATACACAAGTTCAATGTGCTTTACAAAGATAAAAATAAAAACATAGAGGATAAAATAAAGTAAGAAAACAAATAAGATTAACGGACGGAGTAAAAAGTTAAAAAGAATAAAAAGTTAATATAGGACACAAAATAAAAATAGTTTTAGAATAAGGATTTTCCAAAATTCACAAATCCGAGAAAAGTTTGGTATTAAGTTTGGTTTTGAAACTGGTAACAGTAGGGGGCATTTTTTATGTCTTCAGGGAGTTGGTTCCAAATCTGAGCTGCGTAGTAGCTGAAAGCTACTAAAGCCCTGGCAGCTGCATTTTGGATCAGCTGAAGATGTTTCAGGCTATGGTTTTTTAGGAATGCCTGTGAAAAGACCATTACAGTAATCAACCCTACTGGAGATAAAGGCATGAATAAGTTTTTCTAAATCATTTTTTGACATTAGACCTCTCAGTTTGGTGATGTTTCTTTAGTGATAAAAGGCTGATTTGGTGATAGCCTTCATGTGACTGCTGAAGTTTAGATCACTGTCAATGATGATGCCAAGATTTTTAACAGAGGTCTAGTAACACCAAGACAGATGTTTTGCCTGCATCAGTATTAATACGTATGTCATTTACAACTTTAACAAGCGCTGTTTCAGTGCTGTGATTAGCCCGGAAACCTGACTGGAATTATCAAAACAACAATTAGATGTCAGGAAAGCAGTTAATTGATTGAATACTATTTATTCAATTATCTTTCCAATGAATGGTACATTTGATATCGGCCTGTAGTTGTTAAGCACTGAAACATCCAGATTATTCTTTTTCAACAGTGGTCTAACAACTTCTGTTTTTAGTGATTTAGGGAAAATGCCACTTTGCAAAGATGAATTTATAATCTGGGGCACGTCAGGTGTAGACCAGTTGTTGTCATTATGTTTAGTTGTTGACATTATGTTTAGGTCCCCTCTCTTTGAAGACATTGGTTCTAGCGATATTTGTGAAGTTATGTTCAGTCTTATTTTATCAATTTTACCTCTGAAAAAACTGCAAAAATGCAAACTCATTGCATTTATCCACTGAAAGCAGCTCAGGTGCTTATTGTGATGGTTTATTTGTTAGCTTCTCAACTGTAGAAAATAGTACATGAGCATTGTTCAAGTTCTTATTGATAATGTTGGAGAAAAAAGACTGTCTTGCTTTACAAATTTCATAGTTATATTTGCTTAGCATCTCTTTATGGATTTGGTAATGGACATGGAGATTTGATTTGCGCCATTTTCTTTCAGTCTTCCTACACTCTCACTTTAACAGTTTAACAGCAAGGTTTTGTTTCCATGGTGCTTTATTATTATCAGTGATTCTTTTGGTTTTTAATGGAGCAATATTATCCATAATTTGTGTCATCTTAGAATTAAAGTTTGTCAGTAAGTCATCTACAGAATCTGAATCTTTACTTGAGAGCTGTGAGAGAACTTGCTCAAAGAGAAAACCTGCAATGTCGTTTAAGATTCTCCGTTCTCAAAGCCTTGTTACGTGTGTGAGGAAACATAGAAACATCAAAGAAAATACAATAATTATCAGACAAAGCCAAGTCCTTAATTGTTGTAGAGACATCAAGACCATTTGTGAAGACTAGGTCAAGAGTATGACCATAAGAGTGTGTTGGACCTTGTGTATGTTGGGTTAGGCCAACCCTAACCCAGGGGGAACCCTTAACAAGTGCACATACATACTCAAAAGATGCAAAGTCACCATGAGATACCTGTTTGCACTGAAAAGATGTATTAAATATTTTTGCGACCCCCCCTCCTTTTGTTGCTCTTGTCACACTCATGAAATTGAAATTTAGAGGAGCTGCCTCAATGAGGGTAGCACAACTGTTTCCTTGGCCAGCCAGGTTTCAGTTAGAAGCAGAAAGTCAAGTGTATAAGATCATTGATTAAAAATGATTTGTTTGAAAGTGATCAGATATTAAGAAGAGCTAGTTTAACAGTAAGTGCGGGGCACTGATTCACTGGACCACTCTGAGATTGTTTAGGAAAATGCAAGTTAGATTAGATTGGTTTACTCCCCTGGCTAAAAGCACACAGGTTCTTCTTTTCCTTGTGAGCACTGGGATAGAGGACAAGGGAATCCTGGGTCCCTGCTTGTTTTTCAAAACACTCTCAGCACAGGGACCCACAGCATATCAAACAGAAGTATTATGCAGTTGTGTACATTCCATCCTATATCTCTGGTCTGAGGGCTGTGGTGCCTTGCCCTTTTTGAAGGCGACAGGAGGAGGAGAGGATTTAAGAAAGGCTGGAGTTTTTAGTCCGGTATTGACCGACCTATCCATGTGGTGGTGAGGCACTGTGTGTGGTGAATTTCTAGGGCTAAAAGACAGCCGTGCTATGGGCAACATCCTCTGCAAACTTGGAGGGAATTTCAAGCGTGGAGGTGATGGGGATAGTGACATCAGATCAGAGGAACTTCCTGTATCTCTCTGATTCCTTGTCACTGAATCAGACATATCCACCTGTTCCAGCTCTGTTGAGGGTTTGTCATCTGGCAGAATGGGTGGTAAAGTTGTCTGCAGTATTTCATTGCCCTGGTCTACCTGTCCTCGAAAGCGTGCCTGAGTTATTCTAGCATTCTCCAAGTCCTCATGTTCATTTGACCCAGATGTCTTGTGTTTAGGTTCAGCATGCTCCTTGATGGCCCTGACTGGATCAGTCTGTGCCGCTATGGAATGCATATCAGAGTTATTGTTTTCTGTCTCCCTTGTTCTCCCTTGCCAGCTGAGTCTCGTACGATTTGGTCTGAAAAATCCCCTGCGGCTCCAAAAAAGGTTGAAATTGTCAATAAAGTTTATTCCAAAAGAAAAACATTTCTTTGCCAGCAATGTGTTTAGGCTGAATAGTCGGGAAAATGCAAAACTACAGTATGTGCTGGGAGGGCGCCACTGATGAAGGTTTGTATCCCAAGTAAATGTAGTTCAAAGAAAAGCTCCCTGAGAAAATTTTGCATGTCAGGTTGTTCTTTGAAAATATCATTTGCTCCAACATGCACAATAATTCTTTCAATAGTCCTATGTCTGGCACTGTCTTTGAAACCATCTTTGCTGTTTCAGATAAAGCATTTGGAAAGCAGCATACAATTATCCTCTCTCCTTTAAGATTTCTTACAGTTGAGTCACCAAGAACAAGGATAATCCAGTGTTGGGGTTTGCTTTGTACCTTGACTTGTTGTTTTTTTCTTGTGGTTTGGTCTTTGTCAGTGGTACTTCTCTCTGGTAGTTTCCATCTCAGGATCTCTGAGGCATTCAAATCTGTTCTGGAGCCTGATGGGCTGCGAGTTGTCAGTAAGCCTGTGATTTCTGTTGTAGTTTTTAGAGCCGACTCTGTTCCTGGACTGATGCCCCGAGGTTCGAGTGGTATCAGACTGCACTCGTGTTGAGGTAATCACCCTTCCACCTGTATTTTGTTTTTTGGGTCTGGCCACTTGTGTGTGCCAGCGATCAGTACTCACACTCTGTCTTGTAAGGTTGATGCATTCTGTCGCTCCAACTGCAGTCATATCAGCTAGTTGTGGTGTGTTCTTCTCATTCCCAGAAACGGCTTCTGCTATTGTAGTCCTTTCATGAGACATCCCGGAAGGTTCAACATTCTATAACGAGAACGAGTCAATTCTTGATTCCAGGATGGCAATCCTCTGTGCCAGCTGTTCTAGTTCAGTCGATTTTGTGGTGACTCTTTGCATTTTTCACCCGTTGTATCATCTAATTTAAACTAATGAACTTACTTTAAAAACTAACAAATGAAATTGAGATAAAAAAAGAAATAGTGGAAATAAATCAAAGAAAGAAGGCCAAACAGGAGCAAAGCAATTGTGTGTGTTGCAACTAACATATTAAATGTGTCTGTATGTGTCCTGGATTATATTATGTTATGTGTGGGACTGTCATTAATCCTGACAACTCTCTCTGCTGTCCATCGCCAGGTGAGTGAATTGTCCAACGTTACCTGTCTGGGTAGCACACATTCATCCATTGATCTATGACATTAGGGCTTCTGCTGGAGACATGAGGCACTGACAGCTGGTCAGAGATCACATTAAGAAAAACAATTCTCACCGTTCTGTGTTGTGGGACACAAATGGACAAAGGAAGCCTTCCTGTCATGAATGATTGTCCTGTGTAGATTGTCATTTATCATGATTCAATTTAGTCCTCTATCTTCATTAAATTGTTGCCAAAGAGTCACCAAGTCAGAGCTAGTCAACTATTAGTTGTACTGTCACTCTCCAAGACTATGTTGACTAGACTATGTTGACAAGACAAAATTCCAATCTGTTACTGTCCTATTTTACACAAATGGCCGTGATACTAGTTACACCATTAAAGCATCATGTTACTCTCTTCAAACAGAAGAGTACTTTATGAAGTTAAAAGAACACTTGACCCATCTTTCACAGACAAATGGCATCCATTTGAGCCTGTAGTTTCCTCTAGCTTAGGCGTCTAAAAGGCTGATTGGTGCACCTTCGCTCGGCAACCCCACCACCCCCTCCCCACCCCTCCCCGGACTGCCTGTGCCCCCTCTGCAGGGACTATGCACACACTGCCTCTGAATCATCATATCAATAGCCTCCCTTGGAGCGTGCTCTGAGTAGAATAAAAGATGATGTGTGGCGTTTGCGTGTCAGAGGTATCAGCTCTGAGAGTGGAGAGGTGGCTGCTCTCCAGTAAACCACTGGAACGGAGGGCTGGGGGTCTTCCCGTGGGGTGGTGCACCTTTGGGCAGAACTTGTGCCCTTTCCTCCCCCCTCTTTCTCTCTCTCTCTTCTTCTGTCTTTCCATCCCCCTCTATTTCTGTCTCTCTTCTCCCTCTCTTCTCTCTAGCTTCTTTCTGCATTTATTTTCTGTTTCCTTTCATGTGTCTTTCCTCTCCAATTCCCCCCTCTCTCTCTCTGACTCATGTCACTGTTTTTATAACCTTTCTCTTTCCCTCCCTCACTTATTTCTCTCTTTTCATCTTTCACTCTTTTTTCCCTTTGACCCACGCCTCTCTCTCTCTCTCTCTCTCTCTCTCTCTCTCTCTTTCTCTTTTTGCTTCCCTCTGCCCTTTTCGGCTGCTTTGCTGACACCGCCACCTCACCTCTTGCCAGCGGACATGCACCTGCAGTCCTCCATAAATAATCAACCTGAAGCTTCCCCTCCACGCACAAACCTCAAAAATAGCCCCCCCCCCCCCTTTTTTTGTGTTGAATATTTCATTCTGTCGTTTGCCTCCTGTTTACCCAAGTCAACAGGGGCCCTAGTGTCCTTGCTGAAAGAGTAAGTCAAATCATGGAGATGCCACTTGCTAACTGCCTTCTGCCCTGTAGCTAAACTCTACCATCTCTCCACACACACACCACCAACAACCCAATATTTCCTGCATGCATGCTGTGCTATGAGTGTAATGGTACACATATTTATGCCTAAATGCTTCATTCACATGTCAAACCATGACAGCTGGTCAGAGATCAGATTAAGACAACATTCTGCACTGTTTTGCTCAGGACCTTCCCTGAACAAATAAGCCGATGGGTGATTATGAAATTTGGGAATTAAGTGAGATGCAGTGATGCAGATAATTTACTGTCAATCCAGTCATGACTAAATTAAAACTGATGCAGGTGGTGTGGGACAGGCAATGAGAATTCACTACATGAAGCGAGAGAGAGAAAGAAGGAGAGACAGAGAGAGAGAGAGAGATGATGATAATAATAATGCTGAATAAAGCAAATCATTAGTCGCTGTTGCTTTATCGATGCCGTTCATATTTGACTAGGGAATAGTGTTCACATGCATAATTTAAAGCCAGTCTGGGCGTGAGGTTTTGGAAACACAAGGCGAAACAAAAGCTTTGTGAAAGCACTTTAAATTTTAAATCCTATTACCAAGAACCTCATTAGATTTCATTTGGATCCTACAAGTTTTCAATTCAACTTCAGGTTGTGAGCACGTCAGCAAAACAAATCCAAACCACAAAAGGAAATTGCTCTCCATCTTATATGCTGTCTGCCAACATGCATACTTTCAAAATTACACAAAACACATACAAAATGCTGCACTTATGCCATCACTTAAGCATCATATTTTTCTATCTGTGCAGTGCCCTGCAGGCATGTGTGTACTCTGTCAGTGTGTGCACGTTGGAGCGTGTGTGTGTGTGTGTGTGTGTGTGTGTATGTGCTGTTCAATGAGTGGCTCTTGATGGATGCTATTTGGATGGATGCAGGACACCCCTGATTTCCTGCCCTTATCCTCATTCTCGGCCTTCCTGCCTCTGGCTGGTTGCCCTGCACCCCTCCCCAACTCCCCCACCCTATCTCTCTGCTGGGGCCTTTGGCAGCCAAAGTTGGCGAAAAAATTTTGGGCTCAATGCCTCATTCCTCTTCTGGTTCCTGGGCACGGCTCTTTAGCACACCCGCTTCTAACCTGAAGGGGAATGATGACAGCGTGTGAAAGATCCAAACTTGTCTGAGAAGCAAAATAAAAAAGTTTTCAAAAAATGTGTTTGAACTTCCATCCGAGATGGAGATTAACCTGCTAACACTGTCATGCAGCCCGTGAGATGAAGCCTGTATTTCTGCGCCAGGCCAGCCAGTCTGAAATAGAACTCACCTCTGTCAGATTGCCACACCTCCATGTCGCCAATGCAGGCAAGCTCAACAATTTCCTGAAAGCCACTGGCCAAAGAGATTGGCTCAGCCAGCGTGTCGACTCTCCTCGAGCAGTTTCATGTTTTCTGATGAGCTGTGATCTCAAGTTGGGAGGACAGAGGTTGGGTAGGGGTGGGTTGGGGGGTGGATGTGGGGGTGGGGGTGGGATGGAATGGTGTGGGGCCTGGACTCGCCCCGCCCGGCCCAGTCTGGCTGCCGTGTGTCCTCTGGCTGTGTTGTGCTGGTTTGTAAGATTGAATAGGAAAGTGGGGGAGACAGTGGGAGAGCCATCATTCCCCTCCACGCTCAGGCATTTATCTTCCCCTCTGAAGACACGTCTCACTCTAAGGACCCACTGCAAGTAGGCACACACCCAGAGAGAATAAACTTCCATAGGGTAGAGTTGTGTGAGCGTAGATGTATGTTTCCAGCCTCCCACTCACAATATTGTACTTCTAGAGGGAATGCATTGTTAAGATACAGAAACATGATCTGTCATCAGTCCAGGCTTGTACAAAATTGAATTAAATTGAATTGAATTGAAAATGATCCCTGAATTTAAATTCAGTTCCTGAATTTTATTTTGAGAATGCAAATTTCAAGAAGTTTTAAATTCCATGAAATTCAAATAAATCTATGATACATTATTTGGGTGTATCTAACAAAAAAGCTTTACACCATACAGTACAATAATATACTATATATTGCAGAATTAATACAAATGTTATCTCTGTACCATTGTCACAAATTAAAAATATTAGCCATAAACCAAATGTAATCTCAATCTCAACTCAAACAGTGGAAAAATTACATTATTTTCCTATTGTCTATGATGGTACTTCATGTATTTGGAGGACACTCTAGTTAAACATGAATAATGTACCAAAGGAAATGAAAATGTCCAAAACAAAATGTGTGCCATTTTGAGCAGGTGTCTGTATGACTGCTCAGAGAGGCTGACCTCCCTCATCTGAGTCATCTGTGTAATGTTCTGACAGACTTAAAAATGAGAGTGCTAAAATGAGCCAGGCTTTGCTATTTTTGTTTTCAGATGACAAATGCCTTGCATCCTTTCACACTGACAGATGGATGTTTCTCTCTCTCTTTTGTTAATTCATTTGATATTTTCCCCTCCTTCACTTCCTCCTTTCCTTCAGTGCAGGCATATTCACAACTCCTGCTGGTTGAGAAATGAGATTGGAGCCAGAAAGCAGAGGAGATCTGAGACGAGGGAAAGGCACCTCTTCGGTTCCCGAGGAACCACACCTCTCACCTTGAGAGAGAGAGAGAGAGAGAGAGAGAGAGAGAGAGATAATGTTGACTTGCTTGTAGAGGACATTAGTGTCACTTACGTAGATGCTATGCAGAAGTTATTGTGTGGTGTTCAATAATCCATCCCTGGCACAGAGAAATGCAGTAGTTTGTGTGATAGTCCTATTAGTGTATATAGTCAAGTCAAGTTTTTATACACAGTATGTGAGATGAGACAACTTTCCACTATCTAAGCGGTGCTACATTAAGACATCAAATAAATAAACAAGACATAGGGACAGGCTATGGTGTACACATAGTTCCAATTATTTTGTGAATTTCAATGGTTTAATTTAACTTGTTTTACAAGTTAAGAACATTAAGTTAGTTAAAGTCACAACAGTCTGCTAGATTCTTAGCCTATGACACTATTTATTCTTTTGGTGGACTGAAATGCATGTAATGTCTGGAATATTCTTCAATGACACCAATATAATCAGTGTTGTTTTTAGAAGCCTGTCATTGATACATGACAGTTCACAGCTGATCAGTTGACGTGCTGGCGTCATTGTTGACGCTCTCACTTTCAGTACCGCTCCGCTTTTACCCTCACCGCCCTGGATGCCACGGTGCATTCTGGGTCGATCCCAAGATGGCGGCGCCCTTGCGCAAGTGCTGAGAAAGTGTCTCTACAGAGGAACAGTGGGAAATATTAAGTTTACGGGACATTTCTAGAGTCTTTTGACAGTAAAAGGTGATAACCACTGCACTAAGCGAAATCCACGACCGAGCCATTGATTGCAATAACAGCGTTTGGCGTGGCTCTGGCAGAACGTCCGTGCGAAGATGGGCCTCCATCCGAGTCCCTATCCCTAGCGAAAAGTGGACGGGGGGAGAACAGTCGCAGATTTCCCTGCAAACACATCCCGGTCGAACTTGGACTTGACGGCTTTCACTTTTTGCAAAAATTGTGGACGTTGCCGTATAACTTGCTTACGGGAGTTATCTGCGCGACCGCTTCTGTCATCGTTCGCAGACGGAGTTCCCCAGCTCGTGGTGTGCAGATAACAGCCGCACCAAGGTCCGGTTCTGTCAGTTGCTGAAAAGCGCCATCAATGTAACATAATGTATTTCCCTTGAAACTCTAGTGTGCGTGTGTGTCCATATTCAGTTTAGTTACATCTTACATCTGTTACATTATTTTTTATTGAACTAACGTTATGCATACAGTAGTTGGCCTGTTGCTAGCTTACCCGCTACCGAAGCTAGCTCTGGTCGAGATTGCACAGGTCTAAACCTTACATATGCCGGTTGAGGATCTTCTAATGTAATAATGACTGCATTTCGTATTACAGTCCCATTGAGTAAAGTACATGTTTGTGCTGTCATACATGAAGACGTGAGCTCATATGTGCTAGCATAGGGTATTTACGTGATTGTCAAGGAGGACATGTTAGTGCGTAACGTGGCTTTGTTTTGGCTGTCCTGTCAAATTATTAGGCAACCGCCATTCACTTATATACTTGTCTTCACAAAGGTTTCCTGCATTAACGGAAGAACAGCTTTTCAGCAATGTTGATTCAGCAAATGAAAGTTCTTTATACACGAAAGTTCTTTTATGAGCAGGTATTTCAACCAAGCTATTAGAAATATATTGGAAATTCACAATCTCTCAAATGAGTCTACCCAGTCGCGTGTTTAGCATTCTTTCAGTAACAGCTTGCATTCTTCATCTGTAAGCTGTTAATTAGTTTGTCCTGATTTTGCAGAATTGAGTTTACCCAAAGAATGTGAGGTATTGTGACATTCATTAGGATGCACGTGAGGTTTAGATTTTCAGTCTTGAATGTTGTATGATTGAAAGTTAACACTTGCAGTAATTCCAAACCTTTTGGATGGTAGTTTATTTGATGGATACCATGCTGGTCTTTGTTAGTACATATTTATATATTTATATGATGTATATATTTGTTAGCACTACTGTCAAAATCCTATCATAGACTGCAGGTGTTCCCAGCAGAATAAACTATACAGATTAGAAGGCTATAGTGCACCGTATTGCCTTGATAATCCTCTTTGGCCAGTAGAAATGTTATCAGACTATAGGTTACTGATATACTGTTACACATGAATTGACATGGGTCACCACATAGATGCATTTATGTGTTGTGTTTAGATGTTAGGACTTTGGTTATGTTTATTCTACACAGCTATTAGCAGTGCCTATTCTTCCTTACAGCTTTGTTTCTCAAGAAGTGCTGTGCTATATTGAAAACAGCACAGCAAGAGTCTGCTCTTGCTTTAAATGTCAAGGCTGCAATCTCTCAGTTTTACTGTGCTTGATGTGGAAAATACTGTTGGCAACACCGCTAACTTTGATTTCTGCCCCAGGGTCCTGATGAAAATGGACGTAGATCTACTCCACTCGCCTGTAGTGGGACTGGCAGAGGAAGAGGAAGCCGACATGAGTGACTGGAACCTGCCGCTGGCCTTCATGAAGAAGCGCCACTCAGAAAAAATCGAGGGCTCCAAAGCATTGGCACAAAGCTGGAGGATGAAGGACAGGGTAAGGCAGCCATCTTTCTTATGATTGTTGCCTGCTGTTTTTTCTGTGCCTTTCCACTTTTATTTGTTAAAACAGAAAGATCCTTTTCAAATTCACGTTTTTCAATACATTTCAATACACGTTTTATTGCTTCAGCAACATTTTAATGGTCAGTGGCCCCTGAGACTCCCTATTGCTCTTTAGAAGCTAACAAATGGATTGTCTGTTCAAACTAGCAGGTATAGCCTACATTTGGACTAATTTGGACTCATTCTGTTAAAGTGGCTTGTATTGTGATAACTCTATGATATACTCTATAAAGTTATGAAGTTATTGCACTTTAAATAATTGCCAATCTCAGTCTAGGACCAGTGACGCTTTCTTCTAAAGCAGCACTTTTTATCCCATTGTAGATATCAGAGTCTTTTATCTGTTCACTTTGGTGCTGCTCCACTCAGAAGACAAATGGATTCATGGATGGCCTTCCTGGACATCTTTCTGTGTTGATTACAGTGTGGAGATTTAGTGGTTTGTTTTCTCACATGGAGACAAAACAGTGTTTTGTGCTTTGTGTGCTTTGGTGTTGCCTTTGAGGGAAGCCATTAATCTTCCATTGCTGTCTGAGAGAACTTGAGACCAACGTATAATTCTGTGTTCTCTTTCTGTGTCTGTGGGGTGATTGTGAAGACTACTCTAAGGATGATGTTTCCATCTGTTTATGTTTTGTGGGAGTAAATACATTGATGTCTCTCCGCTGGAAAAAAATATTTCAAAAAACATTGTTGTCTTTCTGTCTGCGCCTGACACGCGTAAAGGGTTTTTTGAATCAGACAGGCTAATACTAGTCACGGTCTGCGCCCGACACAGCTGAAGGATGTATTGAATCAGACAGGCCTTGCCGTTAGCAGTTTTTGTTAGAAGAATGCTAACATTTTTCATGGACATCAGGCCTGACATAAAAATGTACCATACTTTTCAAGTCCACTAATTAGACTAATTATGAATTTGAATAATATTAAAGAAAAGTATAATTAGTTGTACAATATGGACACAATATCAACAACAAATTACTCTTGTTTATTCCATATTTTTGTAAGAACACTTCTTTTGTAAGCTCTTTCTTCCAGGAGGGTTTGGTTGGTTTGGTTTTTTTGTACGGACATTTTGCACAAAGGCTGTGCCTCAGAGGGAGAATTTATGAGGTTTTTCATGAGTATGATGACTGGTAGTTCTTGTTGCTGTTGTGGCAGCTTCCAATTTCCCTGCCCAGGTGTTGGTTACCTTCCTTGCCTCAAGCTCCCTCTCCTTCCCCTCATTCACCACTGGTGTGCCACATCTCTGCCTTGGGACAAGCAAAGTGAATGACTGCACTGTGCACAAAACCTTTCAACACAGTCTGATATGCATTACAAACCACAGCCATAAAATAATCATCAGGCTAACCTTTAATTACCACTGCTACCGCCACCACCACCACCACCACCACCACCACCACCACCACAGTGCTGCCATAATGAATATTGCTGGTCTAGCTTTGTGTCATCATTTGACCAACTACAATTTTGAGAAATGAATCTCTGGCCTCAACCTATAGCCCGCAGCTTTATTGTGATGGCATTGTATGTTCAACACAGAGAAAGACTGCTATGCTTTCATCAGTTATGAGAGACTGACTGGACCTTGCAAAACAACCCCCCCCCCCTCCTCTCCCCTCCATTTCAACACCAGTACAGATCAGTAGATGATTGCAGGCCTAGGCAAAGAATGCTCATTGTCTAATAAAGTGTGAGGAGGACTCTGGTGTCCGCATAGCATCTGTATAAATCACTGGTGTGGGCATGCAGAGGCAGAGAATAGGCCCCTCACGTGACCACCTATTGATGAGAGGATGAATGATGTAGGGCATCATGGGAAATCAGGGTGGCACCGCGCCGGCGCTAGTCGATTGAAATTACAATGAGCGGCTGGCCCAGAGCTTCCCTGGATGCAACACACATTTCTCATGCTGTGTGTGTGTGTGTGTAAGAGAGAGAAGAAATAGGATGCCCTTGGCTTCCCCAGAGGTGTTTGCTTGTTGACCATTTCTCACATAGACTGCTCCAGCAAGCGTGTCAACATAGTGAATGCAGTGAAAGAAGCTTAATGAAGACACAAGTGCATCTCTTCTGTGCCACTGACATTCTTGCCTTAACTTCCTAAAGCTATGCTGGGAAGGGGGTGGGATGGGTCAGGTCTATCTTCCTAAGCAGTCTACTCAGGCCAAGGTAAAAAAACATCTCAGGGCAGTTTAGTTTGATTGTGGATTATTCCCAAAGGGCTGCAAATGTGGATTGTTCACACATCTTTGTCGTGGAAAAAAGTCTTTTTCTAACAAGCAGTTAATTGTTTGTACGATTTTTCATGTTGGGTTAATGAGTTGGGAGGTGATGAAAGAAGGCTTGGTTTAGTAATGGATTTCTTTAGATATTCCTCAGTAGCCTGTAAGGTAGCCTAAAAGGTAGCCCATAAGTCTTATGGCAATATGGAATTGACCACAACACATGTAAAATAGGGAGTTTCTCCTTGCGCCCGTTACTCATTGATGCGCTCTGCTCACGTGACTACTTTCAAATGCAATTAGATTTTATTTAGAGCATTTGAAAGTGAAAAAGACGGGGTGAAAGAAATCCAGTGTTTTTTTCATTGTATTTGGATGTTTTTATGGAAGGTTTGCATGTTTTTTTATTCTTACATTTCAGGGACATTCAGGGACAGAGGCCTTGATACTTATTCTTCACCAGAGTGTGCACCTAGTTCAGAATTGTACTTTCTGTTGTAGACCTCAGGCTGGATCCCCGTCTCGGGTGCGCCTGTCAGGCGGGTGAAGACTTTGAACGCCATTTGAATTTCTTCTCCTTTTTCTTTGGCAGCTTGTAATTGTGAGTAGCCAAAAGGCATGCTTGCTATTGGAAACCAATGACACTTCCTCGCAATGTTATACTGCTTCCAATAATGCACTTTTTTCCTCCAGAAATACCTTTGTCACTGTCAGACACCTACTTGATATTTCATTACACTCCTAAACAGTCAAAAAAATATAAAAGAATTCGGTTTTTAAGCACTAAATCTTTCTGGGGTGTACTTTTAGTTCTTTTATTTGTAGGGCGACATTTTTAATGAAGCGGTGCAATGGATGGTTCTTATTAGTTCCTTTCTGCAAGGCCCACTTTTTGGGATTTAATGTTGTGGGCTAAATCCCCTCAAACTACGACCATACTCAGCCTTCTCAATTTTCTTGTGCCCATTAGTTTCGCTGCCACTGCAGCATCGGTCTCTCTCTGGAAAACTTGTACTTTCAGGGCCTGATTGGTCTCCTGGACTTCTGGCGTTCACTTGGTCTGGCTTAGAATCTCTATAAGGCTTTAGGCCAACTCAAGGTGGTGATGGAAAGCCTGCCAAGCAGATGCCAGCTGTGGACAAGACGGGCTCGACTAAAGCTCTGTTTCATCTCAGGGGCATTGGTCATGGGTGAGAGTGTGTATCACTGACGTCTATATTGTTGGGTGCCTGGTGGTATTTATTGGTTCCCCTAACAGAACTTGTGGAGCATTTTCATAGTCATACAACTTTTTTTGTCTGTTATTAGATTTTAGATGTTGTGAAAGAAACTCAGATTTATGTTGTGAAAGAAACTCAAAATTACTGTTTACGGTAGTTCATTTTGGGGAACTCTTATTCATTTGACCTTCAAACTGATGTTTTTGGAATTTTGCTTGGTTCAGCCGAAGCCATCTTACCAGCGTTTGCCTCAGCGGAAAAAAGCCCCCCTATTTGTGAAGTCTCGTTTGACAATTTTGAGGCCCATCATTCGGTTTCTTTTCCTCTCATTCTCCTTCATGTGCGAGTTCAGGCAGCTCCTCTTCACGATGGGCTGAAAGTGCAATGAGACCAAAAGCGTGAATGCTGCTTTAACTCTGCTTGACGACGCGTTTTGGCTAATGTTTTTTGTCACTTCCCACAGCAGCAGAGGCATAGCCAAAGCTTCGTCATACCCTGCACATGTGGTCAGGAAGTCCCACATCTCACCATTGTGGATGTGTGAACAAGCACGCTCCTACCAGCTGCCTTTGTCTTTTTGCTCGTCAACCCCTCTACATTACAGAGGCCTTTACCTGAAACACAATTCATGTTTATTGCCCACAAAACATGCTGTGTGTGTAAACATTTGCCTTGTACTATTATCTAATAAGTAAAATGTGATTTATAACTTAGATGTAGGCTAATTTCTTACATTTCTTTTCATACCCAGGTTGATGATGTCAACTGAAGTTGTAGTGACCTTAGTGCACCCTATGTGTAGTAGGTCTATGTGTATGGTGTGTAGGAGAGCATTGTACAGATGTAGGAGGGTTTAGCTGCTCCACAATCTGGCTCACTGAGCTCTGAGGAGGAAGTGTGGTTGCTGAGAGGCAGAGAGGCATTTAGGGCCACCTGCACTGTGTGTGTGTTTGTGTGTGTGTGTGTGTGTGTGTGTGTGTGTGTGTGTGTGCGTGCCTATGTTTGTTGAGGCGGCAGCAGCAGTCTCACAACAGATCCATTAGCCCCAACCATTTGGCTATACTGCCGGCCAACCTGCACACACACTGCGGAACAAACCGGTTACCAATTATTCCTCCAGAGTGGTTTGGGACCACCACTGGGTTCCTTAGCTTTTCATTTCCAGATCAGTGTGTGAGCGGAGAGACAGGGGAGGATAGGAGACAGGCTAGTACTGTCCAGACTCCATTTTACCGGCTTACTGTGGCAGTGATTCTACTGAACAGGGCAGAAGAGTTCAGGTTCATGTGTGTTGTCTGATATGTAAATTGTGCTGAGTAAAAAGAAATATTCAGTTGTAATTGTTCTGCCATGCCACATGATCTCAATAATTTGCTATGCATTTTATCATGCTCTATCTCCTGGTCGTTTTATGGCATGGAGAGCGCTATTGACCAAAGTAGCTTAATTGTTTTTAATGGCCATGATCATTCTCGCATTCCACAAGTGTGAGTGAGAACGTAGCGTGCTTAGCCATTTTCCATCTCTGTTGTGTGTGGGTGTCCAGCCAGCATTGCGCTCTGGAAATACTCCTGTACATTAAAGCCCATACAGTCTGCCGGTAACTCACCGTCAGTGCAAGTTCAAATATTAATGATCCTGCTAAAGAAAATATATTAGCAGGTAGCAAGTACTCTAGGCTCCTCTCTGACACCTAAAACTATTTCATTTTTGGCGTCATCTACGTCCGGCATTTGGAACTACTGTGTGTGTGTGTTTTTGTTTGTTTGTTTATTTTATTTGAGAAAAAATGAATAAAGATGTCAGAAAACAGAAAATTCGACACAATAAACAACATGCATGTTACCATATGCGTGCGTGCAGACTTAACAAGGCATGGAATGTGCTTCCCCCATGGGGCTTTACTTTGCCATGCATTCTTCAGAGGACCTGAAGCTTTATGCTTTTCTTTCTTCAGTGGAACAAGGGGTTTCTCTCTCTCTCTCCCTTTCTCGCTCTCTCTTTCTTTCTTTCTTTCTTTCTTTCTCTCTCTCTGCCTTTTTTCTCTCTCACTGTGTTTCTCTCTCTTTCTCTCTCTCTGCCCTTCTTCTCTCTCTTCCTATTTTCTTGCCCATGGGACCCCGCTCCCCCTGCGCCAGGCAAGCGCTTGTGTGTGTGATAACTACATCCTCCACAACACAGAGAAATATCAAGCCCAGTAATTGGCTGAGTTCTCCTGACTCCCTCAGCCCTTCGCACACCCCGTGGCTTTTACAATACGCATACTCTTCATCGTGGCTCCTTTCTTTCCCTGCCTCGCTTTTTTCTCTTTTTTTTCCCCCACAAGATGACGTCTTGTTTTGCAGGCATTATTAAAATGTACCCACGTTTTTTTTTTTTCATGTATGGACTGTTCGTTTGTCTGTTTTCTATTTAATTTTTTTCCCTTCAATTTTCACATGTTTGTGTATGTTAAGTAGTATTTGTGGATATACTGGCAGCAAAACAGATTGTTAAGCATGTTTATTCACTCGGGGCAAGAAGAAATTAACATTTAAAACAATAAATATACATCTCTTCTTGAAAATCATTCTATTGTCATGGCAACCAAGTCCCACATAGAGCTGTTCCACATTAGCTTCAGCAGGCAGGCATGCAATGAGATTAGAGTCCGTTCTAGTATCTTTACATAGATGATCTGGAATCATGCTTCTGGTATCTCCACGTAGATGATCTGGATGATCTGGTTTGTTTAAAAACTACACAGGTAATACCTAAACAACCTAAAAGGTTTAAATAAATAATAATTGTAAAGATGGCAGATCCACTGCGCATTGTGATGTGTTTCAGCATGATTATTATCCAGGGCTGAAGTGTGTGTGTGTGTGTGTGTGTGTGTCTAAGCAAAGTGGAAGGTTGACAACTCCATTTGTAGCCGGTAATCAATGGCTCCCTGTTTTAATAGCTGTAATTTATAGCCTTGTAAACAAATGGAATAATCACTGCCTATTGATCCGCAGGCCCAGAGGTGAAGGGAGAGGAAAGGGCTAGGGTGTTTCACGACCCTTCAGAGTCTCGCATATGTTTAATGACTGAAAGAGCACACATACACACAATTAGCTTACCTCTGCTGCTAGTATCTGATATAAAATTTTGATCTGTAGCAGGGGAAAAAAATTAAGAAGTCCTTTTTTTTCATACTTTAGTGCTTGATGTAAATTGCGGTAGTGCTCGCTCCTCCGGTAACGACTCTTCCACCAAATCTTCAAGCAGCGCTTTGACAGATCTTATCATGTGTATGAATAGCAGTGGGATTAAATAAAATAGAATCCAGTCTTTCTCTTATTCCCCTCCTCTCTCTCTCTCTCTCTTTCTCTGTTGTGCTCTCTCTCTCTCCGTTTCTCTTTATTTAAAATTGCAAAGCAAAGAGTTCATAGTGTGCTTCAAACATTTGAAATGCTGGCCTACATGATGCGGCAGTGGAAACATACGGTCACTCACTCACTCACTGTCACAAACAATCACTCACTCATTGACCAACATGCTCTCGCAATCACTCACTCATTCACTTTCTCACTCTCGCAGTCACTCTCTCTCAATAACTCCCTTTGGCAATCTCACACTCACTCACTCGCTCATCCATTCATGCTTTCTCAGCCTCTCTCTCTCTCACCCCCACACACACACACACACACACACACACACACACATATTTTCTCTCTGTCTCTCTCCTTCCCTCTGCTTGGTCCCCAGTGGAATTGTGTCAGTGTGGTGGTCTCATCTCATTTTAACGTGAAGAGGGGGATTGGGACTACTGGCTCTGTGGATGATTCCCCGTTGGGCTTCCTCCTCTCAGCTCCGAGTCCAGAGCCAACTGGATTTATGGGATTATTGGAGATCCATGAGGCCAGGGGACCTTTTATTAAAATAGAATTTTGTTTAGGATTTCTCAGATTAATGTTTACAGTAAAAAAAATAGTCAGGACCACCTCCTAGATAAAGAGGCCTTTTTGTGGGTGGTAACAGTGTGTGGCTGTCTCAGGGTCAGGTGGCAGGGGCGTGGGGGTTGATTTTAACATGCCGCTGTCCGGTCTTTTTCTCATTCTTTTTATAAATGCAATTCATCTCCTATGTCTACCCTAGTACAGTTTTGCTGAACGGATCTCCCCTCTCCGTGGATTTTAAAGCATTGCTGAGGAATGAATTATGTCAGCGATTCATTTTTATTCCCAGTGGGCAATATGAATGATAGGTTGGTGCAGTGGCGTGTGAAGTTTTTAAAAACTTTAAATGAATCTTAAAATATATATATATTTATATATAAAACCCTTGAATATGAGCAAGTATGATTGTTAAATGCACCACATTACCCTTCTGCGGTGAAGTATTTTGTTCATAAAAATCAGTGGAGCAGAGTGGAGGTTTTCCTTGGGGTCTTTAAAAGTAAAAAAAAAATATATATATATATATATATAAGAATATAAATTTAGAAATAAAATAAAACTTAATAAAAGTACAGTAAGTTTAAAATACATTAAGTTTGGATCTTTTGTGAATTAATGTTGCAGAAGCACCAGTGCGGTCAATCAGGGAAAATGCAGTGCCATGCCTTGTTGTTACAAATATGGCTTTCATTAGAGAACAGAGGACACTTGCTGTCGCAAGCATGAGGCACTTCATGTTGGAACAGATTAGGTTAAACAACACAGACGACAAATGGGTTCCGCCATTGAGCCGGGGAACGTCTGCAGGACTAAATGGACTTCCCACCTGGCGGCCGTCAGAACTCAAATGTCGCCCTGCCGTTTGTGATGCACGACAATAACCTGCATTCATCTCGATTATTGTCATGCAAATGGTTTTTTAATGTGCCATTAATTGCCAGTGTTTGATGTTGAGTAGGAAGGAGTAATGGTGTTCTGTCATCAATTATAACGTTACTCGTAATGGCCTCCTCTCCCTATTAGTGTTCTGCTCTTCTTCCACGTGGATTAGTCTCCGTATATAGACAACTGGTCATGTTGTTCAGCCCTCCCATAAGAGAATTCACCAATTCACTGAGTCATAACGTCTCAACGCTCTTGTGTGCCCCATTAATTTTGGGAATGCACAAGGGATTGTAATTTTAGATAATGTCTTTCAGGGCTAAATAAAGGTGGGGATCGGGAGTCAAGTATAACAGATAATCACACACCTCCAAAATGATAAATTCTCTCAATAGCATACAATTATTTAATCAATTTTGGTTTGCAAAAGTCTGACTTAAAGAAATGCAAACAAAAGAAAACACAGAGCCTCCTATATTCCACAGCAGAAATAAGGAATTGAGGCAAAGAAAGGTTAAAAATCAGTAAGCAGAAACAATGGCGTTAATATTGATAAAACCAATTTAATTCCCACTCAAAGATTGTTACTATCTCTGAGTCGCTCTCTTAGCTCAGAGTCTCAGCCTTGTGGAAGTCCGCTCTGTGGAGACACATGTCCATGACATGTTTTTAGTGGAAGGTGCTGGAATTCAACATGTTCCTCTGACATTTTGACTGTGTTACGTAGGAGTAGCTCGGGGCACTAATGTCAGGTCCAAAGCTCTTGAAATGCCTTCCAATCTCCCGACTCATTCCCAGAGCTCTTTTCAGGCAAATCCTCAGCTTTAGGAAAAGGGCATATTCTAACCCACCACAACTTAACTGTAGAGAAGTCTCAAACTGAACCTTATTTTATGTTTTCATATCAGTCAGTGGCATTACTATATTAAATATATACTATAGACCAGTGGTTCTTAACCTGGGAGGCGCTAGAGATTACAGGGGATCCGCAGAATTTTGTCTGAGTTGAAGTTGTGACGTCACCAAAATTATATTTGTGCAAATTTATGAAAATTATGGAATCCATGACACACACACCTAATAAGATAATCAAAATATTTGAACATTTTATACACCTGCTGACACAGAAAAAAAAGAAAATGGTATAACTGTGTGTTGCTATGTGTTAGAGACCTGATAACATCAAAATATTTTTTGTAAATAAAAGTTTGAAATTAATCACGTTATTCTTTTAGTGAGTTTATGTCAGTAGGATTTGGTGTTGGGGAAGGGGGGGGGCTGGCTTGTGTTGTGGACACGGGCAAGAAAAAAGGTTGAGAACCACTGCTATAGACAATATAGACTGCTATAGAAAGAGCCCAGCAAAGGCTCTACTTTCAACCCACCCTCATCTTGACAACCTTCTACAGGGCTTATCATATAGAGCATCCTCAGCAGTGCCCTCACAGTGTGCTTTGGGCACTGCACTGCTGCAGAGTCAAAGGCCCCGCAGGGGGATTGTAAAATCACAGAGACCTCTCTTCCTTCGTTCCCTGACATCTACAACACACACTGTCTGTGCAACGCCTCAAACATTATGAAAGACACCATATACCCATCCCATGGACTTTTCTCTCTACTGCCATCATGGAAAAGGTACAGAAGCATTGCTGCCTGTACCTCCAGATTGGGGAAGCGCTTCTTCCCTCTAGCAGTGAGACTGCTGACTGTTGCACTGACCCTGCTGAACATGCATGACTGGTATGCTGCCACACTGATCTGACAACATATGCACAATGCACCTTCTGCTTAAATACCATTACTCTACCTCAAGCACCTTCTGCTGCTCAATATCGTACTAAACTGAATGTTTTATGCCACTGTACCATCCTACCTACCTCAGCCCTGCTCTGTTTAAGGTTTTCCTATGCCCCGTCTTACTGTCTATTGCCTGACACACTTATGCATAGTGGTCCCTCTTTATTCGCGGGAGTTACGTTCTAAAAATAACCCGCAATAGGCGAAATCTGGGAAGCAGTCAGCTTTATTTTCTTTACAATGATTCTAAATGTTTTAAGGTTGCTAAATCCCCTACTAAACACTTTATACACAGAACATTTTCTCATATTTTCTCTTGTCTTGTCACTCTACCTTACCAAAGTAAACCTTTAGAAGAAACCAAAGACCTGTTTTCAGGCCCAAGCATTTGTTTGAAAAATAAAATATTAACGTTTTTCTATAAGTAATTATGATGGCGATAACATTTTTTGTTTTTGTTCGATGGTTAGCATCTTTCTCTGCCCTTTGGGTGCGACCGCAGGTGCCTTTGTCGGTGCAGAACGTTTTGTGGACATTGTGGGTTTTGTCGGGAGAAAACTTGTAAACATACCGCACTCATTCAGTCACACTGCCAAAGACACCACCAATGATACTGTTTACTTTACTGTACTAAATGTGGCTAGCTGAATGCATTCTGTACTGTACAAAAGACACTGTACGGATGAGATTAATTGACAGTCTCTTTCTAAAGTCCCTCAGCCAATCAGGACACAGAACACGACGCGCTGTAAAAAAAAATCAAAATTGCGCTATGACATCTGCAAAACTGTGAGGCTGCGTTATACCGCATTATAGCGTGGGACCACTGTAGTATATTTATAATGCAGGTATAACTTATATGTAGCATACTAAGTAGACCTAATTGTAGCTTATGTGCACCATTCATGGCCTGTTCATGGCCTGTCCCAAATGTCGTCTTTATTGTTATTTTAATGTAGCTGCTCTTGGATCCATTGTGAAACGTTGTCTCATCTTACTTTACACTGTGTATAGGGCTGAAATGAAAGTGAAAAACACTTGACTGGACAATGTGTTGCTGCTGTGATTTTGCTTATATGCTTCACAGTGCAGTGCACTTACAAGTTCTGCTTAATGTATTTTCCTGCAGACTTCTGATGGCATGTCATTCTGTGTGTCCTATTCGGTACAAAGCTGCCAGTCTTCATTTGTCTTGTCTCTTTTTTGATTCCTTTGAGAAGGTCATGTCACGTCTGTGTTTAAATAAATGATGAGCTAGTTTGACGTGTGTGAGCACAGCCTTGCACAGCACTGCACACCTCTCCTGTCTGTTTAATCACCTTGTAAATGGTGGTGAAGTCTGAAAGAGATTCTCTCTCTCTCTCGCGCGTGCTCTTTCGCTTTCTTGTTCTCTCGTTCTCTCTCTCTCTTGCTCTCTCTATCTCTATATTTCTGTTTCTCTTTCTCGCTTTCGATTTCTCTTTTTTTCTCTCTCTCCCTCCTTTTCTTTCTCTCCCTCTCTCTCCCTCTGTGTTGCATGTCCCTGCCACTCCGTTTGCTTCCCAGCCTATCTGAGGTCCAACTGTGTCCTGCTGCTTTGCTGACCTTTGTCAGAGCTGCGGGGTGGAACTCCCATTAATTGTCAGGATAATTACTAGAAGGCTGCTCCGCACGGCTCTCCTCTCTGTTCTCTGGCTTCCCCTAGCAGAGGGCTCTGGCAGGGTGACTAATATGTCGGCTAGTTTGTCAGCACAGAGCAAGAACACAGCCATTGGTTAACCAATGTGTTTCCCCGACCCAGTTCTTTCCCAGCACAGACTGGGGAGCTTAATTAACGCTCCCTTTCTTGTGACAGCTTTAGTGCTTATCATGCACAGCTCTTTGTTAAAAAAAAATCTATAACTGTGATGGCGCGAGAGCTGTTTCTGTGTTTGGTTTTCTTGGAGCACAAAGGGGAGTTCTTGGAAACACAACAAGCTCTGAGATCAATGGTGATCCACGAGCAAGGGGTGGAAAAAGCAGTGTTTTTTTTTGTAGGGATTTGTGTTTTGTTGTGTTGTTGAAGGAAGACTGAGATCTCCCCCATATCTGCACCCTCCTTTTTCATAGAATCCCAGTCCTCCATCCCGTTCCTCCCCTCTTCCTGGAAGTCCCCTCATGGGTTTAGTGGAGCCCTCTGCCCTGAATTCCCCTGCTGTTCCAGGCTGTTGATTCAGCTGTAAGTGTCTCCGAGGCTCACTGAGTGAGGATGGGACTAAACACTTTTTAAATCGCCGGTGTGCGGCCCGCCGTCACGCTTGTTACCTCCCGACTGGGCGTCTATTGATTACTCTCCCAGCAGCTGTGGCTGGGACACTCGGAGAGCTTCCACCTTCCTCCTGCCGGATCTCATCAGTGCAGCCACCTCCTGTGGCCCTGTTGCCGCAGTGACCACGTTAAACGGAGCTGATGATGTTGCCGGCATGGTGGCGTGATCTGCTGCTGCTGCCATCAAGATGCTAACGGCTGATGATGCTGAGCTGGGCTATCTAGAAGGTGTGTGTGGGGGGGGGGGGGGAGCTTATTCGCCTGACAAGCTGCTGGTTCTGCTTTAGTCAGTTACGCAATACTGCACAATCACCCGGCAGATCAACTCTGAGACCGACTCTTTGCCCAACCCCCCTGAGCGATTTGAAATTGAAAAAGTTCTGTGATATAACACAATAGGAGGCAGCCCACTCAAAGAACTTCCTCGATGGTTCACACGCATGGTCTTCTGGCTAATTTTTTCATCCGGCCCTATTTTAATTGATCTGGTTATATGATCATATCAATAAGTTGTTTCGCCTGCGCTTCTGCGGTGCTTATGCAGGGAGCATTGATCGGAGGAGATCTGAGGGGAAAGCCAACTTTGCAGCCCGCCGCACTGGTCCAGGACTGAAGGTTACTCCTAAGAGCAGTGCTGATGGGGCACTAACAGACTCCCTATTGGTTTGGTGCTTACACTTGGCAATGGATGTTGGCCTTGTTATGGCTTTTAAAGGCTTCTTGATAAGTGTGTGTGTGTGTGTGTGTGTGTGTGTGAAGGAGAGAATGAGAAAAAGTGTGTGTGTGTGCCTGAACATTATTGGCATTCTCATACCTTGACCACAGCACTTTTCGTGAAAGTGAAAGTCCTTGTTGTTTTGATATTTCTCATAACTTTTGCCTGCCTTCAGGAGGCCTATCAATCACTGGTCCGTCACACACTGGTTCGTCACCCGCGGGGCTGGGTGGGCTTTTTGATAAGCTTCGTCGGATGGGCCTGTGGCCCCTGTGCTGCTCCAGCAAGCACACTGACCATCAAGCTGTGAACGGACCGGTGTGTGTGCCGGTATAATAGGGAGGGGCTTGGTGGGTGTGTGTGTGTGTGTGTGTGTGGGGGGAGGGTGGGTTTATTGAGTTTCTTTGCATGGAGCCTAAAGTAGCCCTTTTATCAGAAGTCAGCCAAGCAGGACCTCCAGCGTGTGTGTATGTGTGTGTGTGTGTGTGTGTCTAGCGGTCCCGGACATCTCTCTCAGAATGCCTGTCAGTGAGGCAAGATCCCGTGGGGCCGTCCATCATGCCGCCCTCCTGCACTGATAAGCTGTTTTTGCCATCCGCCCCGACTCTCTCCCCTGATTGAGCGATTGCTGTGTTCTTTTTTGCCTGACTCAGTCCTGGTGGCCCACGCCTGTGTCTGCTCCCTGGCGCTCTTTTGTGGAGCATGTACTAAAAAGAATTTCTTTTTTATTTTATTATGTGTTTTTTTTTTTGTGCAGGACTCCCTATGCTTGGCCATAATCAATCTATCGCCTTCTTATGTCTGTGAAGATTCCCATTTATCCAGGCGTGGGTAGTCTGTTTGGAGCTTAAAGACACACTTTCTATCCAGAAAGCTCCATCAATTCTGAAGCTGGAGATGGAAATATCAGGAGTTTTATATCTGATATAGGGAGGTATAAAACAGCTGATATCCTTATCTCACTATGACTGTTGCCATCTTCGTTCGGCTCTAATTCGTATGGACTGCGGACTGATTTTCTGTGCCTCTGACTAAGACAGGAAACCAATACCAAGCACGGCTATTGAATGATGTCAGGATAGTAGGAAGTCGCACCAATTTTGACAGAAATGCACGAAATTGGTTCACGCAGTGTCTTTTTAAAAAAAAAAAGCCTCCCGCGCACCTGTCAATGGAGCGAAAAAAGTGTAGTGATTCTAGTAGACATTCACATCCTGTTAGTCTAAATCGACGTCTCTCACTTTCCTTTGATGTCTGACTTTTCAAAATTGGACCATGCAACTCTTAATAAACATTTGATCAAAGTAAGCTATTCAAACTCCAACAGAGACTGAGCAACACATAAATGCTTTGCCCATGAATATTGTGAACTAAGATGGCCTATGCTGCAATCCCTCCAAATAGCAACTCTGTCCTAAGTTGTGTGTGTCCATGTGAGCTGCTGTTGCTCAGCCATAAAGATTCATGGTCCACTAGTGCGTGATGAGTGTGTGTGTGTGTGTGTGTGTCTGTGCGGGCCTGCTGCTTTTTGGTGCTGGAGCCTACGTTTGTGTTTGTGTGTGTGTGTATGTGTGTGTGTGTGTGGGTTCCCCTGTGAGCCGGTGTAGAGTTCTCCAGTTGCTGCTTCGGGCAATATTGGACAAGCGCCAGACAACCCTCCCTACAGCTGGTGGGCATCTTCTGTGTGTGTGTGTGTGTGTGTGTGTGTGTGTGTGTGTGTGTGTGTGTTTGTCTGTCTGTCTGTCTGTCTGTCTGTGCGTGTGTGTGTCTGCTGCTCTTTGATGCTGGAGTGTGCGTGCAAGTTTGTGTGCGTGCGTGAACGTGTGTAAGTGTGGACTATTGATCGGTTTCCTGGTACTGTATCCATGTGTGGCTGACCTCATTGGCCCAGAATGGTGTGTTTTGATACCTTGTCCCAACATGGGGTCTAGATCTTTGTGTGGTCAGAGACCGCCGCAGTAAACCTCCCCTCTCAAACCTCCATTATCTCAACATAAACATCACCGGAAGACAAACTGGCATCATTTAGGTGTCATATCCCCCTTTCCACTCACGGGTTGGCAGAGTTTACCCTCATAATTGTATCTGTCTGACTCTGTGCCAACCTTGTCAAACCTGTGCCAGTCCTGACAGAGAGAGTGTTGTCATTCAGCCCATTGAAAGTCATGATTACCTTACATTTTATGCAGGCAAAAAATGAAGTCTGTATCAGTTGAGCAGTGTTTCAAAGGGTCCACAAATAAGCAACATTTAAATTCAGAACATTTAACTCCACATTTACATTGATGTACATGATTTGGAAACCCTGTTCTATTTTGGCCTGGGAATCCATTTATGACAGTCGATCGAGGTGAATTTCAAACATGTTCAAAAGTGTTTTCCTTTTTTTTTAAATCCCTTTCCAGATGAAGACGGTGAGTGTAGCCCTGGTTCTCTGCCTCAACGTGGGAGTGGACCCCCCTGACGTTGTCAAGACCTCACCCTGTGCTAGACTGGAGTGCTGGATCGGTGAGAGGCTCCGTCATCTTTAGCACACACGCTCACTAGGGTTGCAAAATTCCGGGAATTTTCAAAGTTGGAAACTTTCCATGGGAATTAACAGGAATTTATGGGAATTTATGGGAAATAACGGGAATTAATTGGAAAAAACTGGGAATTATCTCAACTAAAGGTCAGGGACATACAGATAGTTGGTAGAAAATACTATTTTAGCAGTCTTGGCTAAAACTATGAGATGTGATATGCATAAAGTTGAGTAGCCTATAATTTGCTATTCTTCAATCACAGGGGCATAACACACTTCTTAATGCAGGGCTATTGAGGCCGCACCTCCTATACGCCTTGTGCATCCTCCCATCACATCTCAATGATTTCTAGAATTATGGACTGCTGAAGCAACCTTTACGAGCCACATACAGTCACTGCTACAGACACGTGAGGCTACACATTTGAGGACTACAAACAGTCAAGCAAGTTATGATGATATAACTTAGATGATATTTGTTCTAAAATGTTAGATTTTAGCTAGCCCAATCAAAATATAGATTGCTAGCTCACTGGTAAGGCAGATATGTTAAAGGCAAGCTAGCTAGCACCTTTGTATCAAAGAAGTTAGCTTATCATGGTGCTAGATAGCACAAAATGTGCCGTTTCTTCTGCTAAACAGTTTTACATAACCACACCTGATTTCATACATCATTTAAATGTTTTGATAGCCCTTTCCATTTGTTCAGTTTACAATCTACATATTTAACAGAAAAATGCTATATTTTTATTTTAATTGTATCTTTTTTGCAAAAATGTCTTCTTATGACAAAATATGTTGTTGGTATATGAGTCATATGGTCTATGTTTCTTAAAATCATCAAAAATTTCCAGTTAATTCCCATAAATTGACATAAATTCCGATAATTTCCACAAATTTCCATTTTTGAATATTTCTAAAATTCCCAAGCTAAAGTGTCCATGGAAAGTTTCCAGAAAGTTTCCAGAAATTTACCGGAAATTTTCCACCCCTTTGCAACCCTAACGCTCACACACTTGCATGCATGCATGCGTGCATTCACACACACATACACACAAGCACACACTAACGTACCAAAGGTGCATGCACACACTCACATTCTTGCTCGTACACACTCACATACATAACAGTACATGGCTTAAAGTTTTCCGTCCTATGACGGATTTCAGTCAATCGGAGGCGCTAGAGGTCAATAACGAGACTGATGCATATTGGAAATAAGTCATTGGATTGTCATGAAGCATTTCATTCAGTAGGCTAGTAGAAGCTTAAAAGGTTGGAAAACGGTGCTTCATGCCTACACACGTTGCTTAAATAAACGAAATGGCAAAGACTCCTAGGTTCAAAGCTGCAGGCTCTGGTGTAGCTGTGAGTGAATAGGCTATATTCTATGGCAGTTTAATCCCCTATCACAAATAATGAAATATAGTGTTGTAGTAGGCCAAGGCTACAATCAGGGCTCTTAACCCTCACGTTTTGGCCGTTAAACTCACTCATTTCAATTTCTCCCGTTCTCACACCCGCTTTGCGATTTCTCACCGTTAGGAATTAGGCTATTGTTTTTACCGCACAGAAATTCACTGAAGTTCATGAAATGACAGATTCTAACTTAATTAAACTCAATAAATGTTAAACAAATCAAATTTAAAACACTATATCTATTCAACAGCGGTAAGGTAGGCAATGAGTGAGCTACAAGCGGATTTTTGTTAAAACAATATGTAGCCTTTTTAAATAAATAGGCACGAGGTAAGTCCTAATAGTCTACCGTAAAAGGAAAGCTTAGGGACCGTCTGCAAAGTGCAAAACGCAGATGGATAATGTCAATAACTTCACTACCAAAGAGTGAAGAAACACCAAAATCACCAAAGGCCTTTGGAATGTTACCAAGGTCGTATCACATCCCTTAGTTTGGTGAAATGTACCTTAGTCTATTTTTAAAGATTTTTTTTATTATGAATGCTCTTATCAATTGTAGCCTATACCACCAAAATTAAAACACACCACTCACCATGGTCATACTGAGATTGGGGAAATTTTTATTGGGTATAAAATTCAATAACTTTCTTGGGCTACTATAAAGTGTAGTTCCATCAAAATCACTCTACACATCTAGGGTGTCACCATGGTTATAAAACAAAGACCCCCCCCCCCCCTCCCCCCCCCCAAAAAAAAAAAACTTTCAGTCAGATGATTTTTTTGGCACTTTAACCCATGAACAGTAACATCTACTCATTCATTTACATCTCTTCATCCCTCCCTTCTGTCCGTTCACCAATCCCTCCATTCATCCTCCCCCTCACCCACCCTTTCATCTGTCTGCTTTGTCCGCCGAACCCGTAGGCCATCTGTCAGCGCTGATGCACAGTGATTGACGAGTTTATCATCCAATAGATGGGCAGCATGACGAATAAGAAACTGCTGCCAGAGGCCGGCTGCTCTGAGTGTTAGTAGAAGTAAAATAAGGAGAGCTGCAGAAAGCAGTCCCTTTTGGGGAGGAAATCTTTTTTTTTGAAGTGTCACTCTCTGGCCGTGGTTCTGAGCAGGAGGCTCTGGAGGCAAAGGAGGCTGGTGGTTTGAGGTTACCATTCAAAATGTAACACCCTCCAGGGCCTGTGGGTGTACGCACCCCTGTGACGATCTTCACGTATCAGCCATGACGGAGCCAGCCAGCCCCTCAACCAGTCGCATGATGAAAAACAAGAAAGCATCCCAGCAGTGTTATTGTTAGATGCTGCGGGGTGAAATGAGGCCAGCAGAGTGCTGTCAATCACAGTAAAAGTGCCCCTCCAAAGCCTTTAAACCTTGGCCTTGGTTAACAACACCTTGCCAGGGAACAAGAGGCAGGTGCTTGATGTGCCTATTATGAAAGCGACATCTTCTCACACCGAAATGCTGTCTGCCTTCCTGGGACAAACCAGGCAGGCTGTGCTCCTCAGTCCTCAGACAAAGGGACTTGAAAGCAGCTGACACTCAGCGGAGCAGTGGCGGGGCTCGTAGCTGGGGGTTAAACGCAGGATCGAGCTGTCAGGCGGAGGGTGCATTTGAGGGGCCTCCTCCTTAGGTGTCGGCATCACAGACGGCGGTAGCATCTGCAGGGAGAAGGGGAAAACATTTTTAACTGTCGAATAAAGGCGAAAAACGCTGGTGGGATTTGCATACCGAACAGCGTGCACCGACGCACCATGTCGCATTTCATCTCGAGTTTTCCAACTGTGCTGTCAAAATTGATTCCCTCAGTCACCTTCCTCACAAACTGCGACCGTCATAAAATTTAATCAGCTTTGTCCCAGAACAAAGTATATCGATGGCACCTGCATTGTATCTGGACATGCCACCTTGTCCTCAACCTAATGTGCAGAATTGGATAGCTCTGAATCCATAGGAAATTGATCCCTTTTGTTGTTTTTTTTTCCTTCGTCTTTTTTTTTGTTGATGGTTCAGTTTGTGCCTAGAGACATATTTTTTTATAGATTGACTTTGATTTCCATTCAAGTCACAATGCTTCACAAAACAACGGAAACAATGCCTTGTGGTAAGCGCAGTGCATGACTATGTTCTCACCTGTGAGCCAGATTCCTGTTTCTCTTATATTTAGTTGACTAGGCTTATGCTTAGTTGTGTTGTCATGCTACCGTTATGACTAGTCACTGGCTTTTGGCATTTACTATTAGTCATTGTTTATGGAAGCTATATTTGGCCTTGTAGGCCATTTTTGGCTTGGTGTTAAAAAGCTAATTATAGGTTTCGGGAAGTTGCAATAACCCACTCAAGGGCGTAAGTTATACTGATTTTACCACAGCCAAAAGGAGTTAGGCATGACGCAGGGTGTTACAACCATTCAGCTAGAGGAAATATGTATTTCTTCGTGAAGGAGTTGTTGTCTATAAATGTTATCTATCAATGAAAGGATGCCAGGTTGATGTGGTAGCAATAACCCTCTCAAATCCCTGAATTCTGTTGTTTTTAACCACAAAAAAAGATTTAACAGAAATGTAACAGAAGTGCAGCAACTGTACATTTTCCTGTGACGCAGCACAATATACAACAAATTGTGGATGTACAACCGCATGCCCACAACCAATCACATTCAAGGTCTAGAACTAGCGTAGAAGACTGATAATCATCACTTGTGACTGCTATGCTGATGACTTGTGTATGTCCCTCTTGTGTTTGTCCCTTTAATGCAGACCCACTGTCCATGAGCCCACAGAAAGCTCTAGAAACCATCGGGGCCAACCTGCAGAAGCAGTACGAAAACTGGCAGCCACGGGTAAGTCAATCAGTCAGTCAGTCAGTCACTCCTCCTCAATGGCCGCATTGCAGTCGGCTTTTACAAGCCACCCTGATTTATCATCTGCTTCTACGTGTGCGCTCTTGTGGAACACATGACTCCATTTAGAATGCTTTATGAAGCGCTTTCAATTTCAGATTGCTTTCTGGATCTTCTGCAATGGAGCCCTGGTGTGTTGGCTTCATCTCCTATATTCACACTGTTTAGGAAGTGCACGGTGGAGGAGGCATTTGATAGGGCAGCAGTCCCATGTTGGATGATGATGACCTATGCATTATTAATCTGTTGGCACTGTGGTAACCTGGGCAGTAATCTGGATTGCTGCTCAGAAATGGAGTCTGCTGACCTCGATGCTGGGAATGCTCACCCAAAAGCTGTGTGTGTCTGTGTGTGTGTGTGTGTGTGTGTGTGTGTGTGTTCAGTTCAATTAAATTTTATTTATACAGTGCATTATACAAAAGTCATGTCTTGAAGCGCACCCATGAGTAAAAGGGGCAGGGGAATACTCCCTGTTTTAAATCTGTGGTTTAGGAGGGGGCCTAGGCTCATGCAAGGTTGCAAATTGCCAGTTTTAGTTCAGATAGTCCATGGTGTTAATATAACACTATAATAATCCCAAAATATCGTCCCACATCATTCGATTCAAGGTGTTATTAAAGCATCATAATAGTCCCATAATAACTCCAAGATGTGCGTGTGTGTGTGTGTGTGAGTGTGAGAGTAGCTGCTGCTAATGCACATGCTGTTGTGCACATGGAGTCAAGGGGATCCGCATGTGTTTCTCAGCGCAACATGATATGCTCATGTCATATCACACACACACGCACACACACACACACACTCACAAATGCATACTCCCCAATATGGAATTCCATGTTCACCATGTCTGCTGCAGAAGATTGATGGCAAAGCACGCGGCCTTGTGTGCAGCAGTGCCCCAGAGCGTATGTGCATGTTTGTATGTCAGTGCGGCTTCCCTGCTGCGCATGCTGGGCTGGGTCTCCCTGCAGGAGAGGCACACACGGATAGAGTCTGTCTGATGGGGTGTGTGCTCTGTGAGACTGTTAGCAAGAGGGCTTTGGGTTGTCAGCCACCTTCCAGAATTGGACAGCGCTCAAATACACATGGAAGAGAAACAAGTTCAACAATATTTAAATTTTCACCCTCCACAAACACACACACACACACACACACACCACACACATACACACACTCTGCACTTGCCCCATACTGCCCAGTCTGCCCTGCTTTGAGTGGGTGTCCCCTTTCTTGTTTCCTGGCTTCTAGTCTCTCTCTCTCTCTGTGTGTCTCTCCACTCTTTCTCTCCTTTTTCCTCTCTTTTATGTTCACAGCTTTTGCTCTTCACACACTTTGCGTCACATTGGCTCCCAGGCCAATCTAACTTCCAGATGGCCCTTGTCCGCCTTTTTCTGCCCCTCCCTGATGCTCTGAGGGTGAGCTGGGCTCAGCGGGTTGGTTGCCCGGCCTTTGGCCGCAGAGGTCAGTGGCTCCAGATGGTGGGCGGCTGGAGGAAGAGCGTCTTCCCAGCCAGCAGCTGCTGCTTCAGCCTGGGGCCGGGTCTGGACCTCGACTCCGCTCCCTTCCGCTCAGTCGATGCTCAGGGGCCGCAGGAGAAGAAGGCCCAGGCTGGAGTGGGCAGCAGGCTCAGCGGAGAGTTCTGTGACTGGCTGTCCGGTTCTGTGGTTCTACTTTGATCCTTTTGCCTCGTTAAAAGTCATCAGTGTAGGCTTTTAAACACCAGCTGCAAATGAGAAAAGAAAAGACAACAAAACAACTCAATACATCAAAACAAATTTTTGAAAAATGTTCAGGTACACTAGAAGTTTTTAATGAATGTGCAAGAATTGGAACATTTTAGTAAACTCAGATTTTCAGAAAAGTGTACAACTTAAAGCTGACATTTTATTTATTGTAAGTATTCATTGTCTCTCTAGCTCCTTTGCCTTATTATGAAACATTCAGCATGCGTTGCTTGGCGATGCTTTTACTGATGCGTGTCGCTGATGGGCTCACACTCGCCTCTCACCTCCGTGTCAGTGCAGAAGGGGTTGATCCCAGTTAACCTTGTCATACCCCCTCAAGACGTAATCCCTCTTGATGAGGGGAGGTGAAAGCCGTAGGCCTAAGTCTACCATACCCCCCCTTCAGGTCACGTCTGGATGCCCCGCTTTTTAAATTCACATCCGTACATCTCTCCTCTCTGTACATGCGGCTGGAATGTTAAGCGTCAAGACCACGGCTTACTCCTACAGCATGTTTTTGTTCCTTAAATTATTCATCAACCTGCTCATTTTTTTTCAATTTCTTTTCTGTGTTTTTTTCAAATATGGATCTGCTTGCCTGCCTAGAGCTCTGGGGATAGAGGAGAGACGTTTGAGTTTTTGCTTCACAAGAGCCAAGAGCCAGCAGGAGACGGTGGAGGCCGAGTGGTTTTGAAGGTTATCCTCGAGTGTCTGTGTGAGACTTGCTGTTCTGGGATCTGCAGACTTTTTCTCACAGTATTCATGCTTGTTCTTGTTTTCTTTCTTTTTCATTTTCCTTTAAAGATCAGTTTATATGGATATCCCTGACCCACTATCTGTGCCAATAGTTATTTTTTTAAATGATTCTCCTCACCGCGCATGGTGGCGTTGCTATGGATTGGTGGGGGTCAAAGATCGCTTTAGCCGGAGGCCACAAATAGACTGATAGCACTGTAGACTTTGACCTGAGCACAGCTTCGGAGCGCGGTGTGGGCTTTCGACATATTCAGTGTATTCACACTGTTTCCACTTCTGTCTGCTTCTCTAGGCATTTTCTATTCAGTGTTCACAGTCACATTCACAGAAAGCTAGAGGCACCCCCAGAAAAGCTTTTCCTATGAGAGTATGTGTGCTGTGTGTGTTTCGGTGTGGGTGTGTGTGTACCGGGGACGTATACCAGGAACGTTTAAACACAGCCGGAAATTTCTCATCATTCCTACAAGTCCTCTTTAGTCTAGTGCTCCAAGTGATCGTGTCATGTGTGTCCAATTGCACAATTCTACAGTCCCTCCTTTCAAAGTTGCGCTCATTCTTTCTTCTATGTCCTCGATTATGGCATTTCTAAGTGCAATTTAGTACCTATAGTAGGCCACCTTTTTTGTTTGTTTGTATGTTTTTTGCGCTTTCATTAAAATGATTTTCTCCGAGTACTGCTCTTGAGAGTCTTATTTTCTCCATCTCTCCTCCCAGGAGACGGCTGATTGTCCTCTCGTCCTCGGCGCAGCCCGTGTTGCTGGGTTCTGTGCGCACGCTAGTGCTGTGCTGTGCTGTGCTGTGCTGTTGCTGTGTTGTGCTGTGCTGTGCTGTGCTGCGCTAGGGGTGGGCAATGTAGACGATATATACCGTATGCAATATGCATTTGGCCAATGATAGAGATTTGGGGTCATATCGGCATACCGTGATAGGCTCATTGCGTCTCCACAACCATGTGAAAAAATGTTGACCTGTAGCTTCACCTTATTGATAGCACCTTTTCATTCTTACAGCGAAACTGTGTAAGAGCCTATAAATTAAACAGCTACTGCCTGACACACATGCAGCTTACCAATTTACTTCTGTGTGAATTTGAGAGTGCAATATAAACACCTTCGAACGATGACTAAACAACTGTTGTACATATTGACTTTATGCTATGGTAACCATTAAGAAACTCTTATGCTGTAAGTTACATACCAAAGTATACCGTGATATATATCATCTACCGTCTATGGTTCAAAATATATCGTAATATAAATTTTAGACTATATCGCCCACCCCTATGCTGTGCTGTTGCTGTGTGGTTGCTAATGCTGCGCTGCGCTTTGTGCTGTTGCTGTGGCAGGAGTCCAGCCTGCCCGCATGGCCTCCTGATGCGCTCCTCTTCAATATTTAATCTGGCCGGTGCGCTTTCATCCCAGCTGCAGTGCACAAACACATCGCCCCTCCGTGGTCCGACCCCAAACAGGCCCCCCCACACCCCTCACCCCGCCCTGTCGCCGCCCCTCTTCACACCTGGCCCGTCATCTGTGTGCTGGCAGTAGGCAGAGTGGCATTGGACAAAACCCAATGTTTCAGTTAGATAAGCACAACAGCAAAAAAAATAAAACATAAAAAAAAAAACACTCTTTGTAGTTCATTTAGTGTCTGTCACTATTGTTTGTTATGTGACTTAATTGATTCCATTGAAAAATGTTATATAAGCTGTTCAGATGTCTGACTCTGTCCAGTTGAGAAGCCCTGGACATGTGCTCGTCTGCAGCATCAGTCTGTTTGTTTCGTAACGACTGGAGGCTTGTTATCGGTGCAGAGACGTATTCCTCTTGTCTGATCAGTAGGAGGCCAGATCATGATGATCTTTGCCCATTCTATTTAAGGGAATGGGACTTGGGATTTTGTGGAAGTTTAATTCTAGGAAGGCTTTCCGTCTATTTTGTCTGACACATTTTCACTCGTTCTTTCTCCCTCTAATGCTCTCTCTTTTTCTCTTTCTCTGCCCTTTTCTGTTTCTTACTTCCTCGCTTTCCTTCTCTCTTTCTGTTTCTCTCTCCTCCTCTCCATCACTCTCGCTTCTCTCTTTTTTTTTCTCTCTCTCTCTCTCTCTCTCTCACCCTCTGCCACAGATGAAGCAAACACTCGTGAGGTGGTGCCGCAGAATGACATTACCTTTTTAACAGCGCCGCGGTGTCATTTTTCCCCCTCCTCCTCCTTTCCTACAGCCCAAGCTTCCCCTGCCTGCCTGCCTGCCTGCCTGCCGCTACTGCTGCCAGCACTGTCAAACTCATTCCTGAATTATTTATCAGCTTGCTCCTGCCGAAATATTTCTCCTGATTAAATTTAAGACTTTGCTTTATCACTCGATCCATGTATAAATTCCATTGAGGAAAGGCAGAGAGGGCGAATTCAGGGAGGTTCGGGGGGGGGGGTATATATATATATGTGTGTGTATGTGTGTGCAGGTGTCTGTGTTGAATATGAAAAGCTTGTGACCACAAAGCCATGTTCTTTAGTGTTTTAATAAAGGCAGCTGATGGAACAGTGGTGGTGGATCATAAGAGCCTGTTGGAAGTGATGCAGTCATAAGCTCATTCAATGACTGCGGTAATGTCCAAGCACACCGGCCCATATATCCAATTGGATCCTGTCAGACCCTAACAAACCATGTTAGCAGGATTGAGGAGGTGCCCAGCACAACACCACAAATCAGCCCCCCCACCCCCCACCCCCCACACTAATGTGCTGCCCAAGGGTGGGAGGAGCCAAGCCATTAGCGTTTGTTAGCTGCTAATGCTACAGCAAGATGTATGGATGTCGGCCCTGGCTTTTGCATCACCAACCACCATCACCCTCCTCAGATGCAGATCTATGCACACACTTCACTCATGAAAAGAGAGGAGGTGTGTTGTGTGTGTGTGTGTGTGTGTCATTGTAATGGATTCTCAATGGGATGGAACTGGCGTTCCCCTAAAGGGTCCTTATTGACGGACAGAAATGTGCTCCCCAAGCTCCTCGGCACGTGTGCTGTGGGAGAGATCGTTGATTTCACTTAAACATCTCAGTCAGCCACAACAGCTTTTCCTGTTATTGCATGTCAAACACAAAATGCATCTCAAGGGGGATGCCAAGTGGTGGGAAAAACTACCAATAACCAAATTAGCTGTTTCTCACAGCTACAGGGCTCTACAGTACACAGTTTTTAGATCAAAATGGGAAAAGAAGCCTATAATCCACATGAGACCAGCAATGTCACTCATCTGAAACTATATGCAGGTATGGGTCTGGTCTGAGGGCGAGTGAACAAGTAGAACTTGCATTATCATGTGGGAAGGCAAATTGCTAAACGCTAAATCATCTCCCACTCCTCTCTCGACCTGTGTGGTGAGCATTCTACAGTTATTTAAAAAGCAGCATGTTACAAAAACAAATACTTCCAAATGTTTAATGTCACTTGTTCATGGCAGTTATTTACCTGACCCAAATCATAAAAAAAATACTGCTTAAAGTTTCCACTGTGCGTGCGAATGTATGTGTGTCCCTTTCATTCATGCCATTTTGGACACGTGGTCACATGGCGTGAAGAGGCCAAGCTGTCCTTAGCTGACATTTTAGCCTGGTATCCTTAGGGAATCTATACGTCCTTATTCTACATAGATCTCAGATACAGCACCTGGACTGTTGCATCTCCTTGCAGAAATTGATGATGAATGCACTGATCCAAAATATCCTGCATGAAATTGATTTTGCATGCCTATGGAGATCATGTTTGATACCTCCTGAGTCAAAGGGGACTCGCGTGGCTTAGGTGCTCTATACGGTCGGTTTTGGATAAAGGGAGAAGGGGGAGCGAGGTAGGGCAGAGAGGGATAGACGGTAATGCTTCTAGGTGCCTCTAGGAGCAGAGAGACTGAAATCGAGGAAGAGTGGTGAAGAGAGAGGCAGCCAGTTGATGAGAGAAGTGAACAGCACAAGCAAAACACAATTCACCTGACCAAACACACACACACACACACACACACACACACACATCCTTCAGAGACATTCATTGTAACCAGTGTTGAGAGTAATGGCGTTTAAAGGAATTATCCGGAGTGAAACAACACGTAGCTCTGTTGATTCACATTGCTATGTGCTATCGATAGGTGTAAGAATGACAGATTTTCATGCACGGTAGACCGAGTAACGAAACGGCAGCCAGCGCTAACTGATAAGGGCATGTCCGTTTCGTTTTCATATGCCCAATATGCTTAGCGTTAGCGTGAATTTCGGTCTACGTTGTACCTACTGCTGTCATTCTGATGCCTATAGACACAATTCAGCAGCCTCAGTCAACAGAGCTACGGGTTGATTCACTCCGGATAATTCCTTTAAGTATTTTTTGAGTAATGGAGTAATCTAATTAATTACTTTTCCCATACTTGCAACGCCGTTATCGTTACTGGGAATGTAAAGTAGCGCATTACTAAAATTTGGTTGAATGACGGGTGAGATGTCAAGCTTTGTCTCCTTATGAGAGAAAATGCTGACACCGTTGCAAATGCATACCTATAACCTGTACACATTTTGCGTAGCAGATACGGATTTAAAGAGGCACTCAGTAAGTCTGTTTTTTAACCCTGCATTAAACGCCACAAACCTGTAGGGGGAGCTCCGTACAGTTAGCTGTATTGCTGTAATGTACACTCCCTCAGAAGTTGCAAGTTCCGTATTCACTATACAGGGCTGTACAGTGGTGCGCTCAATTGCCGTTTGCAACACAACAGACCAGGCAAACAGAAAAAACTATTTCTAAGCGATTTTATGACCTCAAAAATGGTCGCATAAACTTACTGAGTGCCTCTTTAAACATCAAACTACGGTGCTACGATTTGTCACTTCATAATATGCGAAATACCTTTGACTTTGTGTTCAGCTCGCGCTCTAGGCAACTCGCATTGGGCAGCAACATGCTGAAAACGTGCTGGACTTCCACCACCAATCATAGTGCTTGTTTTTAACTCCAAATACGCTACAAGATAATAATTCAGGAGGCGTTAAAACAAAGTAAGTAACAAACTTTTATCTTCATAACGTTGCTGTTTTAAAAGGGAGGACAGTGTTAAAGGTAGGCTAATTGGGCAGAGCCTGGAAAAAAACACACATAATGGGAGTAGGATGCTGTGTGTTTGTGTTTGCCTTGCAGTTAATAATAGACATGACGTTAGCTGAGGGAAATGAAAGCAAATCTATCCAGCACAACACAATACTGCAACATAGCCTATGTTTCATTGAATTTTGATATATTATTAAGGCTATAGGCCATTACAGGTTAAGCCCCAGTATAATGTTTTCTACAAAGAGGACTGTCACATGGAAAACTTCAAGTCAGCAGGCTATGAGGCTAAGCTATCAAGGAGAAGTGTTAAATGTCAAAAGGGACATAGCATGGTATTTGGGTTTCCTAATGATCAGTGTATTTAAGGCATGTAATATACCAGAGGACAATACATTTTTCAGTTATGGTTAAGTTCTGTTTAAGGGACATTTTTTGGATTACCATGTCTACCTTTTTTCAAATGTCTTGGTGAAAACAGTGGAACAAAATTACAAACAATTTGGAACAAAAAATTAAATTATGTCAATACACAGAAAAATTTGGAATTAAGAGCCTTTTCATTAAAAGATTTCATGTACTATAGTTGAATACCGGTATTCAATATCTAGATACTGAATGGCCAATGCCCAATACCATGCATGAAATTCAAAGGTTCTCCTCAAACTGGAAGTACCGGCACTACTTCTTCTAATAGAGTATATGTATCATGCACGCTATGCCCAGGAAAAAAACATATTATCCACGTCCACCTCAAGCAACTCTAACCTTATAAAAAAATAACATCAGTTACATTGCTGAGTAACTAATTACTTTTGCAGTGTGGTAACTGAGTTACTAAGTCAATTACTTTTTGGCAGAGGTAATTTCTAACTGTAACTAATTACTTTTTTTAATGTAAGATGACAACACTGATTGTAACAGTGCACAACCAGCTCTTTGTTCCATAGTCCACCAAACACCAGGATGAAAAGAGTATGAGTGTGTGTAAGAGTAAGGACATGCTTTTTCAGAGCGAGCATGTGTAGCGCCTCAGTGAGGTGTGTGTGTGTGTGTGTGAGATGGAGCAAGGACAAGGTTGCGGCAGCCATTACCCGTGTAATGATGGATCTAGTGGCATTGTGGGGGAGCCAGGGCGGCCTGCAGTGTTAGATTTAGTCCGGCCCATTATGAGTCGGCCTGGGCGGCTGGATTTATGCTCCCTGCCAGGGACCGTGGTTGGTCTCGACGGATGGGGGGTGAAGAGAAAGTGATGGAGAGGGGGAACGGAGGGAGAGATGGATTGATAGAGAGAGGTAAAGAGAGTAGAGATGGATAGACAG
>JAGFZM010001031.1:36701-46701 GCA_017657215.1 Limnothrissa miodon | reverse complement strand
AGTGGGACAGATTCATTTTGCTGGCTTCTGCTACATGATGTTTGGCACCAGGCGGATGCGATTTTCACTAATGAGCGTTTCGGACCAGATGTCTCCAACCGAAAAAGCATGCCATATCATGCCCTCTCTGCTGATGTGATCTCATGGGCACCATTTTTGTGTGTCCCATTCATTCTTCCAATCTGTTGTTTTTTTTTTTTTTTTTTTTGTCTTTTTCTTTTAGTAGTACTGGAATTGAGTCCTATTTGATTGTTTCCCCCCCATTTCTCATTGCTGTTGCACTCATTACAGCATGTGGTCCAACTCCAAGCCCAAAAAATAATGAGGTGTCCACATGGCATTTTAAAGAAGCAAATAGTTGGATACCTCGGATGTCGTCTGGTGGTTTCAATGGCTCTCAGGTGTCAGGGTAGCCTGGGTTGAACCAACTAGTATCTCATTTTCATTTTCAGCTTTTCAGCTGGAGAGTTTCCACCTAATACCAGCATGGCAAAGACAAACGGCAACTTTAAAGGCTGCTGGTAAAACAAACAAATGCAAATATGCAAACATCAAGGAGGTACAGTCAGAAAGATGTTTTATTTCATACAATGATGAATGGTTAATGCTTTGTTTCTTTTCTGAGAGTCACATGTGCTTTACCAGTTTGCAAAAAAATTGTGTTGAGGTGGTTGTAGTAATGTTGAAGCTATGTTAGGAATCCTTGGCCAATGACACTGGCCAAAGTCTCTCTATGCCAGTGTTGGATTGGACTCATTTCCCAATAAAGAATGGTGTGATTCTTTACACAACTGGTCTCACACAATTTGACTATCTTGACTTGTAGTATCTAGATCTACCTGGAATTAGTCCTGTTTTGGGAGTTCTTTGGAAAAGTCACAGTGTTTGTGAAAGGTCCGTGCTGTAGTCTTTCCTATAGCCTACTGGCAAAACTCACACACATCATAGGCTTTAAAGTCACCTACCAAAATCAATATGAATGGATTGGACACCTCAGCTGTACAAGTCAGAGGCCCATTGGGTGACCGTTTCAGCTCTGAGGTTAAATGATGTTGCTGAACTTCCTCACATCGACTGATTCTCAACAGCATTTCAAGGTGTGTATATCAAAGAATCTGAGCAAATGTCTTCTATTATTGTGTGACTGTCTCTCCCTCTCTCTCTCTCTCTCTCTCTCCCCCTCTCCCTTCAGACATTTGCTCTAATGTAATAAGTTTGGCTTCACCTCTTGGATCAGATTAAGTCTTCCAGTGATCATTACAGCTAATGGTGACAGGCAACCAGTTCACACTCACACCCACTCCAACACAGTTTGTTGATGAGCCGGGCCGGGACAGGTCATTCTGTCTGGGCTCTATTTCTGTCCCCTGGTTGGACCGCTGCCATCCTCTATGTGTATATCCAAGGCCCAGCCCTCGACTAGGGAGGGCCATGTGACACTCAGATCCATCCATCCCTTTTTACTATGGGCTGCACACAGAGTGCAGGGGCTGAGGGGTTAAATCTACGCAAGGGCTAGGAAAAAAAAAATCTAGGTTTAGGGTTTAGGGATAGGGCTATAGTTCCTAAAATAACCGCACAATATTCTAGCAAAAAGTTTTTTGCCTAAATCAAATTCTGTAATCAATTTTTTTGTAACTTCTGAAAGAAAAATAAAGCTTTTTTTTTACCGTTAGTGGATTCACATTCAAAATCTCTGAGTAATATTTCTAGACCTCTGTACTGCTTTCTGTAGTGATTTTCCAGTCACACATGCTGCTGTTACACCTGAGCAAGTTGAATTTTTTGCCCAGTGTGTGCTCTTCTGAGGTCCTGTCCAGAGAACTGATATATTTTAACACAGCACTCTGAAATATGAATTCCGTCAATTGATGTGCAGTCAAAACCTAAGAAATTATGGTGTTTGATACCATCATCGAAGCAGTGCAATTTATTTATTTGAAATATTTATTTCTTTAAACATACATTTTAAAACATTTTGCCAAGCTCATTGTTCTTCTTTTCCCCTTAACCTGGTTGAGTTCTTCAGGAGTACAAATGATACCTCTCTGCATCGTGCCAACTATTTTTGAGATTCTGATGTTTGGCATACTGTACCTTCATCTGCATGCTTTAACATGGCCTATCTTCATACTGTATGTGCAAAGTTTTCTGGGCGAAAAACCATTCTCCCATTCTCGATTTTGGTCTTGTTACAAGCATAATAGAGGTAGTGGAGATCTAAAGCCATTTCCTTGAGCCAGTTTCTCCTCTGACAGGAGAGTAAGGCCACGTCACCATCTGGAACTACAGAGGCTGTGCTATTCACATGAATGTTTGCTGGTCAAGCACTTTCATTGTACAGATTACACATGAAAACCAGGACGTGCTGCACAGTTCTGCAGATCTCATGCGGATACAAGAAGATCTGCACTAATAAATGATTCCCTCTCTCCTAAGACCCCTCCACCCTGCTAACTGTTATGACAGAGTCATTAGAAATGGCAGTGTGGCAAAGAATTGTCTGTGTAATAGTTTTCTAAATGGATGTTTTGTTCTCCTCCCAATGATTTATGGGCTTTAATTATCTCACCCTTGGATCGGATATCGCTCGCTGGGACCAGACAGAGCATTAGGTCGAGACACACCTCACTCGGAGACATCCATTACTGCAAAGGCTCCTGCTTTAGTCAGCTCCTTCCTGGAGGCGGTTTCTGATCAAAGATCATTGGACCAGTCCACAGAAAAGTAGCCTCCGTGATCCTGAGGATATTTTGCATGCTCTCTTTGTCTTTTTTTTTTTTTTACTCTCTTTCTTTCCTCCCTTTTCTCTCTCTTTTTTATCTCTCTCTGTCTCTCATACAGTGCAAATACACAAACATACCTCTTTCTTTTTGTTTCAATTCAAAGGAGCTTTATTTGCATTAAGCGGAGTTGTCAGAGTTGAAGGACAAAAGTTTATGCAGACAAAAAATATTTTTGAGAAAAAAAAATAATAACAAAATACCAAAACATTTCTAACCCTAACACCCCAGCTCACACACTCTCTCCCTCTTTCTACCCTCGGGGTCACTGTTGATGATTTTGTGTCATTGAGAATCTCACAGGTGGATTAGTCCAAGGCGGACACCAAGGCCTTTTGAAGCACACAGACTAAATTATCTCTGTAATCCCTGCCTCCGTGAACCGTCTATTACTATCCTCCAGGGAAGTACGAGACATGTTATCCAGGAAGTCCACAGGATGATGTGCACGTAGCCTACCCTTCACCACGCTATTCTAAGCACCTACCATTAGCCCAGATTTTTTTTTGAGAGCATCCATACCCTAAAGGATTAGTGGAGTGCGTGTTTTTTTTTCTTCTTCTTCTTTTTTTGCGTGAAGTGGTAGCGCCTATTGATCGCACTTTGATCTGAAATTAATGTTGCTCTCTAATTTATTTTTTCAGCTCAAATTAAAGTATAAACTCAGATTAAACATTTCCATTTATAGATCAATACCAACTGATCACTGATTCATGGATCCTAGGCAGAACATGGATTTATTTCTGTGTCTGTGAAACTCTGGGCCCTGCACTGAACCTGTGTAAATTCACACTCATGTCTCATTGACCTCAGTTGCTTTAAATAGCCAAGTGTCCAATTTCCTACATGCAGCTTAAATTTTATACACAGCTAATATGTTTAGCTGTAGGTATCTCATTCATTTATTGACAGGCAAAAAAGCCAGGCCAATAAGACATCTAATTTCGCTTCAACTTTGACCTCGGAGCCATGTGTTCATCGTTAACGATGGTGGGGCAGAAGAGCGTTATTTTAATGTGATTTTATTTGGCAGGCTGGCTGGAGACAAACTCAGGGTTGACAGGGTATCCTTGAGTCCACCTGATCAAAGGCAGAGACTGCAGCCCTGGTGTGCTTCCTTGTAATCTCTTATCCAAACCCTCCCTCCCCCACCCTCCCCACCCTCTTTTTTCCAGCTGCTTCATTACTCTTCATTACTGCTGGCTTACTCTCAAGTTAGGCCGTGAGAATTTAACAAAAAAGTTTCCTCTTTTGCACTCAAGAATGTTGTGTTCCTCTGGTGCTGATGTGGTCTGCGCTGTCATCACATCACGTACTTTCGCTCTGTTGTTTGTAGTACTCTCCAATTAAAGAAGAGCAGCACAAGATGAATGTCTTAGAGGTTTCATTTGATTTCTGTGATTATATCATGTCTCGCGTGTTGCCACAGCATCCACCTCCCCCATTTCCCTGGTCATGGATTGTGGGGAGCTTTTGGCGCGGGTGGTGGCCAGGCTCCAGGTCTCATCTCCGCTCCCTGCCAACTCCATCGCCCCTGTCACTCCTCATTTCCTCCCGCCCCACTGTTTACCGGGCACGGGTGCAGCTCCGCCACCCTTCTCCCAACTCCTGCCAGAAACTCATCCCTTATTTGGCGGACCTCGATGTACTTCTCTCAAAAGGCCCTTGGGTGACTGTTGGTGGTATCTTACGGGATAGAGTTGTGTTTCGTTTGACTAAGCAAAATATTTGTTTGCAATTTCAAGCACTAGGCAACAGGAACCTTCTTTAGCTTTTATCTGCCGCCATTTTAAGTTAACATCATTATCACTGTATCAGCGGTCCACTGTGTCCCTCTTTATATCTCTCCTTGCATCCCTCTCATCTCTTTATAGCGATGCAGCAGTAGGCTTTATTGCAATGTGATGCAAAGCTGTATGCATTTGACAGTAAGTCAAATGTGCATGTTGAGCCTTGCGTTTGCCATTTGGATCAGTGAATAGCATCAACATCACCCTTTCTAAGGTACCCTACCCCCATCTTTAGGACACTTTTGGGCAGTTATTTTGGCTATCAAATGCAATCCTTATCTAAATGCTTATCTATGGATTAGCAGGCAGTATTCACTTTAAAACGTTTGTAGAATAAATTCTTGTTTAAGTCTGAGTTAAATAATATACAGTATATTTGCAAGGTTGCAAGGCAACTATTGTTTAAAAGATTGTTTCATTCTTCTAAATATGAGTATGCCCACTGCCTCTGCATCATCTTACGCCATGTGGCTACAATGGAGAGAATAAACAAGACTAATCATGGCTGGGACTTCCAGTTTCTCCTCTCTATCTTTGCATTATGAACTGTCTATAAAGCTGACTTGCTAGCATCTCATCAGAATTTCATTGGCTTACTCTGAGTACCCCCCTTCTATAATGCCAAGTTGTGGCATCTTGCCTTTTGAAATCAGCAGCATTATTTGTTTGAATTGAATTGGCCACATTACCAACATTTATTTTACCACCAGAAAAGGGGTATGCTGACAGGAAAATCATCATTTCTCTCTCTCTCTCTCTCTCTCCCTCTCTCTCTCTCTCTCTCTCTCTCTCTCTCTCTCTCTCTCTCATACTCCTTTGTTCTGCTCTGCTCTCCCAAAGCAGTGCAAGAGGAGAATTTAATTAAACCGGGAAGCCTCATTCCACCCAAGTCTACACACACAAACACACACTCACACACACACACAAACCCCTCCTTAGACTCTATGGAAAAAAGCGAGGCAGCACACAACTCTTAACGGGCTTTGCCGTGAGAGTAATCCTTCAGAAGGAGCCTGATTCCCCTGTGTGTCGACTTCTTGAACTCCCTGTGAATTTGTGATGGAAGGAGTTGAGGAGAGAAAGAAGGGATAAAAGGGGTACGGCTGTGGAGAGAGAGAAAGGGGGGAGAGGGAGTTTATAGGTGTGTTGGGGGGGTGCTTCCTCATGCTGCCACTGTTCAGCATTCAGCGAAGAGAGAGGGAGATTGAGAGAGGGAAAGCAAGAGCGAGAGGGAATGAGATGGAGAGAGGTAGAGGAAGAGAACTTGTCCTCCAGCCAAGCCAGCCAAGCCAAGGAATGTTCAGCTGTTACCTTGGCTGACCGGTTCCCTTGTTCCCCGTCAGCGGGCTGACGGCGGCGACTAGCCCAGATGAAAAGGACAGAAAATGAGAAAGTGGAGAAGAGGAGGGAGTCTGGTGGAAAAGTAAAAAGAAATACAAACTTCTACTTTGTATGCCAGCTTACAGAAGAAATTGGAGTTTTCCCTCAAAACCGCCGGCCAGCATTTGACAGCAACAACTGTTTGGTTACCCAGTTAACCAGGCTGGTGAGGTGTTAAGGTGTTGTGTCTGTTAGAGGCTATTTACAATGGATCAAATCCGGCATGCTTGACCTCCATGTCAATTACAACTCCTTTAAGACTTCTTTAGCAAATTGTCTCATGCCATAAGCCTCTTTCAGACTGGCTATATGTTATCTCTGGTGGTTGGTGTTGGCTTCATGCAGCTTGTGTGGCTCCACTGGACACCACCACTCTTCTGGGCGTGAGGCTCTCCAATGCTAGTCTGGAAGTGCTTTTCTACTGAATGTTGTGATTTTGGTTGTGATTGGTTGGTGACCTGAGAGGTGTATTCAATAAAAACACAATCTTTAACTATGTTGATTACGATGTAATTGTCGACTGCTGAGCAACAAAGTTGCTAACAGGTTAGAAGCTAATCAGGTTTGCCTCTATGGTTTAGCAAAAGGACACACACATAATTATCTGATCAAGACCTTGAGCTTAAGTAGCCTGAAGGAATGACTCAGCAATCATACTGAATTAAAGTACTGAATTATGGAGTATTGCTTAAAGCCACCCAGAATAGGCTGACTGCAGGTTTTCATTTCCCCTCTCAGAACTGATTAAATATCATTATGGAGTTTGATGAGAGTCCAAGTATTTTCTGTGTGTTATGAAATATTGTCAGTGTGAGTAAAACTTTTATCTGTTTATGACAAGGTGACTTTTACTCACCCCAGAATGTTGGCCTTGGAATCGAACAGAGACTAAACAATCCGCATGTTCTCACAACAGGCTCCAATGGATTGTGACAAAGTATGACTCACCAAGATTTTTTTTCCCTCAACTTCTCAGTTTTCTCAACTTCAACAAGAACTTCCAAGTTTCGACTTTGTTGTTGTGCCTCTTCCCGGATTGGTGTTGTTTGAAATTGATGCAAAAGCCTGCTCTGTTGGCACTGAATTTCAGAGGCTCCAGTGGCTGTTGCCCAAACGCCCAATCAGTGCCGGCCCCCTTGAGGCGCGTGTGCCGTTGCTTTGGGCTGAGTCAGAGTGGCATCCGTGGACACGCCCACCAGAAAGCGCCAAACAGAGGGAATGGCATGCGGCCCATCCCAAAGGAACCCACTTCCCACACACTCACTCTGTTGATCTATAAACACACTCCCACAGCAAGCTGAAGAAATACACACACCCACAAACACACAAGGACTTAAAGAACACATACACAACAGACACACACATGCACACAAACATAAGCACTTGAAGAGCCCACACACACACGTATAAGAACTAAAAAGACTCATTTTAACTAGGGCTGTTGAAGTTAACGCATCAATCGTATGTTAACACAACCTCACTTCAATCGCAATTAAAATAATTGTCGCCGTTTGTCTTGGTGAACAACAATGCATATAACTGAGGGGGATTACTGTGCAAAAAAAGCTAGATATAACATGAAGTTAGTGGTAAACTGCTCCTCTACAACTTGCTAAATGTATAGTTTATAGGCCAGTTATATTACCTGCTTATGGTCATTTTAAAGGTATTTCTTTCCTTAAGAAGAAGACTGTAGGTAGCCTAGTAAATTAGCCTGCTTCATTGGACTAAAATGTCAGGAGTCAAACTTCTTCCTGTCTTATAGCCATATCCCTTTCATCAAAACCCGAAATCCAAATATTTGTGTATTCATTCTGTAAGACTATACAGAAGTTAAGGTTTATTATAATTGACATGGAACATGCAAGCAAGCATGTATTCAAGAAATGACACTGCTGTAAGCAGCTGCAGATAAACTTTGCTGTGATAATCAGAACGAATGTTTTCCATAGAATTCAATTCAATTCAATTTTATTTATATAGCGCATTTTTACAAAAGGCATGTCACAAAGTGCTTAACACAAGAGGCCCAATGAGCAACAGGGGCAAGGAAAACCTCCCTAGCAGCGTTTTTTGTTTTTACTTGTTATGGTAGAGGAAGAAACCTTGAGCAGTTCCGACGGCTCAAGGGGCTAACCCAACTGCTTAGGGCAGGTTTTCAGTCTCTCAGATGGCGAGTAGTAGAATAGAATAGAAATGTTTTAGAGGTAAAACTTTTAGTTTTAGTTTAAAACTTAGATTATTCGCGATTAGAAATTGTAATCGTTTGACAGCCCTAGTTCTAACACATCTGTGTCAAATGCTCTCCATGAAAGCTGGGAGACCGAGAGGGCGGGGGGGGAGGGGGGGGGTGGGGGGGGGTTGGTTGGGGGGGGGGGGGGGGGGATGTGGTAGTCATTTATCAAACGCTGGCATGACCGGCAAAATCTTCAGGATAATTAAGACGTATATAGAGAGAGGCTGGGGGAAGCAGTGGAGCCGAGGAGAAGTGGTGGCTGGGACGAGCAGTCGGGTGGCTTTCGTCTTGTGGCTTATTAGTGGAGGAATTTGTCTTCTCTGCTTTCTGCACTGTTTTGGTTACAGCTCTTAATTGACCAGGGGAAATGTCGAAAAGGCTGCACGGCTGACCGTGTGCTCCTTTTTTCTTAATTAATAATTGAGTTACTTTTCTCATCTCTTGAAGGTTGCGACAAAAAAGTCATTTATTGTGACGTGTGGCTTACACTTTTATTCGGTTAAACAAGCACAATTGTTTTTCTCTTTTTTACCACTTTACAAACGCTCTTGTGGAGAGTTTCTCAGCTTTTTATATGTCTATTTACTGCCCCCTCTTTCTCTCAACTCTCTCTCTTTCTTTTCCTTTCTCTCCCCATCCATTCTGCCAGCTTTGCTGCGTCTGTGCTCTTGTGATCATTATTTTTCTATTCCCTATCCGCCTCCCTGCCATTATCCTCTATCTCTCTGCCACTCCCCTTCCCTCGCTCTCTCTATCTCTCTCTCTTTCTCTCTATCTCTGTCTCTGCTTGCCCTCCCATTCTCTCTCTCTCTCTCTCTCTCTCTCTGTCTCTCTCTCTCTGTCACTCCCCTACCCTTGCTCTCTTTCTATCTCTATCTCTTTTTCCTCTTTCTCTATCTGCCATCCCCTGCCCTTGCTCTCTCTCTCTTTTTTTCCTCTATCTCTTCGCTCACATCATCCTCCGCGCGCACACACACACACACACACACACACACACACACGTGTGTTCACGCATGCATGCATGAGCCACACCACCCGTTTCTCTCACTCATTCTGTCATTCCCCCACCTACCTTTTCTTTCTCATTTATCTTCGCTCTCTTCCTTTTCTTATCTCTCTCTACTGCTCTCCATCTTCCATCTTTTCTTTTTTTTATCTTCTTTTCTCTCCTTCACTTCCTCCTCTCTCTTTCCTTTTTCTGTTTTTTTTTTTTCTTTTTTTCCACCTCTCTCTGTGTCCTATGTTTTACCTATTTCTGTCCACTTCGTTCTCTCTCTCTTTCCTACTGCATTGAATGTAAAGTTAGACAGGGAGTAGGTGTGCTCTGACACTAAAAGTCTATCCCCCTGCACTCCTCCGCTCTCTCTCTCACTCTCTTTTGCTCTCTTCCTCACCATATATAACTGTCTCTTCCTCGCTCACTTTCCATCTTCATTACCACTCTGCAAATATTTGTGCTGCATTGAGCTCTGGCTTACGCACACAAACACCCACACACACTCACACACACACACACACACGTGTATGTGGGGAAAAATACCATATATGTGTGTGAGAGAGTGATACAGTCAGTGAGGGAGAAGGTCTGAAAAGGTGAGGTCTGGAGGGAGAGAGGTTAGCAGGGACAGAGGTCCTCTCTATGGAAGCTGGAGATGAGCGAGTCCTCTGAGACCTAAGAGAAGTAGGCCACCATCCACCTGAATTAATCTCCGGCCATAAGACACCCCCTACAACATGTCACCTGTGTCCCTCACTGGGACGCGTACACACACACACACACACACACACACACACACACACACACACACACA
>JAGFZM010001031.1:0-13644 GCA_017657215.1 Limnothrissa miodon | reverse complement strand
TGTGTGTGTGTGTGTGTGTGTGTGTGTGTGTGTGTGTGTGCGTGTTTTGTGACTGTTGTCCCTCTGGATTGCCCTCATGAATTACTGTCACTCAAAAAATATTTGCTGCAGTTAAATTGTAGCCTAATATCCCAGGTGAAAAACACTGGCATGGTGATTGTCTTGGTAATTTGTAGGATTACAATATGCTAATGTGTTAATTACAGTGGATGTTTTTGCGTGCTCCAATCTACGTGGGTTCCTGAGAAGTATTTGCAGGCACGCAGACCCCTAAGCTGCAATGTTTTTATTAGATGGATAGTCTGTGTTCTATCGCGTAGCAGCCATATGTCATTTTAAACAAGCAAAAGCGAATGAAGAAAACAAAGAAGGAACAGTGGTACGAGTGGTTGTGACGTGCATTGGCTCCTGTGTTCTGGTCGAGTTGCCTGCGTCTCTTCGGAGTCAGGCAGTGGAGTCCCAGATTTACTATGTTTCAAGGCAAAGTTATTCCTCTGTCTGTACCTGTCTGTATATTTCTTTTGTTCAGCATCGAGACAGATACCCACATAAAGACGCAGCGCCTGGAAGCAAAATCGATGCACTGAAATTACACATCGCATCTGAACTTGTTCATTTCAAAGTCCGCTGAAGCAACTTAATGCGTTAATCTTCGTCAGACAGAACCAACAGACATGTCTTAACGGCACCCAATTAGTTCAGGCAAGAGGATCTCATTTGGATTCGTTCTGATGTGACCTTTGGCCGACCCGAGAATGGCACGGCCTGAAATACAGTGTCGTTTTTAATTCTCACCTGACAGTAGGTTTGCAGAGGTATGGGCAGCAACCCTCACTGAGCTTTTATTAGTAGAGAGAGAGAGAGAGAGAGAGAGAGAGAGAGAGAGAGAGAGAGAGAAACAGGCTGGTGGAGATAGAGAGCAATAGAGAATGGGAAAAAGACATGACCGAGAGAGAGGTAGAGATGACAGATAGATGGACAACAGATAGATGTTTGTTTCTATGGCAACTAGTTTGCCAGCATGATTACTAGATTAGTTGGCTTGCTAATATCTTCAAAGAAAGATCACACATATCCTTACTGTATGTTACAACAGTACGGTTTTTAACTTCTCGCTAACTTTGTAAACACAAGTGGGAGGAAAAGACCAAACAGAAAACATTTCTGTCGTTTATGGAGCTTGGTCCACAGGTACTGTCACCGTGTTTTCAGCAGTGATAGATTCTCAGTAGTCCACTATGATGTTGCAGCGCAGGGAGGTTTCATCCCTCACACAAGTGCTATGACATGTATTAGAACTGTGAAGAAGATTTTCCCCAAGTGGACTACAAATAAACAAACTAAACTAAGTAGAAACTGCGTTTTTTTTGTTGTTGTTGATGTGGTTTACATAGAGTATAAACTAATTTATGTAATCCATGCAGTTTTCCAAGCTTGTGTTTTGAGTACTTATGTGGTGGGTGAGGAAAAACAACTCTCCCTTTTTTAAATAATGAAGCAACTGAGAAGCCTCATTTCCAAGAATGTATCATGCTTGCAGCTTACTTTATTAGCTGGAAATATTTCGCCTATGAAATGTATGTTTGTGTGTGTGTGTGTCTAGGCTGTGCTTGTGTTTGCAATTTAGCAGGTTGTGTGTGTATCTTGCACGAAGTGTCTGTCTGAGTCCCCTTGCATAGCCATGCCAGGCGGTGTGTGTGGGTGGGTGGTGGCATCGCTGCCATTATGTGACTCAGCACACTGATGGCCTGTGTCTGCTATAGCAGCATCCAGGCCCTGCCTTTGCCACTTTTACACACTCTGTGGCAGCGAAGAGGGTGTCGGCTGCCCACGTGAGCAGCATTGGGATCATTTAATTCCCATGCGTGTGTGTGTGTGTGTGTTTGTGTGTGTGTGTGTGTATGACTGCCCATGTGAACAACAATGGGATAATTTAATCCTTGTACGTGTGTATGACTGTTTCTTTTTGCTATTGTGTCCAGGTACACAAGGGGCTGCCAATCTTTCTGAAGTGTTGTGCCAATTCGAGGTAGTCTTGTTAGTTTAAGAGCCAATCAACAGGCCAATTGTTTTAACAAGGAATGAGTAGGGGGTTGCATTTCCAACATTTCCAATGTGTCCATTCTGGCTCAGCAAAGTAGCACTTTAGCAACGGGCTGTTTATATTGCAACCAGAACTTACGGAAAGAAAAGAAATTTTAAAAGGCAATGAAGGCAATGTTCTGGTAGTCTACTTTTTTTTTTTTTTAAGTTTGTAGTGAAATGCCATTAGGTTAACTTTTGTTACGTGAAATGGTTCGAAGCCTTGAATTCCAAACGTTCCACAAGAGAAACGCTCTGTAGCCAAACATCTCCTCCTGCTATTGTCGATTTTGATATTGTCTGGATTAGAAGGAAATCATCATTTTGGGATCTTAGAGGTCTGGTAGAGTAGTAAGAAGCAAGTATGTCTTTAATATCTGTTGTAGCAATGCCATTGAGGGCATCGTTTAAATATCTTTTAATAGGGAGCCAGTGTAGGAAGGTGAGGATAGGAGAGATGTGTTCGTTTTTAGTCCAAGTTTGTATGTAAATTTTAATGCAGGTATTACTTCCCCCAGAGAACAAATTATTTCAGTCATCCCTAGAGGTAACAGAAGTATGTATTACATTATCTGCATCTTAAAAAAATATTTAATATTTAATAGGATAATGAAAGGATTTTTTTTTTTTTAATCTGGTTTGCGTGACTATTCACCGAGAGGTCCTGGTCAATCAATAGAGGGGTCTTCATGAACCCAAACCTTTCTTTTAATGCTCATGTAAAACATATTTCAAAAACAGCCTTTTTGCGGGTGCAAGTTGCTGGCTTTTGTGGAGCAAAAGTTTAAAAGGGCTGCTGAGTATGTTTTGGTGCTGGGGTAGGACATTATTCAGCTGGGTAGGGCCCATCATCATCACAGCCTTTTTAGAGTTTTTTAAATCTGAGTTTAGACATGAAATGATTAGTCCTCAAAGGCCAAATGCCATAATGTAGATGCCTATGGAAGGGCATGGAGCAGTGACGGCTGGGCAGGCCAGGGTTGCAAACTGGATAAAATTGTAACTGCATTAATCCTCATTCTCGGCGGCCCCCAGTCGTGGTTTCGCACACACACACATTCTGCTGTTCTGCTGCTGAGTGCTCCTGTCCTACCCCTGTCTCCTTCTCCACTAGCTTTATGGGCAGAGGGGGTCACTGTGACCTCCAGCGCTTGCCTGCTCCCTTCTGAAATCAGAACAACAGCACCTGTTTATGGCCAATTTTTCATTTGCAATTTTCTCCTTCCTGGCTGTACCTCTCTCTTTCCCTCCCTCCCTCTCTCTCTCTCTCTCTCTCTCCCTCCCTCTCTCTCTCTCTCTCTCCACTCATCTCTTTCCTCTCATCTTCTTTATGACCCCCTCATCGTTGTCTCTCCCACTCCATGGCTCTCTCTTCATCTCCCAGGAGTCAGTCTCTGAATAAGCGCCCCCCCCCCCCCTCTCTCTCTCTCTCCCACTGTTCTTTCTCTCTTTTTTGAGACACTATTTGAGACTCTTTATCTAATTTGATAGTTAACTTTCTTCCTACACAGCGTGTTCTATATTAGCATTCTTTTGTCCTTGTTCTCAAAGTTCTCTCTCTCTAATCTCTCTTTCTCTCTCTCTCTTTTTGTTCCTTTCTCTGACTGTTTATTTGGCCTGTCCTTTGGGTGCCTGCACTCAATTACTTATTTCAGTTTCTCTGCCTCATTACGCTCCTTCCCTCTGTTGCCTGCTCTTTCTTACTCTTTCTCTCTTTTTCTTTCACTCTCTCACTCCTCTCCCTACATCTTCCTCTCTGTCTTTCTCACATAGTTTTTCTCCGTTCTCTCCCTCCCCCCCCCCCCCCCCCCCCCCCCCCCTCCCTCTCTCTCACACTCTCTTTCTCACTCCTCTCCTTCTGTCTCACCCTCACTGACTCTCTCTTTTCCTCACTCTTCTCCCGGTCTCCCTCTCTTTCTCACTCACTCTCTCTCTTACTCTTTCTCTCTTCCGCCCTCCTCTCTCCTTTACTCTCTCTCACTCTCACTCGTTACTCAAACTGTTCTATGTATGTGTGATTGGAATGGCATAGTCTAGTAATTAGTATATAGTCTCTCCAATGTCTGCCTCTAATTGTGCATCCCCCACCCCTCTCTGTCTGACGCCATCAGGTGGCAGCCATCAACCCCAATCACCCCCTGGCTCAGATGCCGCTGCCCCCCTCCATGAAGAACTGCATCCAGCTGGCGGCATGCGAGGCCACCGAGCTGCTGCCCATGAACCCCGACCTCCCCGCTGACCTTTTCACCTCGTGTCTCACCACGCCCATCAAGATCGCCCTGCGCTGGTAAGACTCACACACACACACACACACACACACACACACGTGCTAGCGCAAATAAAGCAGCCCTTGAGAGAGCCATCAGTGTGTGCTAAACCATAGTCCACACACTGCATTTACTCCTTGTATACAGATGACCCCTTGGGACATTTGTCAGTTATAATAACCATACATTTTCTCCCATTCTACACAAACAACTTCCTATCTGCTAGTTTTACAAACTGCACACTGCAGTAATCCACAGACCCTTGAATTCCCATCCCTCAAGACGGCTTGGCACACACACAACCACCTACACATGCATATTGCACATGCATATACTTAAATCAATGCACAGTGCCTTTCTAATGACCATTCTCTTGTTGAAGTATGTCGTAGTTATCATAGTCGTCATAAATAATTAACACACACACACACACACACACATACAGTACACCCAGACACACACGTACACGCACACATGCAGCCTGCCTTCGTTAGGATGTGTCCCTGTGCACAGCCGTGTGCGCACATAGCATGTTTCATGTTGCATGTGTGCACCTGTGCAGAACATATTCTCAGGGTTGCATCACCACACAACTCATTGCCATAATGCAGCGTCTCATCATCGTGTGACCTAGATGCATGTCGAACGGGCAATAAGAATGCATCTGGCAGTTTAGATCCGTCTGAGCACGGAGGCAACAGGCGCGGGCGTGATTGTGTAGAAAATAAAAAATACGTTGCTGTGTTCCATAACATAAACTGCGCAAACAGAGACGGTCAGGGTGCTGTGAACAATGATGAGAACATTTATTAGTTGGTTGCAACAACATTACGCACTACGGACTATGGGAGAAGTCCGGAGGACGCAGCATCAAGGTTCCACCTAAGTGATTACCTCTGAACTGGCCTCCCGAGCTGTGATACAGAAGCGTATTTAAGGCTAATTTCCCTTTCATCATTGCTGTCAGTGTGTATTGCCTTTAATTAACAACTCGTCTCTCAGACCAAATGGTCTTCACAGATCCTGTACTGCAAACAGTGGTCACATGAATATTAAGTGGTCTTCAACACTTCAAGGCTTGCCCTTCCCATACGACATTACAGATTACCATGTGGGAACTTACTGAAGATAAAGTCATAAGATCTCAAATAACAATACTCACATACAACCAATATATAATATCATAAATTTGTACTACAATTGCTAACATCAGCGTGAGTGTAGCCAGAAGAGGTGGCCTCCACTTGGCACATGATGGCTGAGGCTCCCAGCAGTGGTTGAACGTGACCTGGAGAAAGAGCCTCCTCTCGTGGACCGTGACACTGGCTCTTGCTCGTGAATCCAGACAAGTTTCATCACCGTTGCCCCTTCAGTCACAAAGGCAGACGGGCACCCCTGTGCCTGAGCGAAAGGCACACAGTAGTCTGCTCCTGCATCCAACAATATCGTTCCTATAGGGGGTAAGGGGTGGTTTATTGTCAGCCATATTAGGTCTAGTATATACTAGCTCATATAAGGGGTGGTGTTGTATTATTCATTTGTGTACTTATTGAGATTCTTATTCCTGGTATTATTATCAGGAGACGTAATGAATGGTGTGTAGTGCCCGGAAACTAGGCCGTTTTTATGGATGCTTTCAATGCAGGCTTTAAAAAAATGACTCAGTTCTGTAGGGTGGCAAAAAGTGGACCATGGGTTTTAAACGGGTTGCTTCGTCAGCGGGTTCAGCAGGGTTGGATGATGAACTAAATTCATAGAGAACGCTGTTGACTAAGAAGGAGAAAAAACACGGCAATGTATAACTTACACTTATATATATATAAATTCAAGCATTTCCCCAGATGAAAGCTAATTTTACAGGGTTTCTGCGAAATAGTTGGTCATGCCTGAAAAGTATTCTCAATGATGTGAGAGCAAAGTGGCTAGGAGAATATTAATGTGGTGGAATATCTTAGAAATATGTTTTTGTGTGGGGGTGAGTTCGTGCAGTATGTGTGCACATAGAAGCATCTGTGTGTGTGTGTGTGTGTGTGTGTGTGTGTGTGTGTGTCAGTGGGTAAACTGAGGTCTCTGCGCACTCCATCCTGCCTGTCACCTAAGATTTACAGCACACGCTGTGGGATTAGATTCATCCATGGCGAGATTACACATTGAGCCCTTCATCGTTACGATTATGGACTCCGTTAAATGCGCTTTCTGTCTGCCTTTTTGTCCTCTGTCTCCCTCTCTCTCCCTTTCTGTCACTCTTCTTCTCACTCTCCTCTGACATAGTCATCCAACATCCTACTACGACGTCGTCTTTGTCACCTCTTAGCCGTCCTTTCTTTCTGACCATATGCAGTCCACCTCCTGAGGAGAGAGGTCTCAGATTCCTGTGCAATTATATATTTCTACTTTCCCGGCCTCTTCTCCGTCTGCTATCGCCACTCCCCCCCTCGTCCCTTTCATTACTGTGGAGAATGATTTAGTGCGTCTGCTCTCCTGACATATCTTTGCATGTAGGTTAGGCCCGTGGAGGTCGGGAAACGAAGGCGAAGAGGAGCCAGCGCAAAGCAGATAATTGGAGGCTGGCTAGTATACAGATTATTCATCACTCCGCCCTGACCGGCGCTCTGTTTGTCCCTCCAGGGCCTCTGTGTCCTGCTGCCCGGGTCTTGACACGGCAGGTTCTGGCGCCAAATATTCCTGTATTTCTCTAAAATATCCGTGCCGCTTTTTTCGATCTGACTGCACACGGCCTCTCGCGCTGTCCCCGCTATGGGCTCGCTCTTCCATTTGCACTAGAGAGTCAAGTGAGAGTTAATTGCACGTGTTGGTGCAAAGCGTGCTCTCTGAGGTCAAGCATCGCTTCATTATTCTGTTTCTGTCCAAAAAAAAGTTGGAGAGGAGAGGAGAGAAGGGGAGTGTGAGGGCAAGAGAGAGGAGAGAAGAGGAGAGGAGAGGAGAGAGGAATGATGGGAAGAGAGGCTGTTAAAAGAGGAAATAAGGGGGCGAGTGGGACAGACGAGTGGAAAGTGGAGAGTCACGGCTGCTCCGCCACTCTGAGTGAAGGTCACATTTGGGGACCCCCTCCTGTTCTCCCTCTTGTTCCGCCAAATTGCTACACGTCCAGAGTTCAGCCACAGCCAGACTCCCCACCTAGAGCCCTGTCAATACCTATGCAACTCATTTGACTCGCTTAAAACCACATCTGTCTCGCCAGAGCAGGGTTGAGTAGCCTGGGCTGATCGGCACCTCGGAATGACAAAAGGCCGTCATCGAGACAGCTTCAAAAACTTCATGAGTTCAGAGGGATGTAATGAACTGTGTTTGGAATTGAGATGTTTTCTGTTGACAAAGCCGTCTCAGTTAAGTGAAAAGAATAGCAGATGATTGTGGAATTCATTTATTTATTTATTTTGCTGCTCGAATTGTCTAGCGTGGTTGAGAAGCATCCCCCCTCTCTAACGTTCTTTCTAAAAACATCAACAACAACGTTCCAAAAACATTCGGAAACATTACGGATACTAACGTATCCTCGGTTCTCTTTCGTTTCGAAGCCGAAACGTACGCGTGGATGATGCCTATCATCTACTCGTACGTTTCGGCTTCGAAACAAAAGAGAACGTTACGGATACTAACGTATCCTCGGTTCTCTGAGTGAGAAGCCGAAACGTACAAGTAGATGATAGGCATCATCCACGCCTACGTTTCGGCTTCGAAACGAAAGAGAACACTATAATGATTGTAACTGTCATTGGATACGACTGTAGTCTACATTAGTGAAGTAGAACAAGCTACTTGTGTAACTTTCAGCAGCGATGCTAAACACCCAGTGAGGCAAACAATCCTCCCCTTTATGATCCCATTATATCTAGCTGGACTCTCTGCGTCCTGTGGAATTACTGGCAGGCCTAATCAAAATTTCATGTGGTCGTGTAGTCGTTTTTCGAAGTGAATGTGCGTTTGAATGCTGCCCTTGAGGGGTTTGACAGCTCCGGTATTTATGTGCAATGAGCCGTACCGTCTTGTTAAAATTGGTGGGGAGGCTCACTCTTAGCCTGCCGAGGTGGCGGCGGCGTCAGTTTCAGCTGACACGAGCGAAACGGCTCTAAGTGGCCTCGTGTCCTAGCGAAATATGAACACTTTCTGCAAGCACACCAAAGTGCATGAGCCACATACGAACGCTTATTGATGTGTCTGTCTAGGAAAAGGCAGGGGATCTGCTGTAGGAAATTAAAAAAGGGAATACCAGCTCTTCCCCCTTTGTTGTTACTTGTCTTTTATCTTGTGCTCTTTTTTCCCCTTTTCTTTTTTTAGTTGTTTCCCCCTTCTCTCTTGCACTCTCTCTCTCTCACACACACACACACACACACACACACACACACACACACTCACTCTCTCTCTCCTCTGTCTATTTTGTTCGTCCTCATCTCTGCCCCCTCCGTAACTGGTGCAGTGTCAGGGCACTACCTGCAATGCTTGTTCTCCATGATTGCATCCAGCCCCCATAGTGTGAGGGTGTAGGGTGCGTGTTTATGTGTGTGCGTCGTCTAGTTCGCCTCAGCTTTTCGGCCTGAATAAAACACGGCACTTGCAACATCGGAAGGGATACAGTGGAAGGAGAAGGAAGTGAAGAAAAGGAGCATTAGAGGGTGTGTGTGTGTGTGTGTAAGGGAATGCACTGTGCAGGGGAGCAGAAAATCGTTGGGGATGGAACGCTGTCTTATAGGGATTTCCCCAGTTCTGTGAGACAGAGGGTGGGAAAGGTGGTTCCTCCGTGGAGTTGTGTGTGTGTGTGTGTGTGTGTGTGTGTGTGTGTGTGTGTGTGGTGGGGTTGGTGTTTAAGGGATATGTAATGGCGCATTAGGATGGGTGGGCTTCTCCAGGGTGCTCCCCGCAGTGGTGTGTGGGTGTGTTCTCCACGTCAGAGCCACGGGCGCGGGGCGGGGGGAGGCAGGCTGAGGCGCAACGCCCTCCACGCAAACTGGACACCGCATGACTGAGCACCTCATCCACCTTTAACGACCTCACACCACTTGAGGTCTCGCCAACACGCCAACTAGGTCCCACGCAGCCAACAGCAGAATGGGGGCTCCCAACGCTTCACCGCACAGAACCACCCCACCACACGCAAGCACTGGTGGAGAATGATGGGCCGTTTAACTGTTGGATTCATTTTTACTCCTATTAATCCAAAAAGGTAACAATTTCACAAGTTGCCGAAAGCCCATCCTTTGGGTGCTAGGGTTGGACGGTGGCCCAGAAACACCCATAGCAAAAAAAAAAAAAGACAGATGAACTGCGGGATCTTCAAAGCCTTTGCTTCTCCAAGTATTGCGCAACCTTCAGTAAGATGATTAAACCATTTCGAAACATGGCTCTGAATCAGTGAACGTGCATGCACACTCACACACACACACACACACACACACACACACACACACACACACAGTTGCACATTGTCTTCTCCTCCGAGTCTCTCCTGGCACTGATTTGAGAGACACAGATGGCCACTTGTTCATCCATCTAAACCTCTCACACAGTTTTTTTTTTCTTCTCTCTTTATTTTTCCACGTTTACTTTTTTCCTTCCTCCCTCCATCCGTATCGTTGCTTTATCGTTTTCTCCCGAATCTCTCTGTGGCTCTCATTGCCTCTGTGCTGTGAATAACATTAGACTTTGAGGGGTAGTGGGGAAGCCCTGCAGTGCTGAGAATTGCAGCCCACGCACAGAGATCCACCCTCATTCCCTCTGTTACTTTCTTTCTTGCATGCACGAATACACACACACACACTCACATACACTCTCTCCCACTCCCACTCCGCGTCTGGTTGGATATCTTCTGATCGGCCAAATCTGATCAATTGTTAATGACTGTCTTGTCTGTCTTGTTGATGGTTCATGGACACCCCCTAGTGAACCCTCCCCACGTTTCACACCTCCAGCACCAGCACCAGCACCACCCCCACCCCCACCTCCAGCACCAGCACCAGCACCACCTCCAGCCCCCTTGCAGTGTGTCCGGGTTTCCCTCAGATCAACCTACCAACCTACGCCCCCCTAACAACCACCCCCACCCCCCCCACCCCCCGCCTTCCCCTATCCTCTAATGGGTGCTTGAGCACACAGCTTTCTGGTGTATCCCCACATTTCCCCTTCCCCTTACATAAAATTTCCTCCATTCCTCTGTCCCTCCATCTCTCTATCCCTCCATCCGCATCAGGGATGCCTACAGAGAGTTCTTACATAACGGCTCCTACAGGACATGCGCCGCATGTAAATACGGCTTCCGCTCACTCACCAGGCAAGACAGCCAACGCACTCGTTTTTTTTTTTCTTTTTCTTCTTTCTCTTCTCTCATTCTTTTTCCTCCTCCATCTCCTTCTCCCTTTCCCTTCTTGCGTTTAATTCGTACCGGCTCGTGAAATCTTCCGCTTGCTGCCGCCGTCAGGCATGCAAAGCTGCGAAGGGCATGCAATGTCATGCGAGTGCACGAGTGTGCATAATTAGGGTGAATCTTGAAACTTGAAGTTGAGCACGAAGCCTTAAATTCGCCATTTTGATGCAATCTCCATGTTGCAGTGTGCACACAGGAACAGTGGATGGCCGCCCCTAAATGCCTCCACCCCCTTAGGGTGGCACCTATCATTGTGGTTGGAAGTCCTGAAAGCTCCAGGGACAGACTGGAGCTGCCACTTCTACCCCTTGGCATCTATCTCTCTCTCTTTCTCTCTCTCTCCTGATGATAATGATAATAATAATAATAATAATAATAATAACAATAATAATATATATAGCACCTTTCAAGATGCATGTATGCATGCATCAGAATGTGGGAGGGGACTAAAAGCCAAAGGCCTTAGTAAAGAGGTGTGCACTCACTGAGAAGTCACTTTTGCAAAGCATGCCTAGTGTATTCATTTGCAAGCGTTCATTTCATTCACAACTACATATCTGAAACCCCCTGCAATAGAGTCTGTGGGTTGATTGGAGTTGATCAGTGGGAGGAGTGAATGGTGGAGTGGAGGGCTGGGACGAGGGGGATCGGAGACGGAATGAGCTGCTGTTTCAGGTGATTCAGTAGGGATGAAGACATGCCTCAAGCAAACATGCCTCAAATAAACACAACACAAACATCCACCGCAAACATTGTAAAACACACATATTGCATATCACATGGTATTTCTTGTTTAGATTATTCCACCTCTCTCCACTACACGGTTGTCCATCCGTCCGTCCGTCAGTCCGTCCATCCGTGCTCGTCCTTATTGTCCTATCCCCACCCATTTCCTCTGTGCTTTTAGCCGCCTTATGTTCCCTCCAGCCCATCCTCTTAAGTGATGCCTGTGCCCTTTTAGAGGCTTATACAATTGAAGTCTCACATCCTCCTGAGGACACTCCCCAGGAGAAAGTCCAAGGTCGTGCCACCCAGCACAGTGTCGGGACATGTTGTGTTAGAGGGCAGAAGTGCTCAGATTGGACATGACCGCTACACGACAGGCACGTGAAGCGCCAGGGTTGGGGGGGTTGGGGGAGTGGGGGATTTCCGAAGTCGGAGATGTCTGGCGAGCCCTTGACGTTGTCTAGACTCAGCCGTGGGCATGCCTGCTAGGCCTGACAGAGACAGGATTCCTCCCAGGTCAACAGCAGCTAGAAGTGATCCTATGTATCCTCCCCTGACAAACACGCGCACACACACATCCACAGACAGGGCCACAGATGCCTCGTTGCTTGTGTTAGTCTGAACCGGAGATAGAGATTAATATGGGGGGGGGGGGGGGAGAAAGAAGGAGAAAAAGCGGTAGCCATATTTACAGCACATATACTGTAGGAGAGAGAGAGAGTGTGTGAGAGAGAAAGAGAGAGAGAGAGAGAGTGTGTGTGAGAGAGAAAGAGTGAGAGAGAGAGAGAGACTGTAAAGTTTTCTTTTGTGTGAGGTGAGAAGAGAAGCCAGATGAGATGTCCGCCAGGGCGCTGGAGAGGGAGGTGCTGTAGGAGTGCTCCCCAGCCTTGTAATGCTGAACCCGGCTGCCTCTTCCTCTCCCTCTCCTTCCTCAGCGCTAGAGGCTTGTGGGTGCACAACATAGCCGCATGTCAGCATTCTGCCTCGAAATCTGGACCTCGAAATTACACTTTGAAGAAATCCCCCCCCCCCCACACACACACACCTTCCCACACCCCCATCCCACATTCGCATCGCCTTAAGATCAAAGTGAAGGAAGGGTCCGGAAAAAAAGTAGATGTTATGAAACCACCCTTTTCTGCCTCCTCCCCCACTGTAGACTTGTTATGTCTAGTCAGATGCTGTAATGTCTGCACGCTCAGCACATCAGGCTTAAGGGGGTTCAATGTGTACTAGCGGAGCCTGTGTGTGTGTGTGTGTGTGTGTCTGTGTGTGGATGTGCATGTTCAAGTACGTGTTAAATATGAGTGAGGAAGGCAGTCTATGTAAATGGGGTTTGTTGGCATGTGTGTATGAGTGTTCAAGCTGTATTAAATATGAGGAGTAAGGGAGTCTATGTAAATGGGCTGGGTGTGTGTGTGCCTGTTTGTGTGTGTTTGTGGGGGTGCGTGTGTACGTGTTGGAGCAGTGTTTATGTGGAGTAGAGGGGACCTATGTAAATGGTGTGCATGTGTTTGTGTGTGAGCAGTGTTTAATATGTGGAGTAAGGGTGTCTATGCAAATGGTGAGTGTGTGGGTGTGTTAGGCAGTCTATGTAAAAGGGGTGTTGGTAAAGCTTCATCTGGGCTGCCTCTAATCACGATGATTCAGCTCGATTGCGGCGCAAGGCATTAATTCTGTGGATAAAAAGATCAGCGTCAAAAAATGATGAAGAATTAAGCAGGCTTTATTTTTTTACCCTCTCTTTCTTTCCCTCTCATTCTCACTCTCACTGTCTGACTTTTCTTGTCTTCCTCCAAGACTTTGTCTCTTTTCTGTTCTAGTGCATCAAGCTGGGCGTCTAGTTCAAGGCCGGCTGTTCTCCTTGTGTCCAAGGAATTGTATTAATGTCTTCACTCATTTTTGTTTTCACTGAAACAAATCAAAAACAAGCGTACGATTGAACACTGGAAAGTTGAACACATTGCTCGCAGGTTTTGTATGTCTGATTCACCTCTTTAAAGAGGCACTCAGTAAGTTTATGCGACCATTTTTGAGGTCATAAAATCGCTTAGAAATAGTTTTTTCTGTTAGACTGGTCTGTTGTGTTGCAAACGGCAATTGAGCGCACCGCTGTACAGCCCTGTATAGTGAATACGGAACTTGCAACTTCTGAGGGAGTGTACACTACAGCAATACAGCTAACTGTAC
>JAGFZM010001030.1:0-20015 GCA_017657215.1 Limnothrissa miodon | reverse complement strand
CTTTTCCGATTCGCTCGTTTTTCCCGGCAGTTTTCTATCACAGGCGATTACAGACTACAGGGGTAGGAGAGGATTTTGAAGTTGAGAAGTACATAGAAGTACAACTTGGGCAGACCTATGGCAATGTAAAAACATCAAGACTTAAACGGTTTATTTTGGAAGGAGACCTTTAACAACGTTCTATGCTTGTCAGCATTGAGCTGCAGTCAATACTGATAGGCACAAATATTATTATGTGATTGAGGCCAATAATTCTGGCAGCCGTAGCGGCAGATACAATATGACGATATAAAACAATAGTTTTGCTATCCAGTTCTTTTATGATGCGAGGTGAGACCCCGGCTGCTATCGCAGGTACATGTACATACACATAGGCTATACGGCCCACACTGTCTCTCACAGTAAAATTTGCCTATTGGTGTCGGCAGACCTTACTTGGCTATTGATGTCGGCAGACCTTACTCGTGTTAACACAAAACTGCCTTTCGTATCGACAGTATACACAAAACACACTCTGATCTATTCCCCTCATATTGGAATAAGAAACTTAGGCCCTGTCCACACGAAGCCATAAACGGGCTTATCCGTTCAAATATTTGTCCTAAAAAACATCTCGTCCACACGGCTCAGTTCAGTCAATGTAGCAGAACAGACAGAAATGTATCTAACAATATGTTTTTTAATAGTGTTGGTAAAACCAATAACTATTTTACTAGGTGACTCGGCTAAACTTCACCTGTACACTGTTAGCTATGTGCTAGTGTTGCGCTACAGATTTCAGGACTCATGAATGGTGGTAGATAACTATTGCTTACAAACTATCCTCCCATAGACTTAACATTAGAGAGATAAAGAGAAGGTTGGACTTTGCTCTTAAAGACATCCCAAGTAACTTTTTCGTGGTCATAAAATCGCTTAAAATCGTTTTTTTCTATTAGACTGACCCATTGTATGGCAAACTCCGCGATCTTGCTCCACCAACTGGCCTTCCTGGCAAGTCTACAGCACTTGCAAGTTGAGCTAGGCGAACGCCACAACGTTCTCATAGTTAGTCTCGTGAGAACGAGAAAAACGAACTGCCTTACGGCAAATTAGATCCTCCCATTGTAGTTTTTGTTATAAAGAAGAAGGCATTGTAAGAATTTGCTACGGAAACATTCACCATGGAAAGACAGGCAAAAACGACGAAAAGACCTGGTAAAAGAGCTTTGTCGCAAGACGCGAAGGCAAGAAAGAAGGCTAGATACCAAGCGCGATATTCCATCACGGAATGGAAGGAGCTGGAAGACAGCGAAGGATGCAGCACCGACGCTGACTTGGCATTGCTTCTTATGCAGTTGTAAGTACAATGTTTTTGTATCTGAATCATTTAAATGTTACATGTAGCTACTATACAGCATCTGTTTTGATGTTCGTGTTCGTATGCGATTTGTAATTATAACTGGTGGCGAAAAAAAACACTAGAGCATGGGTGAAATTTAGTTACATGATTGAGTTAATAAATTGCCCATTTTGCTGAAAATGCAGAACTATTTCCAGTTGGCATTGGTTGTTGGACAAGGTAAGAAACCCTGAAACCAGTGTAATGAGCACTACTAAAGGTCAGGTTGTTAGTCTCTTATTTTCAACACAGCTTGGAATGACAACCCTGTTTACAACTCCAAGGTGACCCATACTGCCACAACACAGATGGTAGGCTGCAGACAGGCCACTGGGCAAGGGGTGAATTTGGACGAGATAGACGACTGATTACTTGATTCCTGCAATTACAAAGCATTGTCAATATCACATAGCCTATCATGAGCATGAGCAAATTTATCATACTTGAAGTGACAGGACTGCTAAATAAAAAACGTGGACATTTACTTGCATCAATTTTCACATTACAAATTGGCCACATAGAATATTAGGAGACCGGTCACCTAGGCTACAATATCTAAACGTCAATGTTAACAAGGATTGTTTTCTCGTGAGGTTATGGATTTTGTCTAATGTCACAGTAAAATACTAACAAATATAAACTTGCATGATTTTCTAGATTTTAGAAACATTTATTACTTACCTCTGTAGACATTACCGGTAAATCCTTCCACAACCTGTATGTTATGTTTTACGATAACAATGAGAGGCAAAGAGAATGAGCTGGGGGTTTACGACAGTCTCACGTAGCTTACTTTCTGTAGAGCGCCCTCTACAGCTTTGGGGTATAATAAAAACCAACTTACTGAAAGCTGGTTTAATACTACACATTACAGACACTGTAATGGTGGCTCACTAGACAAGTAACTGGGCTTTTTAAAATGTATCTTCCCCATTGACTTACACTGCAGGAGCTAGCATGACAAAGTTGGTAAAAGGTCGTTAAAATGTTTGGTGCACCTGGACTAACTGTACTGCTTTGTTAGTCTAAGGCCCCGTTTACACAACAACGCTCCGGGGTGAAAAACGCAAAATATTATATTGTTTCGCCCTATCGTTTAGACGGAAACATAGTTTTTGGAGGTTGAAAACGCAAAAAAAAATGAAAACCCCCTCCAGAGTGGAAAACTTGAAAACGCTCCACTCTTCTGTCATCGTGTATATGATTGAAAACACAAAACTTTGTTTCTCCTCGCATAGTGACATGCCCCAGTGCTAGAAAAGCAAAATGGCAATCCTGCAATGGACATTCAACTTGCTTTAGCTGCACTAGTTTCACTGGAAGAGTTTTTCCAGGAAGTTACAAGAATGACGCTTGAGAATAATGCAGATCGGAGATTAATGGCAAACTTTCACCATGATGTTTATTTTTAATTGCGCCGCGTACTAGGGGTGAACAGGAAGAGAAGTAGTGTTGCCACCTAGCCATCTGCCGTGTATGCTGCATCGAAAAATAGAAATTATCACATGCTTTTGCGTTTTTGTCTGTATGCAAAACGCTCGTCTAAATGCAGAGTTAAAAGTGGGAACGAAACGGTACTTTTGCGTTTTTGGTGCAGATCGTTTCCGTGTAACTGGGGCCTAAGCATATCTGACTCTCTTCAGACTACACAGTGCAGACACTGCAATGGTGGCAGAGTGGACAAGTAACTGGGGCTAGCATGCTGAAAACCGTGAGTTTGAATCCCAGCTGCCATGTTTATGCTCCTGAGCTAGGCACTTAACCTTAAGTTGCTCTATGGGAGACTGGCCCTGAAGTAATTGATAGGTAACAAAATGTAAGTTTCTTTGGATAAAGTCATCTGCTGAAAGCATAAATGCAAATCTTATTCAACTCTTTCCTCTACCAACAGATGGTTCTTTTGTCCAAGCCACTTAACAGGAAAAAAAGTTCAAACTGTTTTGTGTAGGTCATTGGCTGACACTGCTGGAGTGACAGGGTTGGTGATTGCACAATTGGCTCGTTAAAATGTTTAGTGCACCTGGACTAACTGTGGCTTTGTCAGTATGACAATCTGACTCTCAGGTACTGAGGCTGTCACTGCTATGCTCCTGAGAAAGGCGCTTTACCCTATAGGAGACTGTCCCTGAATTAAGTGATAGCTAGATAAAGGTGTAACAGGTGGACAAGTCACTGGGCTAGCTAGCTACCAGTACAATAAAGCAGCTGTCTTCTCAACTTAAAACAAATGCATTCCCATGCAAACAGTAATTCCCTGGAATTACAGCATCTAGTTAAGCTGGATTTATACTTCTCCGTCGCAGCGACGCAGTAGCTCTGCGTACCATTGCCAATGATTTCTGCAAACAGTATTTTATAGGTTTGTCCTTCATATTATGTTCTATGCGTCAATAACTTACAAGTGTAGTGCTGCAACTCCAATTTTTTATGAACAATTACCTTATCTATTCGCATGGCTTTAATTAGAGTAATTCCTGGGAATTACTGTTTGCATGGAAATGCAGTTGCTTTAAAATGAGTATACAGTTATTGTTCCTTATTGTACTGGTAGCTGGCTTGATGATAGTAGAAGTATGTTAGTAACTATTGCAGAATAGTCAATACTGCCCTACAAATCCAAAATTCAGCAACTATATTTGGTCAAAACTGACTTTAGACTACCAATGGGGTTTAGGACATCTCCTTTGTCTTGTGAGAAAATACCCTTGCTCAAGATTGTCACGATTTAGAGAAATGATTGTGTCAAAATTGCAGTAACTACAAAATCCAAACCGCAGTAATTGTGTAGTTACTGTGTTCAAAAACATCTAAAAGTTATTGGTAATTTTTCGACAAAATGTTCCCTTCCCATAAGGTATTAAATTAACGCATCACCACTCCTGTAAGCACAATGTGTTTGGCTGTCCAGTTTAAAAACATTTAAAGCCATTTTTTCTCCATTTCAGTGTTTGTGTAGTTACTGCACTTTGGCTTTGTAGGGCAGAATAGTCAGAATGCAATTTCAGAGAATTGTTTGCAAGGCTGGGATTAGCCATTTTGACAAGTTTCAGTTGGTTAGTTAAACCATTTAAACACTGGGTTGTTGAGGAGTCAACAGTTTAATTAGTCTAAAAAACATTACATGCATGTAAAGTGTATTATGACAATGAGGCATTTTAGTATAAGTTAATTTATTGAGAAGTTGCCAGAGGGTAAAGAGGACAAGGTGTCACGTGTCTACTTAAACGACAGTACTGTTTTGACATGGCCATTGGCCCAGACATCATGGCTTGGGCTAACAAAATCAAAATAAAATGAGCCCCAATTAAGCAAAGACAACAGCAGAGAAGGACAGGTCACAAAGAAAATTTGTTCGTCTGTTCGTCAGGTACAAAGTAAGAGGGTACCAATCCCAATATTGGAGGAACAGGTGCCTCTCTATGGAGTGAGTGTGCCCTTCTGAAAATTAACATGACCAAAGATCTCCCATTTACGGAGAACCAAAAAAAAAAACAAACGAAAAATCACGGAGGCAGTCTAGTAGCGCCGACTCTGTTGAGAAGACAAGACACACACAACCATTATGCATGCTATTAACAAGTTACACTAAAAAGACCTACACTTGAGTTAAAAATAACTAATACTGTTAAAAGTCAGTTTTAATGAGTGTTAAATGTCCTGGCCTGTATGTGTACATTTCAGACTGTGATGCTGTGTTTGACTTGCATGGGTGACCTTAATCATGAGGTGGCTACACATACCTCAAAAAGCTTCTAGGGGGATACAATTGCACCTCCAGATCCACGGCCATGGGGAGCCTGGATACAAACTCCTCCTCTGTTCCTCTCCATTGGTCTCGAGGTTCAAGGCCCGAGTCCACAATTATCGTTGCCCGGTCTTCATCGACTTGGACGCCAATAATTGTGACTTTCGTTGACGCTATGACGCTTCCTTGACTGCATAAAGGGAAATCAAAAGAAACTTAATAGAATTGTTGCCAATGCAATTGTAGGCATGGGTAATCAGACCAAATTCAATTTTATTACTGTTATCACAAGTTTTGTTCCATGGCATTTCACAGCAGTGAGTAACCTTAACACGAGTTCCATAAGAAACATTTATCTGTAGTAGGCCCAGTCTAGGAAAATTCACAGTTCCAATGGGATAGTCCAATGTATTTATGCAATGATTAACTAACAAGGTAATGGTTTGACTTACCTCAACCAAGGAATAAAAAGAAGTGTTCAACTTAAAGCCAAATGATAGGTTAGTGGCCCTCCGCAAATGGGAGATCTTGATGAGGTCATGTTGCTTCAGTTGCTCTTGGGCACACTCCCTCCATAACGAAATGGGCACCTGTTCCCCCAAGACTTGGACTTTAATATCCAATATTGGAATTGGTACCCCCTTGATTCGTACCTGACGAATAGCATTCACCTGTGAAAGTTCAGAGATCTGCATTAACATTTCACATCTCATTACCAGATAAAAAAACTGACCAGTCATATTTTCCCACATTAGGCTCATGTCCACTTACACTGGTGACCTGTCCTTCAGTTGTAATAAACTCCACTGTTGGAGGTCTTTGCTTCATTGGGACTCATTTTAGTTGAGGGTGGCAGCAAGCAGGATTCGAACCCAGATATTCTGAGCAATTTGCCAAAAGGCCAGTTGCTTTGCCACTATGCTATCACTGCTGTGTCTGCACTGTGTTGTCGCAAGAGTGTCAGACCCCGTTTACACATACACGTTTTCTCTTAAAAACGCACACTTTTCCCTTCGTTTGCGCCTTTCATTTACACACAAACGGAGATGTCGCCTCTGAAAACGATTCTTTCTAAAAACTCCGGCAAAAGTGTAGATTTTGGAAAACTCCGTATTCACATTTGCGTGCAAACTGCAAAAAACAGATGAAATGGAGTTTTAGGCAGTCTACATGCGGACTGCTGTCTGGTCGGAGAGCTTTGAAAATGAGGTGGTTGTCCCGGAGAAATGACGTGAGGCTTCTGATTGGCTTGTATGGCTTTCTCCTTCTCCCTAAACTGCGGCCCAGGCTTAGCGTATGACGGCTCTCGACAGCATATTTATGCAGCTTAATGTAAACAGAATTTTTTTAGAAAGCGATGGTGTATGCACGGAATTATTTTGGAAAACAGAGGGAAGAAAATATTTGTTTATCAAAATACCCAGGTACGTGTAAAAGTTGCCTTAGTCAGTATGCTTACACTAACAAAGCCACAAGTAGCCCAGGTTCACCAAACATTTTAACGAGGCACCTGCCATAAATGAAATTTAGAACACCTCAATGGTACCAGGGAAAGAGAGATCTGAACCCACAACCTTGTGATTAGACAACCAATGCTCTACCCACTGCACCATCACTACTCCCATTGAATAGATGCCCAGAAAGGGGTTTTAAAGGCTTATAATTTATAAAGTAAAATATGTACAAAGTTCAAAAATACATAACACACATCACACGAGTGGTAGCTACACAATGCAGTTGGAATTAAGTTAATCGGTTCAGCCTGTATTAAGTTCCAAAGATCCCATAGACTATATAATGTAAACGCAACACCTTTGTTTCTGCGCCGATTTTTCATGAGATGGACTTAAAGATCTAAAATTCATTCTGGATACACAAACTTCTCTCAAACATTGTTCACAAATCAGTCAAAATGTGTGATAGTGAGCACTTCTGCTTTGCTGATATAATCCATCCCACCTCACACGTGTGCCACATTCAAGATGCTGATCTGACATCATGAGTAGTGCACAGGTGTACCTTATACTCACAATAAAAGGGAACTGGTACACGCTGTCATATACGCCGGTCAAGCACATCCCAAACATGCTCAACGGGTGACATGTCCGGTGAGTATGCTGGCCATGCAAGAACTGGGACATTTTCAGCTTCCAAGAACTGTGTATAGATCCTTGCAACATGGGGCCGGGCCTTATCTTGCTGAAACATGAGGTAATGTTCATGGATGTATGGCACAACAATGGGCCTCAGGATCTCATCACGGTATCTCTGTGCCTTCAAGTTTTAGGGTCTGACCTGGGCGGACTGCTGTCTGGTGGGAGAACTTTGAAAATGAGGTGGTTGTCCCGAAGGAATGGCGTGAGTCTTCTGATTGGCTTCAATGGCTTTCTCCTTCTTCCACACTGCGAAAACTTTTTAGAAAATGATGTTGTATGCTCTGAATTATTTTGGAAAACGGAGGGAAGAAAATATTCGTTGATCAAAATACCCAGGTATGTGTAAACGTAGCCTAAGGCAATTAGCAGGAGAGGCTGGTTGTGCGGACTGCTGAACATAGACACAGGAACGGACTTATGTACTTTCAAATTTAAACTTGTGAAGTCAAGAACGGGTGTGCAAACTTACAAGAAGGCGAGGAAACAGTAAGCCCAAAGAGCAGTTTGAGACAGTTGCGTTCTTGTTAAACATAATTACATTCAGGTGTGCAGCAGCTGCTGAATAGCTGTGATGGTTAAGTTTGTTGCAGGAAATAAGATTGTTGATCCAAACAATTTAACCGTCACCATTTCTCGTCCCATTTTACAAAATAGGCTACACAGCCATAAATTCCAATGTATTAGTTTAAAACATAAATTGTTATTGTTGCGTTAGCTCCATTTTTATTTTTTTGATTCACCTTCTGTTTGGAGGCATAAATGCATTGTGGGGCGGAATGGTCCATAATATAACAGAAGTTACCATCCGATGCATTCTTGATAAAATGGCTGAATCAAGAAAACATCCGGGAATTTTGTGCGTTCTTGAGTTTATGTGAACTCGTGAATTGGAACAGTACTTCGGCTGTGTTTTATGACGTTTCATGATGTTTCACAAGTTCGGGAGAAAACAAGAACACAAAAGAACCGATATTGAGAAACGGTTACAGTCACAGTGGTAGAACACAAGAGTTAAGTTGTCAATGTCAATGGTACCGAAGGGGTATTCCATCAAGCGAGCCAACCGTAAATCGCGGCTAAATTTGGTAAACCTCGCTAATTTAAAGGCGCTCTAAGCGATGGTGTTTGATGTCACTTCTTGTTGACGTTCGAAGTATTGTCAAACTAAACAGAGGATAGCTCCCTCCTCCCCCTCCCCCCTCCCTCCCATGCTTCCTGAAAGACTCATGAACGTGCAACCCCTCCTCCAAACCCTTCTTGTCGTTTATTGGCTGGAACAATGTTTGTTATGTTTTGTTTCGTTTGTTACGCTAGGTTTGCCCACTGTGTTTTTTAGCCGTTTGTGGAGCCTGGGCTGTCTACAGAGACCGCGTTTTTTTAGTGTGTTCAGGGGACAGGCGGCTAGCAGATTGTGAGAAGTTTGCTGTATGTAACAACAAATGTTTTAGTCCTAAAAATGCGTCACATCGCTTGGAGCACCTTTAAGAGAGAGTTCGGTTCCATTACTCTCGTAACGCTAATCTTGGCTGAGTTGTTAGGGTAACTAATGCTTCTGAACTAACCTGGTCCGTGGCAGGTTAACTTTCAGGCTTTTTTAAGCGGTGTCCCAGAGAATACGCACCTGCAGCAAACAGAGTCTCAAAGAAAAAGTTCCTCACTCTTCTCGCTTGGTTATCAGTGTTGTCCGCAAAGAAAGTTGACAGTGTCAGCAAAAATGAGTGTATATCAGATTCTTGTTTAGTTTAGTTGAATTTCCAATAATTAAAATTGTATTTAAAAAGTTGTTGTTCTTAGGACTTCTTGAAATATGACTGCATATTCCACAGATGGCGTACGTGGGGTGGTGTAGTGGACAGACTGTCATGCAAGCGTTCCGGGTACGAGGTTCACATATTGTGAAGACTAGTCACATTCTGATGAGAGGAAAAACGGCGGCTATTATTTTTCATTTTTACTAAATAACCTATAGCTTGCATTTGCAGCATTAGGCCTACATGTGTGAAATTTAGCCCATCATGATTCATATCATCATGGACTGGTACAGATCAGATAAGCCTTTGACATAGGCCTACTTCTGAACGTTGTGCACAAGTTTTGACACCTTTTTTATATCTCTTCCACACATTACTTGGCTCAGAAAATGACCTTATGTGACAACTATTAATCAATAAACTTGGAGTACATCTTTATTAAAAAAAAATGCATTTTCACAAGAGGGAAACTTTCATATTACACTTCTTTCATCTGGGGCAGATGCATAGCCTCGAACACGGGTCTCTCGAGTGGACAACTGTAACTTATCCTCTCCCTCACCGGCTAGTCTCCTTATCCCACATCAAATGTAAAACTTGTCAATTTGCCATGCCATGTTTGCCACGCGTCATTTGGCTATCGCTAAAGTATTTCCTCTACTTGTAATAGCGCTTGTGTAGTCTTTGTATAGCTCCACAAAGAAGTTTTGTTCATAGCTGTTGAAAAAATAAACCCTACTTTTACTGTCCATCTTCGACATGATCACGTTTTCAACTTTCGCCTGTTCTGGGCTTTCAATGTGCAAGGTTAGATAAGCCTGGTTGGCGTTAACTCTGATGAAGCGCGGCTGAGATGTGTTAGTGGAATGGGTTGAACTGCATGTTAAAGTTGAGGCTAGTTCAAACGGGGGTTGAACAGTTAAGTGCCGCTATCATTAGCGACTTTGATGGAATACCCCTCAGGTAGAGCAATTGCAGAATCTCATAGCAAACAGTTTCCATTCAGCAACACTGGCTTAATTGTCTTGTTCAAGCGGTCAGTGGCAGCAAGCAGGATTTGAACCCGGATCTTCTGTTTTGCAACATGCATTCAAGCCGAGTTGCTTAGCCACTATGCCATCACTGTTGTGTCAGGACAGTGTAGTCTCAAGAGAGTTAGTCAGTATGCTTACTGTATACTGACAAAGCCACAAGTAGCCCAGGTGCACCAAACATTTTAACGAGGCACCTGCCATAAATGAAGGCAATTAGCAGGAGAGGCTGCTGAACATAGACACAGTTGAACATACACACAGTCACAGTGGTAGAACACAAGAGTAAAGTTGTCTGTTTGTTGTTAGTTTCACAAACACTCACATAGCACACACCACATGAGTGCAGTTGCAGTGTTTAATAGTCAATAGTTTCCATTCGGCAACCTATGGTTAATTGCCTTATTCAAGGGCATGACAAAGCCACAAGTAGCCCAGGTGAACCACACATTTTAACGAGGCACCTGCTGTAAATTAAGGCAATTAGCAGGAGAGGCTGCTGAACACAAACAGTCACAGTGGTAGAACTCAAGTCAATACACGAGTTAAGTTGCCTGTTTATTGTCAGTTTCACAAACACTCACACACGGGGCAGCCAAGAGAAATTTAGGACACCTTGATGGTATCGTGTAAAGCAAGATTTGAATCCACAACCTTGTGGTTACAAACCAATTCCTCTACCGACTGCGCTATCACTGCTCCTATAGCATTCCTTGTTGAGTAGATGCCCAGAAAGAGTTGTAGCTAGACCAAGGATTTTAAAGTCTTATAACTTCAAAAGTAAAATATGTACAAAGTTCAAAAATACATAGCACACATCACACGAGTGGTAGCTACACAATGCAGTTGGAATTAAGTTAATCGGTTCAGGCAGTTCCAAAGATCCCATAGACTTCATCTATAAAAATAATAATAAATAAAATAGGATAACAATAGTTTGCATTTCCATGCAAACTAATAATAATAAAAAGAACAGAAGAACAATAGTTTGCATGTCACCAGTTATGTCACAGTTATCCATCTAACTAATTATCACGCAACTGCTGTATGGCAACAACACTCCACCAGAGGGGTATTCCATCAAAGTCGCTAATGATAGCGGCGCTTAACTGTTTAACCCTCGTTTGAACAAGCCTCAACTTTAACATGCGGCTCAGCCCATTCCACACATTTCAGCCACGCTTCATCAGAGTTAACGCAAACTTGGTCTTACGCGCGTGCACCTTGTACATAGAAAGCCCAGAACAGGCGAAAGTCGAAAACGCAATCATATCGAAGATGGACAGTAAAAGTAGGGTTTATTTTTTCAACAGCCATGAACAAAACTTCTTTGTGGAGCTATACATACATTAGGTTACTCTAAATATAAATATGTTCTGATATGAATAAAATGTTCTGATAATAGTCATTTTGAGACCACATATGATATAATTTATGCTAATTTCAATGTCAGTTCATTCAAGTTTTTCAAATGTTTATTTCCAGTCAGTCAATTCAATTCAATAAAGGTTTTTGGAATGTTTATATCGAGTTTATTCAATAAAGTCTTTTTGAATCTATATCACCTGTATCTTCATTTAAGATAAATATGCTCATCTGTTTAGCACATCAAACTAAGCAGCATATAAAACAATACAACAATTTTCAACAGAAATATGCAATTTATTAGCTTAGAATCTACTTTTGTCACACACATGTATGGGCAATTAATCAGAAGTGCAAAGAGCAGCAGATGTAGCACATCAGAACATTATTGTTATTATAATTGTTTATAAACAGCAAAGGCACAGGCAGTGTGTTTAGTCAAAGCACAGGTGCAAGAAAAAAGCCAGGTTTAGAACAGCAGCAAATCAGAATACAATTCTTATTATTCTTAATTTTCTTAAAACAGCACATATCACAGCACAGGCAGTGCATAATGCAAAAGCATAAGTCAGAGTACATGAATCACAGAACAGGCAGTGTGTTATGTCAATACACATCAATAAAGGAACAGGCAGTGTGGAGGTCCCGGTCCACGTGGAGGTTGAACAGAACATAACACACACACACACACAGAACTATATACACTGCACCCCAGCACAAGGGTGAAATGAGTCTGGTGCTCACGTCTTGTCCTTCTCCCTCATCTCCCTTGACCAGTCCTCCACGCCCCTACCCGCCGCTGTCGCACAGATGGCTGTTTCTGCGTTGGCGGCTGTAAGCCGTGTCATAAGGCAACAGCGCAGCTGGAAGCGGAAGGAGGCGTCCCGCTGGAGGAAGGAGCTGTGGCGCTGCTAATGTCTGAGGGAGTGGTGGCCGTCCCTCTGCTGCTGCAGCGCCTGGTCCCGGTGCTAGCACAGTCCTCTCCCTCTCCCGCTGGGTCTTAATGAACCTGAGAACATAAACAGTCATGTCACTAAAACACTCACCAACTCTATTTTGCGTTCCATGGAAATGGAAATGTTCAGTTGACCTACCACTGGGAGAGGGTCCTCTGATTCAGTTCAAATAACTGAATCTGCGCCCGAGCCATCAGCCTCTGGTGACCCAGCACCAAGTCCCTGATGTGCATGTAATGCTGTAAAATGCAGTCCCAGCGTGTCCTCCGCCACCCGCAGACCCGGGTGCCGGATGGGTAGAGCTGACACAGCTGGGTGCATACGGCTTCCACCAGGCGACTGGCGCTGGGCCAGGTGGCAGGTCCAGAAGTCTGTCCGACCAGGCAGCTGCAACAATAACATTAACCACAATGAGTTTGATAAAGGTGACGTCACCAGAATAAGCAACATGTCTACGTCATTAGAGCCTAACCTTACCGTTTCAGGATTTCCACACCAGGCACGCTGGTGTGCACAGACCTTGCTGCCTTAAAGCGCCCCTGAGTTGGCCTGTCCCTGTAGCGAGGAGGGTAAACGACTCTGGCCCTGTCGTACGGTGACGGCCTCGTAGAGCTCAATGAGCTCATCCACCCTCCTCTCGCCAACTTGACCACAGCCAGGTAGCCAGGCTGGTCATCCGGTCCTCTGTAGTCCTGCACGCACACACACAGACACACACACACACAAAGGAAGAGAATTAATAAAAGTGGTAAAAAGGAGTGGTGCTGTTTGACTGGCTGGCTGGCTGTGCGAAAGTGCAGATAAAAACGTCCGTGTTGGTTTACTCACCTCAGGAGCTGGCTGATGGGGTGGAGAGGACCTGCCTGGCGAGTGGGGTGCGGACTCAGGGGTGGCCGGGGTGGTGACTAGGGCCCGGGTGCTTCATCAGCTGGTTGCCCTGACCGCGGTCCCTGCTGAGGTAGCGGAAAGTCGCCCACAGGGGGCCACTGTAGGAGCGGAGCGCAGCGTCTCCGCCGCGGACTCCGCCCTATCCTCGTTCCACCGCACCAACCCTTCCAGGAGAAAAGCCTGAAACAACCAGGCGCTGGCACTGTCTCCTGCATTGACCAGAAGTGAAATTAGCAACTGAAGTACTTTAAAGAGAGAAAACACTTGGCAGTGCAAAGCTCAGCGTTTATCTTACCTGGAATGAACAGGTTGAGATGCAGGTGGAATGACTCCAGGGATGTGGAGCCTCTGGCACACCTGTACACCGGCAGACTGATCCCCCCCTTGGTCAGCCTGCCCGTCTCTGTGTACAGCTCCACACCCGGCAGGTCCTGAATGCAGCGGAGGTGGCGCTTCTGCTCCGCCCAGATTGCCTGGATGCGGTGGTTGAATAGGGGAATGCCCATGGTGTCCCGTCCCCAGTCGCCGCCGAAGGTCTGCAGGAGGTCATCGATCAGCCGCTCCGTCTCCGCTGCTCCACACGTGGAGCATCAGGTGCCAAATGTCCAACTGGACCACCAGCCTGTCCCAACCTGCAAACAGAGCAGCTGCCCTCGATCCGCCGTAGGAGGAACAGCAGTCCCGGTCGACGTAGAGAAGCTGTGGCTGCTCCACCCCAGCGTCTTGGTACCGCCGCACTAACCCCGCAGCCATGGGCAACAGGCCAGCCCCCTCGCTGCCGGTGAGCACGGACACGAGAACTTGTTAATAACAGTTAATGTACAAATTCTGAAACAGAAGGGATCATAATCAAGAGAAATGTGTCAGTGTAAATGCGTTAAGTGTGGTCCTTTTTACCCATCTCAACATCAAGGGCCGCTTGGACCAGCTCCTCATCCATCACATCACCGAAGGGGGGTGGTGGAACCGAGGGAGGCTGGCCTCGCGGAGATCTGGACACCGCTATTAGACAAATGCATTTTGTTAAGAAATCATACACATCAAACCAATGTATTGTTTGAGAAAACATAAACGAGACTGCTACCTTGAACTGCAGGCCGTGTTGTTGTGGTCATCAATTTTTTGACCTTGGCCTGCAGCTCGCCTGGGCCCATGGGACACCGGCCCAGCAAAGCCGAGACAGAGGGAGCGACGGACCTCTTGGAGGCAGCAGCTTTGGTGGGGCTGCTGCCAGGGAAAGGGGCAAAGTCAGCAGCGGTGGCGGTGCTGCTGCTGCTGGTGGTCGTGGTGGTGGGGTGGAGGGGGTGGTGGTGGCAGCAGATGCCGGTTGCTCTGTGTCTCGGCGCAGAATGTACTTCCGGGCGGCGTCCATTGCAGTCCCAGGATGCGGTGTCTTCCTCCGAAGCCACTTGACGAACACAGACAATCACTGCATTAGTGAACAGTATTGACTTTGTGACTGTGTGGATTGTGAAACACACAATCACACAATGACTCACCCTTGGCGGTCCTTGTCCTTAGACTCGTACAGGTCCTTCAGGGTGTCCTCTTTAAACTCCCCAAAGCCAACAAGAGCCTCGCCCTCACGCCCGGGCTTCCTCGTGCAGCCAGTGGAATTCGAAATCCGGGTGGCCGCACGAGTACTGGGCCAGTGCGTCCTTGTTGGCCATGAGAGGAATCTTGGAGGCATTAGTCTCCCGCTCCCGCTGATTAGATTAGATTCAACTTAATGTCATAACACATGTATAAATACAGGGTAACATAATTTACAGGGTTACATACTTTTAATTTGCAGCATCTAAACAGAACTGCAAACAGCAGCAAGTGCAGAATGTACAGTATAAAGTGTATACAGTATAGACAGTACATAACAGTATGTTCAATACATATAAACACAGTGGTAGATGTATGTGAACCTGGTGGCTGAATACCAGTAGAATGGTGTAGCCCACGTCGTTCTCCATCAGCCACTTGAAGGTCTGACCCTGGTACTTGCCAAACTGCATGCTGTGGCGACTCAGCACCAGTCTGGCGTTCCCAGGGTCTCCGCCTTCGGAGACGACGCGGGCCTTTGCCTCCTTCTCCACCTCCTCCGACTGCAGGGGCGCGGGCAGCCGGTGGGCCCTTGGCAGCCCTGGCAGCTGAGAGGGCCAGGGCTGCGGGGGAGGCCCGCAGGACAAGCTGCTGGCTTGCAGTCCTTTTTAAATTAGCAACTTCCATCTCTACAGTCAAAAGAACATATTTTTTTTTTTTAGCTCTGTATAGACTCCAGCAAAGAATACAATAAGCAGACTAACATTTCTTCTTTAGGTAAAGTGGTAAAATGAAATTCCGCCCATTCATTGAACATTAGTGACAATCACTAAGCTTATATTGCCTCTGTGTGGTCAATTATTAACATAACAGACAAACTTATACTGTAATGTACTTGTTTACAATACATTTTCAGCAAACTGTCAATATCATAAACGTGCCCCGATTTCCTCAAAAAAAGGTTATGAAAAAAGGTATTGTATGTACAGTTTGGTGCACACCTGAATCAAAGTTCTCCCAAGTGGGGAGTCATACTATCACAACATTTTCCTTAAGTTGGCAGGAGACGAATGTTGATAAAGCTGTGTCTGTCAAATATTCATCATACGGTATGATTCCACTTACCAACCAGAGCCATGAGAAGCAGAAAATTGTCAGGATCATTGTCATTTGGATGGTGATGGATGACGTTTGACTTCAAAGTCAAAGTCAGTTTTATTTGTCAATTTCTTCACATGTACTTGACATACAAAGGAATCGAAATTACGTTTCACACTTGTCCTATGCGTAGATGTTGACAACAATAAAGTGCAGATGCACAACAAAAACAGTTCTGAACAATAAGGTAATGTTCAGTAAAAAAAACAAAATTACTAGATTTATTTACTTATTTTTTTACTTATTTACTGGATTAGGACACTCAATATTTCGCCGCCCAGAGGAAGAATGTCACAGGATACTGAGAAAATTAAAAGGAAGTCTTTACACTACTGAGTTATACTGTAGGCAATGTTGGAATAAAAAAATGATTGGTGTGAAGTCACCCAGAGGCGACTGGTTTTTGTATAAGTGTTGTATGTGCAGCTGTCACTGTGGGCCTCAGAGCACAGTAGTACACAGCAGAGTCAGACACTTGCACATTCTGGATGGTGAGGGGCACTCTTTTGTTTTCTGTGTCAAGCACAGCATTGAATCTCTGCTTGAACTGATCTTGAACTGTGCCATTTGTAAGTTTATGTCTCAGTAATATATATTCAGGAACTCCTTCTGCTCGCTGAATGTACCAGAACAGATATGATGATGTGCTAAGTGTCTCATATTCACAGGCCACTGTCAGATCGTCTCCTTCATGAGCAGTCAGAGAACCATGTGGTTGATCAACAGAATCCCCTCCCCTGCAAACTGGAGCACACAGTATACAATATTAATCACCTCACTCAAAGCAAAGGAAATAGTCCATGTAGAACCATATTTTATTTAGTTTGATCAATGTAAGGCTTTACCTGAACAGCAGGCAGTTAGGAACATCACACTCAGCCATCCCTTCATGGTTTTTCTGATGGGTCTAATTTCAAGACTCAAGCTATACTGTGTGTCAAGACCATAGCCTCACTAATTCGCAATTCAAGTCTCTTGCTCAGTCTGGTTTTGTCAGGGGCAGCGAGGCTGTATATAGCTGTGAGAAAAGTGTCATCTTGTGGCAAACCTCCACATTACAATTTGCAACTTCAAATGATGTGGCTTTTTTGAGGTTACATGTCAACCTTAGTAGCTGAACAGTTTAGTGTAGTGAAGAGCCAGCCAGGGTGCTAGGATTTTGTGATTGCATAAAACAAATTAATGAAAATTGTTGCAAATTTGCGATTAAATACTTGCAAGATTACACTTGCAGTCCCATAGTGTTTGTTTTGCTTTAGTTGACCGCTGAGCTTAACCTAATTATATTATGTTGAACAGTATACATTAAAGCAAATAAAGTTGTAAATATTAACATAATTAAAGTAGCTGAATATATATGAGAAGGTAACTAATTTACAATATGTGTTAATATTTATGAATAAACTGTTAAAGGTAAGGGAAATAGCAGTTGGTCTTAGTCCCAGGGTAAGTGTATGATAAGTGGTCTATTTCCTTCACTGTGGGCCTCAGTGCACAGTAGTACAGTGCAGAGTCAGAGTCTTGAACAGAGGAGATATGCAGAGAGACTTGAGTTTTTGCATCAGTCACCCTCACAAACATTCGAGGATCGACGTTTGATTTCACTCTCTGCCCACCAATGTTAGCAGTGAGCACCAGGAACTGTGGAGCAGATGTAGGATAGCGGCGATACCACAGTAGGCTGTAGGCTGAAGATGGGTAGTCACACGACAGTGTCACACTTTTTCCCTCCTCGACTGTCACCTCTGATTTGCCTGATGTAATGTCATCTGCTGATCGGACACCTGTGGAAGAGAAATTTGAACATACTGAAAAATCCTCTTCCCACATAGGAGTCAATGCAAAGTTTCAACTCTGTATGTGCGTGAAGATTATATGTAACACTTTGTTTCCACTTACCCACAAGAGCCACTTGTATCAGAAACAATATCATGGTAATTGTCACCTGTGTAGTTGGTAAAAGCTCTAAAGATCGACACTTGAGAGTTCAGCTGCTTTGTTATTGAATCAAGAAACACTCCCTCAAAGGCATTTGCCCACCCCCAGCCCTAGCAGAATGTCATTATTGTTATGATTTAAAGTATGTTTTTGAAGACGTTCCCTAAAATAATCAAAACCATTTTTATGTATTAATTCCATCTCTTTGCACACATTTGGTGTGACCTCACATTGAGGTCTAGTTTTGTGTGCACACACACTGTTAAGCATTGCACTGAATCTCTGCATTCAGCAAAAGTATCACGTATGACTTTGTGTCAGTAATATAAACGCAAGGACTCCATTGTCTCACTGTATCAGAAAAGATATTGTGGAATGGTCACAAGTGTGATTATTTGGTGTCAGGTAGTGATGGCATCTCAGTGTCCTACTGTATGAAGAACACACACTCGTGGGTTTTTGTCAGTGGTTGAAGACCGTTTTTGAGAAGTGTTTTTTTTTTTTGCAATTGCAATTTGTGCATTAGGCTACTGGACTTGAACAAGAAGATGTTCAACACTTTAGATTTCTGGAGATTGATCAGATTTCTCCAAATAGTTAGACTACGGTATGCAATAGTTTAAATGTATTACCAATTAACATGTAAGGATCTGAATAGCAGTAGCATAATGTCATATCATGTTAGCTTTGGGCTTCTTATACAACATAGGTGAAATGCCAACTGTCCATTTCAACTTTTGACAATCTCTCCAAAAGCACCTCTTCACTGATCCTTGTTTATTAAATCAAGAAACGGTTACAAAAGCACATCTGTACATTCATCACCATTTTACTCCCAATGTCTCCATGAAATACACCATAATCTCCCTTTTGGCGATGCAGAAATATGTGGGTATTTTTTTATTTCTAGTATTCATAGTAACCATCTGTCACCATCTCCCATAAGCCTGTTAAGAGATGTAGACTTTTCCTGTTTGAATATCTATATTTTTCAAGGTGTTATTTTGCTTTTTTTTATATTATAATCTACCTTTAAAAGTCTTGCCAGCTTGCCAGTGTTTTATAATGTTGAGAAAAATGAGAGAGGGTGACAAATGAACCAGTTAAGGATCGCCCCTATTTTTCCTATTAAAAAAAAAAAAAAAAAAAAAAACGGCATACCCAAATTAAAAGCTTGACAGTTCCTACATTGTTTTAGACTCAGGGATGTGCCTCATACCATTGGAAAAGTTTTTTTTCTAGAAGAATACTGTATGTATGTTTCTGTCACATATGGACACAGAGTTACAGAGGTTGGAACTAAGTTTTTTTCCCCGCTCATTTCAAATGTCTATGAATTAACTAAGATATGAAGGTACCATCCATATGATACCCCCAAATCAAAAAATCTAAGCCCTAACTCCATCTCTCAGCTTGTTACCACACTTTCAGATGCACAAATTTCTCAGCTTGTTACACAAAAAAATGTAAGTCAAAAGACCAAAAATATGATTTTTGAATATAAATGTTTGTAAAATATGTTTATGCGTTTTGCTTGGGACCCCTATGTATTGTATGTATGGGGGAATGAAAAAAGGAAGCTGAATTCCTACGTGTAGGGTAGTGGTTTATTTTTTTTCCAAAAAGTACCAGCTGCCCCCCACTGCTAGTACACATTCATCCCATGCCTACATTAGTGTGGTGTAGTGTGGCATGGTGTGGTTTAGTATAGTATGGTGTAGTGTAGTGTGGTGTAGTTCAGTGTGTAGTGTGGTGTAGTGTAGTATAGTGTGGTGTTGTATTGTGGTGTGGTGCAGTGTAGTGTGGTGTACTGTGGTGTAGTGTAGTATGGTGTAGTGTTTTGTAGTGTACTGTGGTGTAGTGTAGTGTGGTGTAGCCGTACCCAGTCTCACCACCCCCATGCCACCATTAAGCCACAGCCATTCCATCTAGCCATCCCTAGTCTGCCCCTTACCATTATTAGTTTGAATATTTATAATGTAACGAGAACCTACTCTGAAAGCCAGACAGCCATAGTTGTGAAGGAGCGGAGTCCTCTCTCTGCAGCTACTAATGAGGTGGGAGGTGTCACTGAACCTCAGAAGAAGTATTTCACTATTTAAATGATAGAGAG
>JAGFZM010001029.1:59005-80492 GCA_017657215.1 Limnothrissa miodon | reverse complement strand
AATATGAGAACAATGACAACACCCACTGGCTTTTTTTTTCTTAGAGGATCAATTCAATTGGCATCATGGTCTTGTCACTCATTTTTATTTGTTCATATTTGTTCATGACAAAAGTGTTTCCACTTCTTTTCTGTTTTAATTTTGAAAATGTTGCCCCAATAGAAATAAGTGGTTGTTTGACTTTTTACAGTGTATTCATGTCAGATATCATTTTGTTGAGTGCTTTTGTTCTCGGGGGTTCTGTTGAGTTCTGCAGAGCTGCGGTTCTGCAGCTGGATGTGTAGAGAGGGAATTGTGGTCTGGTGCCTCTCTCAGCCTGGACAGTGTTTCATCTGTTAGTCCTGCTACCACTAACATACACCACAATGCACCCCTGGAGCTTTTAGCTCCTAAATAGAATCAGGTTGGGAATTAGCAGTTGGTGTTAGCACTTCACAGTCAATCCTCTAGTGTTGTCTCTTTCTTATCTATTTATCTATTTATTTAACTGTTTGACTCTCTATCTATCTATCTATCTATCTATCTGTCTGTCTGTCTTACTTTAGGGCATGTTTTTAGTCTACCTGTCTGTCTTTCAATGTATTTATCTATAAATCTATCTAGCAAATCTATAAATGTTTTATTAATAATCTCTCAATTGCAGTTAGTCAGTTAGACAGACAGATGGAGGGAAAGCAGTCAGTCAGGGGACCTGATTTAAAGAGTGCTAGCAGAGCTAAGGTTTCCCTCTGAGGTTATTGAGGCTGCCTCTTGCTGTGTGTTTTTTGCTTTATGGAGCCTCATTTAGTGTCTCTGCCAGAGCCACACACACCAGGCACCACACACACCACAGCCAATTCCCATCCGCTATCAGGTCCGACTCAGATCACAACTCTGATCGGCACCAGATCCATTCCACACTCTGTGGCTATCTGGGAATTCCTTTTGCAGGGACTGAAATCTGATGAGGACATTTGGTCAGCCAGGAATGGAGTGGCGGGTTGAAACGATTGGCTAACGATGACAGATGAGACAGGCGGTGAATTAGAGTCAATCTTTGACCACAGTCGACAGCTCATTGGCTCATCTGGCTGTTCGCTAACTGACAAGACCATAAATTGTGGGATCTGTTTAAATTTTTTTAACTGACAATGCCATCAATTTTGGTAGATTACATTTTTTACAACTAAAGTGTTCATCTCAACCCCCGCCTTATGTGGCAGTAAAGAAACAGAGGCAATTTGATCCGTCATCACTTGGAATTGTTTCCTGTTAGGATCTCATTCTTACCTCAGAGGTACTTACTGTGCAGCCCATCAGCCACGGGTCTATTAGTATTCATGTAGCCTACTGAGCTGATCCAAATGCCTTCTACCAACACTACATTAACAACATAATGTATTTCCTTAAATCATGGCCTGTTTTAATTAATAACCGGGCCTGGTTTAATGGCCGAGGGCATAGCCGATGCGTGCATTTAAAAGCCGGGCCAAGAAATTAAGACAAATGCATGAAAGTAACACAATGCCCAATTTGTCCCTGACGAAAAACAAACTAGCCTATTGAATATTAAAATTTAATTCAAAAGTGACTTATATTACTGTTACATTAAAAGGTGCTTTTTTCAACGTGTTTTGCAGTATGCAGACACTGTTCGTTGCAAGTGAAAAGTATACGTAGGCGCAAGTTATTTTTCAGCATTCAGGCTGGTTTGGTATCATTAGGATGGCGCTCAGAAGAAAATTTGAAATTTGGCTAAATCATATGATACAAAAGTCATTTAAAGTATCTTGACTGTCTCTGAAACTTGATGGAAGTGAAGACGACTTCATTCTTTGCTTGAGAGAGGGGCAGCCCTGCACTTCTGGAAAGGATGCACTCGCGCAGCTCCGACTGGAGAGCAGGTACCAAGCAATTCAATATGCATAGCGTAATGTAATTGATGCAATAATAAAAACTTGTAGCCTACATGTAACCTAGCCTACCATAATTAAAGAGCGTGGCACAATAGCAGACTGCCTACCGGGCCATTAAGAAATAATGGCCTACCTGTTTAAAGCCTGCCTAAGGCCCAAGCTTTGGGTAATCTAAGTAAATGCCCCCGCCATACATGTAATTTCAGGAAATATGGTAAAAGGATTTACTCATTACAATTAGTTTGGTGACGTGTAGGCCTACATACATGTACCTATTAGATATCATCATCTATTGCTGTTCATTTGCCAATGTATTGGTATTGTGGGATGGAATTACTCTTGTCTATCTATCTATCTATCTATCTGTAGATGTTACTCAGTTCCAGCAATTGTTGACTTTGAGGCCTTTGAGTGGCCACTCTTTCCCCCGTCACTCACCCACACATCTCAGTCTCTGGGTTCGGTTGGCATCCCTGACGCCCACCACAAGGGGCAGGAAGTGTATCTCACAGACTCCCCCGCTGCGCTCCGTCCTGGCTGCCCGCGGCCCACTGGAGGCTCTGACGGCGGCCATGCGCCGCACGCGACTGCGGCCCACCAGGCGCTCACTGCGGCTACGCTGACGCTTGAGTTGGTTGACACAGCGTGTCTTCAGAGCCAGGGTCAAACACTCATCACCTACAAGAGAAAACACACACAAACACCTGCGTTTAGGTTACATTACACAAAGTCACACACAAAAACACACTTACTTCCACACATCTTCCACACACACACTTGGTTTTAACCTAATTACACATAGCCGTTCAAACCCATATTTCTACACTCGTTCTTTAGTACACACAAATCTTCTGCGACAACAACCTCAGATACATACATTTGGTCTCTTAAAATGTGTCAAAATATTTCCTATTCTTGGACAAAACACACCATTTTGATCTGCATGCGGGGCCTAAACCTGATCCAACAGAATGTATACTAACATGCTAAAAGAAGGTCTTTATTTACCTGTTCAAAACTTGTATGTGTGTAAGGCAGGTAGGCCGGATGGAAACAGAGAGAGTGTGTGTGTGTGTGTGTTTGGGTTTGGGGGGGTGGCTTCAGGGTTCCTGGCTGAACTAACACCAGGTAAGCAGAGAGAGAAAGAGAGAGTATGTATACATGCACGTGTGTTGTTAATGGAATTCAACACGAACACAACATAGTGACTGCATGTAAATACTATGTACAGAGATGATGGGTGGGTATGTAAAGCGAAACATAGCCACGGTATGTAAACACTATGTATGTGCAGGGATGACAGGACTGGAAATATGAAGTGAGAGCCATATTACACACAGAGAAAGATGTTTTGAAAGTGTCACAATGTATGGAAACTCAGAAGATATGGTATGTGCGTCTGTGTGTGTGTGTGTGTGAGAGTGTGTTTGTCCTATGTGAGTGCATAACGTGAGTGTGTGTGACAAAGAGAGATACAGATGTGTGTGTAAGCCGGATGGTGGTGTTATTGTAGCAATAATAATGGAAGTGATTGTGACGTGTGACATTACACAGACCATGCTGTCACACAACACACTAAAGTGAAATAGTACAGGATCTACTTGAGTGTGTGTGTGTGCGTGTGTGTGTGTGTGTGTGTTTCTTTTTAACCAGACAAAGCTGCAGAGCTGACGTTAATTTCCTGCTGAGGGGCTTCAGTGTGGGCAAGAGGAAAAAGAGAATGTTGATCTTTTTAGCACCAGGCCAGCCAAATAACACAAGAGGGACCAGGGACCGGAGGCCCCCATCCCATCCTTCTTTTTAGCACCAGGCTAGCAGCGGCATATTCATGTATGCCGCACATGGCTAGTCAATTAGAATAGCTGTGTACAGCCAAGCTAGCCTAAGGATTTGACCAAGTTATCCTTTTTTATATAAATTAGTATCCAAATATCCAAAATATTGCAATATTTCAAGTAATGATGAAGTATTGATGGTGTCGTGATATCCAATTCATCGTTCGTCATGGTGTATGTGTGTTTTTAAGTCTATGTGTGTATAATGTAATGGTCAGAGACTGTCTACTGTATGTGTGGTGTTGGTAAGGTAATGTCTGGGTTACATCGGGGTCAAACAGCCATTAACAGCTATCTGTTTACAGCAACAGCAATAGCTGCAAGTAGGGCAGGTTATGGTTTCTTGGATTAGGTTTGGTTCAGGTTTCAAAATGAAAAATTCCTGGATGCTGTCCTGTAATCTGTGAAATCTCAGCATAAACTCAAACTGACAACATTGTGATGGGATGATTGAACAGCTGCGCTTGTACGTGAGCTACGGCGCGGCCGATGTATACAGGCCCAAGCGAGAGATGTGGGAGGGACTCCACGTGCACTGCTCTGGGAACACTCTGCTTCGGCATGAACAGTGAGCAAAGGCTTCTTAAAATGTCCAGGCTTGCAGAGTTCACTGAAGCTGCACCAGTGCTCTCATTAATCACTGACTGATGTACAAAACAAACACAGGATTGTTTACTCGTTCCGGCTAGTGAGGTGGGAATATCAGGTGCACATTTGCATCACTTGTTGCAAGACACGCAGAATGCAGCCTATCATCCCGCTAGGACTGCACTGCCACATTTCCAGCTGAGAGTGCATTGGCCGGAGACCACGGCCATGTCTACAGTTGAGAGGGGAGGATGAGAGAGTAAAGAAGCCACAACAGAGACCCCGGATGATTCATGGTTTTCCGAACCGTTTCTGGGAGCCAAGAGCCTCCTAATTAGGGGATTCTAGAACCTTCCCTTGGTTTCCAGAACGCAATTAGGGACTGAGCGGAAGGGGCTTTGTTGTTTTATGTGTGATCTAACGTCCCGTGGACCACAAATGAGACACTTCCTCGGCTGCTTTCCGAGTGTCAAGGGTCGGGGTCGGAGATCAGGGGTTGTCACGGGAGGGTCTGCGGAGGCTCCTCGGCCCTTTGGACAGCTCCCCTTACAAAGAGGCCCAGACAAAGGGAACCTGGGTGGCTTTCAAATGTGCTCAAAAGGGAACTGCTCCTTTTCGCTTTCTTTCCTCTCGTGCACATACACACAGAAACACACACACACAGATACCTGAAAATCTTTGCCATACTGTATCCCTTCCTCACACTCTCTTCCAGTTTTTCTGACTTCTTACTTGCTTTTTCTCTCTCATTTGCACTCTTTCACAGGAAATCTCTTTCATTTGTTTTCTCTCCTACTTGCAGCTCTCTCTCCCCCTTTGTCTTGTAGAGAAGCTGACACATCCATTTCTTTACCTCTTGCCACCCACCATCTCTCTCTCTCTCTCTCTCTCTCTCTCTCTCTCTCTCCCTTTTCCCCACATCTTTAGATGAGGTGGTCAACTTCTGGACACATATAAGAAGCCAAAAAGTGCTTCCAGATTTGCATCCCCGGCCTCACGCACTCACACACACTGAGCTTCAAGGTGGCCTCTCTTTATTCTCCTCTCTCTCTCTCTCTCTCTCTCTCTCTCTCTCTCTCTCCTCCACCACCACCTCTTCTGTACAATATTTTTTCTGTTCCTTTCTTTCTGTTATTGTTCTCCCTGTTGTTGGTTATTAGGGCACGTTAGCCTGTCATTATAGGGCAGGGCTGAGGCTCTCCCACTGCACTCATCAGCATGGAGCTGCTCTTGTCATTACAGCCTACAGCCTGGGTTTGAGACTCTGCTGTGGGCTTTAAGAGAGGTTTGACAGACCAGCACAATCCTACCTTATGTTTACACACATGCAAACACACTTACTTACTCCTCACACAAACACACACACACGCACACAAAAAAAAACTCACAGCCATAGTTATCTACACACGTACACTTGCACACACATGGCTTCACACATAAATTCACACAAACATCTAAACATGTTTGCACACACACACACATTGTAATTACACACAGAATTTAACTGATATAGTCCACACACAAGTGTAGATACTATCTGTGCACATGCAACTAATACATATTCACACTCACCCATGCAAAACTCTCATCAGACAACATATACTTAAACCTACACAAGCACAGAGATAAAGGCAGAGAGAGAGAGAGAGCTGCAAAAGTGTATGCAGAAAAAGTCTAACAGCACTGACACACACAAAAAACACACAAACACACACACACACACGTGAGGCATTAGCTCCATGTTGAAGCACCAAATTCTAGTTAAAAATTTAGTCAGGTCATGACAGAAAATAAAAAAAGAACCCATTCCACTAGCCTCGCCTAGAACCTCCTATCCTCCAGGCGGCCTAAAACGGAACACAGAATGCCAGTTGTATGTTCTATATAGCACAAAAGGGACTACCCGGGAAACCATGAGACCACAGAGTTTGGAGGGGGAGAGAGATGGTGTAAGATCAGGATGAAGGGATCGCAGTTGGGGGTCGCATATTGTGTGTCCCACTTTGACTTTGTGTGTGTGTGTGTGTGTGTGTGTGTGTGTGTGTGTGTGATGCCTGAATAGCAGTGGGTGCTGAACTCAGTGGTGAGGACAGACCGCTACACACTGGATGAATAATTGAGGGTGTGAGCGGGCACAGACACACACACACACACACACACAGAGGCAGGTAGGCAGTAGAGCGGACAGGGCAGGAGGCTTGAGCAGTGTGGAGGGGGATGAGTGTGAGTGCAAGTGCCTTTTGGCTCACTGCTACGCAGCTGCTGAAGCACACAGCAGGGAGGTCAGAGCTGACAGGTCCTGAGAGCGCTCTGTCTTACTCACTAGTTACCCTTTTTCTCTTCTCTCTTTGTCTGTCCTACATTCAATTCAATTCAATTCAAATTATATTAAGTGGTTGTCTCATTTCTCTTGATAGCAAAGAGCAGATGTGAGCAAAGAACATCACCTATTTCTTTACCCCTTCTCACTTTTTCTCTTTCTTCAATTCACTGCTTCTCTCTTTTCATGTCCCGTTTTATTTTTCTTTCTGTCACATCATTCCCTTGCTCATTCCCTCTTTCCTCTTATATGTCACATCATTTTCTGTCTCAGTTTCCTTTCCTCCTATACACTTTACTTTTCCCCCTACCCCACCTTTTTCTCTCTCTTTCTTAAGACCCATCCATAAAAAAAGACTGATACATACTGTACAGCAATTCACGGATTCAATCATTGAATGTGTCTTTGCGCATATCAGTGTTTGGAGTAATAAAGGAATCTCCAGCGTGTCTGGCTCATCTCTCGCCAGGCTACTGTTTTTTTGGGGGGGCTTGACAGTTCTTTCACCGTATCACTAACCCCCCGGGCACAGTTTAACTGGAGACTAGCACTCCAACAACGGTACAGAGATTTCAGAACAAGTCGAAGTATGTCATTCAAGTTTTACGGGCTAGCATCTTTCCACCCTTTCTGCATTTATTTATCACACACTATCTTGGTGGTTTTGCTGACAGGAATTTCCTGTTCGTGTTGTGGAGTTGGAGTAATTGTGATACCGCTAAACAAAAATCACACAATTCCTTATGGAGTAAACTGAATTTACTTTTGTTTATTTGTTAGGACTCGTCTCACTTCAGATGAACGTATTGTGCAATTCATTTTCCATTGTCCTTCAAAACCTCTACGCGTTTTCTTCCCCGACTGAGCTATTCTTGCATGCGCTGGAGACCATTGAGATTATTTGTAGGCTATTTATTACACAGTCTTATTTGACACTTATTGAATCCTTTGAAGGTCCCTTAACCCCAATGGCGATGTCCAGAATGTGCAGGCGACTTTTGCCTCGGTTTATGACACAATAACATGCTTGGACGTCAGACTTGAAAGGCACTTGCCGCGGGACAGGTGTTAAACCCCTTGCATCTAAAACACGTCTGTATTATCAGATGAGTTGAGTCAAAGATGAGTCAATGAAATCTAAGGCTCTAACTTATTTTCTGAGACTGAATTAGGTTATATTTCATTGGTGCGTATATAATTATTAAGATAATATTATAGGCGTAATATTGCGCTGAGAAATGTTTCTAAAAGTCTTCAAGCGCATAATGGACCCGGAAAACAAACTTTCCTAAGCGCATAAGTTGGAAAAAAGCGGAAGGCTGTTTTGTGTCTTAAAGATGATGCGACCTAAATTATCTTTTTGAAACATTTTATCAACTGTGATTTTTAAAATCACGTCCAAATTTATTAATTTGTTTATTTATTTATTTACTTACTTTCTTACTTACTTACTTACTTACTTAGTTACTTACTTAGCCTACTTACTTATTGCTTATGATGTAGAAACTTTTCTCATCTTACCTAGGAATATACCATCCATGTGTCCACATTTTTTCTTGGTCACGTTAAAGTTCACGTAGAAAAGCACTACCGGGTGTCCGAAACTTTCCCCAGGACTTGGATCCAGCACAAGTACGGCGTCATGTGTGGCTGAGCCACGGAAGAAGTCCGGATTTCGTTTCCCGTCCTTCAGGGCAGAACCAACGGAATACGTGTTCTGTTTGGGTGCTGGGACCTCGACCGAGTAAGAATCGGGCAGGATTGCCAGCACTTTTTCCGAGTTGGAGTCAGATACATAAACGGCCACGGAGCTTAGGTGAAGGTGAGACAATCGTTTGCACTCGGTCTCCGATAAAGACACCCGCCGGCACAGGTTCAGCTTCAAGTACTGGAATCCTGTCTTGACCCATCGATCCAGCCTACTGAACTTCACTTCGGATCCCCGATATTCCCCAAAGAACAAGGCAAAACACAGAAGAAACACACAGACCCACTGAATCTTCATGATTTGGTCGTCCAAGAAATCTCAAACCCGGGGCCAACGCAGCTTTTCCCTCCTTAATATTAGATTAACCCACTTTGGTAAGGTTGGTAATAGCTACCTTATTTTCCACTGAGAAGTGAGAAAACAAAGGCAAAGTTTTTGTTAAAGCTGTTAGCTTTTCCGCGGGACACTGCGTCGAACGATTCAGGATGTCTTATCAAGTCGGGAGAGATGCGGCTCTCTCTTCATCAGAGGGACTTCAAAGGGGTCAGGCTCGCATCCAGATGGAGGATAATCTGCAACAGTGACTCCATCCCACAGGCACCGACATGCCAGCGAACGCGGGAGGAGGGGGGTTCGGATAAACGCGAAGTGTGTGTGTGTGGGTGTGTGTGTGTGTGTGTGTGTGTGAGAGAGAGAGAGAGAGAGAGAGAGAGGTGGGGGCGTCTGAAAGAAGAGGAAAGAGGAAACTAAAGTGTGATGTGTAAAGACCGAAGCATATTTGACCTCTTGGCTGCGCGTGCTTCACACCTTTTAAGGTCTCCCGCTAGTGAGTTCAGAGACTTGCCGGCGTGGCGCGCCTTCAGGGGACACAGGCTTCTGCGCGGTCTCTCAGGCATATTCTATTCGTATCAGTGGTTAATTGCACCTATTTTGTCGATATAATAATGCAATAGGCCTATCTAAAATAATGAATGTCTGTCCATTTTTTTTCTTAACTGTGCCTTTCTTTATCCTAAGTAGTTTTTTTAGATGGAAGAAGGGTTGTTTTAAATAGTATGGGTTGTATTTCATATTCATGGATTGGCATTGCGCATTCTCTCCACCACAACCTTAAGCGGGAATGAAATTAATAAAAGTAGGCCTGTTTTGAGCCGCGTGCTTAGGGGCACTGTCTCGAAACAACGTTCCGACCAAAGTTCTAACGTTATGCTTTGAAAGAGAAGAATTTGTACAATTAGGCCTACTTTATCAAATTCTTCCAACAACGGCCCTTTCCTCAAGCACAACGAAATCAAACCATGTTTAGCAAGAATGTATAAATAGGGTTTTACTGAACCATTCACACACTGTTGCCAAATGAGTCCACTAGGAGATATATAGATGTTGCGCACGTCACTTCGAAATGCCCTTATTTTAAATAAATAATTCAAATGTATTTAAAATAATAAATAAATTAATACATTTGAAATAAATTTGTGTGAGCAGGAAACCGAGAACATTAACTAATGAGTGCATACTTTGAAGTTTGCCAATTTAAAAAAGCCACCTATTCCAGCAATTAACTAAGCAGGTAGCCTATTATTTGTGAGATAGAAAGCAAGTTAAAAGATGCAAATGCAAATGGTATTTAATACCATGTATCATACCATGTCTAGCATGGTGGATGCAGTTTGATGATCTGTGTGGATTTTTTTTGTTCTATGGCTCAGATTGTTTTCATATAAATGTAGACTAATAAAATGATTGTTACCACGCTCTGTCCCGAGTGTATAAACGTTATAGATTAATAGGCGCTGATACAGGAGACTTAAATGGGTAGAGGATGAGGTGTATTGTCACACATGTCCACATGAGGGAGTAATAGTTCATCTCTCTCCATTTCAACTCCAGCAGCCCTTAAGCTCGACTCAGCTCTGCCCTCTCCTGACCACTGATCTTCTCAGAGGGCCTTTGCTCCATGAAGCTGGTCTGTTGAGTGAGGAACATGCTGTTTTTCTCAGTGGCTTCATATGTAAAGGCCCAAGAGCGGGGTTAGAATGATTCTGGGCCTGGGGTCATGTTCTCCAAAAGAGAGTTAGGACCCAAATGCAGGCCCATGAAAGCAGAGCTCATAAACTAGACACTTCATTCAGAAAATCAGGCACAGGGAAAGAACATGAGAAGAGTGACATAAACAGAATGACAATGCAAAAGCAAAAGAATCACAGAAGGGGAAAACAACCAAAGGACAGAGACAATCAAACACAGACGAGCACAACTTCCACACTTTCCACCATGGTCATCCATGGAACTTAGAAATGCAAATCAACTCTGATGAGTAAGACAGAACACATCAGTGATCAACCTCCACAAACGGTTTATTGCAGGTCTCCTCCTGCAACTTCGAGGTGAACTCAGGTGACATGGTGCATCTTCAAACATTTTGTGTTGAGGACGAATGTGGTCGTCACAGTAAGAGCCCATGCATGCCAACCAAGACTTGATTGCTTTGATTCCTACCAGCACAGAAATCACACTCCACATCAATAGGTCTAGTGGAGAATGGAGCTTTAGCATTAGACAGGTTTCGGCCTCTATCACTTTCTCCACCACTTCAGTCAGCACTGTCCTTCTAGCCAAAGGGTTAATACGGTAAATTATAGAGGGTTATTTGTTTCAGAGTTTTTGTGTGTGTGTGTGTGTGACGTTATAAGAAGGGTAAAAGAAAAATAATAATTACCCTGTATCTATGTTGTATTTATGACAATAACTTTAATTAATGACAATCAAACACATAACCAAACCTAGAGGAAAGTGGAAAATCAAGTTCTAGATTCAATCCAGGGTGTGTTGTTGCTTTTAAAGTGTAAATCCAATGTGATTCTTGTTTTTTTTAGCATATCCCCATCCCTAATTGATTTCATAAAAACAGAAGTGGGGATGGGCTGAAAATAATGTAACTCTACAACCGAAACACATAGGCATTTTGTAGCTTAATAAACATTTTAATTGCATAAATCTTGTGTGCCTCGGAATCATTTTACTTTTTATAAATCTGAAATTCCTACCGAAGAGCACCAAGAAACAAGGAATTGCAGCACTCCTTACACCAGTTTTTTTCTTAATTCTATATTTTATTGTATATATGATGAGCTTATTTTCTCATTTAACAAGCACAAGTGAAATTACAACGTGTTTCACAATTTTGTATTGCCATAATATCAGTAGAATCACCAGAGTGACAGTACTTTCTATCCATTGTGCACAGCATGTTATTAATCAGAGGACCTGCTCCATCTCCAAAGGGTTTGCTGACCAATCAGGTTGCTCTGGAAATTCAACCTTCATCAGCTCATGTGAACTGAAAGCTAAAAGTCCAGAATCAGAGATGTTAGACAGAAGGATCACATTTATGTCATTTATTTAATGCTTTGCAAGACCCCTGGTACAGTAGGTCTTCCTAGACTATTCATTTGTTGTTGTCCATGTTGCTCTTGGGTGCACCTTGTTATAAAGCATCATGAAATACTATTATTGTAAAAAGCGTACAGTATAACAGAGTATAACCCTGTATAACCCATGTACACTACCGTTCAAAAGTTTGGGGTCACCCAGACAATTTTATGTTTTCCGTGAAAAGTCACACTTTTATTTACCACATGAGTTGGAAAATGAATAGAAAATACTGATATACAGATATACCAGCTGCCTTCTTCTTCTCTAAATAGTTCTTGCACAATTTGGAGGTGTGCTTTGGGTCATTGTCCTGTTGTAGGATGAAATTAGCTGGCATGGTGTTGCAAAATGGAACAATAGCCTTCTTTATTCAACCCCTCTATTAAGCCTGAACAAGTCTCCCACCTTACCAGCACCAAAGCAACCCCAGACCATCATGTTACCCCCACCTTGCTTGACAGATGGCGTCAGGCACTCTTCCAGCATCTTTTCAGTTGTTCTGCGTCCCACAAATGTTCTTCTGTGTCATCCAAACACCTCAAACGATTAGTCAATTAGTCCGTCTGACTGTGTTCTTTTGCCCAATTGAATCTGAATGTTTATTGACCAGTCTCTGATATGGCTTTTTGTTTGCACCTCACTGTAGATGTTGCCACTGGCGTTTTGCGTTTTACTATTTATTTTACATTTTGAATGGTAGTGTATTAATCTAATTTTATGGTCATGTAGCTCCATGACTTTGTTATATGTCTGTACACATAACACCTTTTTTTTCAAACAGACATTAATAACATTTTGGGCCTCACTTTTTATCACACCAACACTTCTGTGGTTGATCTTTCCCCATCCATGTTTTGGCTTTTCAACAGAAGCCATCACTCTGACTCGACCGCCAATCTTGAAACCTACAACAGAGATAAGAAACACACAGTAGAGTAATACAGTCACACGTAGAAAACAGATAATTCTACCCAAAAACTAAAGTAACAAAATAGATGAAAAGATACAAAATGTTATCTACTATGCTAAACGAGTCAGTTTGCTGATTATATTCCTACTTCAAACCCATTACCTTGGTTTAAACTCAACCACATTTTTTGTATTTCCACTAGGTCTGGTGTTTTAATTCCAGTGAAAGACAAATTTGGAGTTGTGATTGTGACAGACACGCTCTTAGATACAGAAGGGGCGCAGCAGGAATCAAAGTTCTGAAACACAGAAACACATTTTAGATATAAACAATGTCTATTTTCTATGAAAAACTGCATGATCCTTGTCTTACAAGTTGTGTTTCAAAAGAAGGGGAACAGGACTGGATCATATAATTGAAATGGGATGCAGCTGATCAGGAGGGAAGACAGCTTTGATCTGTATTATGGCATGACCTGTATCTCTATCTGAACCTGAACCTGTATCATTTTCTGCTGATTTTAGGACTCTTCTAAAGAAGAAGAGTTTGGTTTTGGGAGAAATGGCAGCAGTTAGATCAGTCAAATAATAATAATAATAATAATAATAATAATGATAATAATACTACTAATAATAATAATGCTATACTCAGTTGTTAGCTGTAGACCATCCAAAACATCCAAGTGTACCATCCAAAACATCCAATGTGATTAAAAAAAAAAAGTGTGTACAACTCATTTGAATTCTGCACAATGCACCGGCATTAATGCATTTAATTGATTACAATGCATTAACAATTATCCAGAATTATTTATTTTTTTGCTTTTTCGTTGATTCCAACATCAACATTCAACTGAGTGGTCGAAATCTTTACCTTAAGAAAACCAATGTGATCTTCGGTCTCTTGGAGTTTCTCCATCTCAGCATCTCTGTTCTTCAGAGTGGTGATCTCCATCTCCAGCTGCTCCAGGAGTCCTTCAGCTCGACTCACCTCTGCCCTCTCCTGAGCTCTGATCAGCTCTGTCACCTCACAGCGCTTTTGCTCCATGAATCTCATAATTTGAGTAAAAAAACTGTTGTTGTCCTCAATGGCTTTCTTTGCAGAGGCCTGTGAAATAAATAAAACTTCATATGAGCTTGTCCAGTCCTTTTTGACAAAACCTACCTTCACTTCGCATGGCCACTAATGAATTGGTGTCTTTACATTTTTGAGACGTAAATAATTTGCAAACATTCAAGGCAAATCACCTTTAGTGCTTCCAGAGCCTGCTTGAGCGCTTGGAGCTTGTTTTCTGTTATCTGGATTTGGGTTTGGATTTCTTGCTTCTTCTCCAGTAACATCATCTGTCAATAATAATGCAAAAGGCAACACAACTCCTTGAGGAAACTTCCGATGAATTCATCTTGTCTTGTGTGTGAAACATGTACATTATGTCCACACCATTACACCATCATGAGGTCATTGTCATTATCTGATGTTAGTGTTTTTCTAATGGGTTTACGAACATCAAATATCTCAGGGGCAAAAGATGGAAACGACTATGAACAGCTAAGCATTTACATTACTTAACATAAATGAACATTTACTTCTAAGTAAAACAACTAATAAGTATATGGCCTCTCAGTGAATCATCCTACTTCTTCACTGAACAGTTAAGAGTTATTACACCTTGTAAGTCACTGAATGATGTCTGAAGGTAAAAGAACCATAACATTTAATGAAGCTGCCAGTTGAGGGCTTGTAAGGTGTCTATTTCTTTCTTTCTAGATACTCTAATGTACTTTTCTTATTGCTGAGTGCCTCCTACGTGTCTTTCTACTCTGTTAAGTTATCATCATTGAAAAAAACTGTTTTTTTTTTAACCCCAAACTTCTGAATGGTAGTGTATTAATCTAATTTTATGGTCATGTGGCTCCATGACTTTGTTACATATGTCTGTATACATAACACCTTTTTTTTTGCATTTTATGCAACCAAATCTTAAGTGAATAGGGCACAGCGAAATGAAACTGAAAATAAGTCACTATACCCAATTCATAAGTTGCTGCTTCACTTTGTTGTATAATTTTTTTGTTTTCCTACTGAAGTCATTTGCATTGAGATTCACATTTAACAATAATGTAGGACTCATAGGTAATAGTCTAACCTCCTTTTCAGCCCGTTCTTTGGCAGCCGAAACCATTTTGTGTCCGGCGTGGTCATCCATGGAACAGACCAAACAGATTAACTTCTGATCTGTGTGACAGAACACCTCAATGAGCCGGTCATGTTGAGAGCAGATCTTCTCCTGTAGCTGTGAGATAGCGTTCACCAGCTTGTGTTTTTTCAGACAGGGAACTTCATAGTGTGGCTGGATGTGATCCTCACAGTAAGAGCCCATACATGTCAGACACGACTTCTGTGCTTTGTGTTTCCTGCCAGTGCAGAAATCACATTCCACGTCACCTGGCCCAGCAATGGAGAGATGATTTTCATCAGACTGGAATTCAGTCTTCTTCAGTTTCTCCACCACTTCAGTCAACATTGTGCTTCTCCCCAACACAGGCCTGTGAGCAAAGGTCTGTCTGCACTGTGGGCAGCTGTAAACACCCTTCTGTTCGTCCTGATCCCAGCAACCTGTAATGCAGTTTAGACAGAAACTGTGTCCACAGGGAACAGTCACTGGGTCTTTCAGCAGATCCAGACAGATAGAACAGTTAAACTCATCCTGAGACACAGGAATAAAGGCCATTTTACTTTCTCACACAGACATACACCACCAGACAGTCGGAAACGTTTTGTTTAACAGTAAAAAGGGGTGTTTCCTCCCAGCTCTTTGTGGACACTCCTTTTAAAGGAACAGACATTCATAATTTCTTAATCTTTTTCAAAACAAATATCTTCACAAACAAAAAAAGGTTTTCCACCACATCCTTAATCAAGTAATGAAACATAAATGAATCTTAGTAAAATGCATCTGTGGCCTTAACATGCTCTCGTCCATTTAGGGTTAAACTCTGAGAGCAAGTTTGAACACAAGCATGCTAAATGAAAGTGAAAGACATGGTTTTATTTTTAGCACTGCACGAGTGGATTACAGGGTGTAATCAATACCTATGACACAATCGTTATTCTCAGATACTATCTCAGAAAATTTGTAAAATTTGTAAACTAGTGAGGGCCAAACTGCAACTAGTGAAAACATTAGTTAGCCCATCTTGTGCAAGAAAAAATATCTACTCATTAACCAGTCAACACCAACTTTCACTTAAGTCAGGAAGTTGACCGACAACATGGACCACATGTAACAGAGTTCCAAATTTATTATAGTGTTTGTGTGATTTTCGCCACTATTGAGCAGCCCAGTTCTGTGTTTTGGGGATTTAAAGCCTCCTTTTGGATTGGGGTGTACTGCAGGTCTGCGGGGTTGTCTCTGAGCGTGTGCCGTTACCCGATTAGAAATATGACTGTATACCGGGTAGGTTCACTGTATAATAAAGCATTCCATGTTATGTTTTTATTTAATTATAGCAAAACTGGATTTAGATTTAAAGTCTCGACGTATTGCATGTGTGATGTTATTCTACATGTAAAGGTTTAGGTGAAATTCGCGTCACAGACAAAAAGTTTATTAATGTTTTTGGTTCTGCCACAAGTTTATGCAGACTGAGATTAACGTGGCTAACTCAAAATTCCGTTAGCAAGTTCATGCATTCTGTAGAAAGTTTAGTGTACCTCGTGCATGGAAAAAACAGCTAAGGTTAACATGCATTCAATGTAGGCTATAGTTAGTCTGACTTGATTTGCATGTGTGTCCTGGTAAATATTCCATGCCTGCGAACATTCTATTATAACCTGCCAGCGTTATGTGTTTTTCTATTTTCTAAAGGTATGTGCTCCAGTCCAAATGTGAATGTTTAAATAAGAAATAAGAGAAAAATTACTGCATTATATCGGATGCTGTTTATTGTACAATGGAGCCTGAAAGGTTGCAATACACAATAACACACAAACCGAAAGGTTGCAAAGGTTGCAGGTTCAAGCCCCACTCCATCTGACCCCATCGAAGTATCCGTGAGTAAAATACTGAACCCCAATTGCTCCAAGTGGTGGGATGGCACCTTGCATGGTAGCCTCTGTGACCGGTGTGTGAATGGGTGAATGAGAGGCATACATTGTAAAGCACTTTTGAGTGCTTGTAAGAGTAGAAAAGTGCTATATAAATGCATTACAAAGGAAAGATGCAAGAAAACACTAACACAAACACACTTCTATTTGACACCTCAAAAAAATTGGCCACACTTTTCTCCTTTCCATTAACAGGAAATACCTCTCAAAAGCAAACTGGCAAAATGTATCTTAAACAAACAACAAACAGAACTTTGCACATCATTTGCCTTGCCATAGAGTATATTTACATTCAACAGTAGAAGTAATCTGCAGTGAGAAGGTGCATGCACACAACAGGCTTAAACAAAACAAAAAAGAACAACACTGCATATTGTCTTTCTAGATGTCACTATCCATTAATTTGAGGGGCTAGTTCCAGTGGCTAACGGCTAGTGGCATTGACCAGCACCTCATTGACTGTCTCCTTTATTTTGATGCAGGAGAATATCAGACTTTAGTCTTTCTTAAGTCTTCTGAAAATTGTCTGATCCTCTGGTGAACGTGTAACATTACTTGTTCCTTCACAAACAGTGGATTTGTCCGACTTTTGGAAGACAGAAAGACAAACAGACACACGCACACACACACACACACACACACACACACACACACAGTTGTAATTGATCTAATCAGAGATCAGATCTGTCATCTCAAATTTCAGTGATCCTCCACATGTAAATGATTGGACAAACTTCTACTCCAAGAACACAAAACACTGGACACCCATTTTCCCAGTTCCTTTTCTATTGCATGCAGTCACCTTTATAATACTCACATCTTTGTCACTGCCAGGATCCATACCATCTGTGTCGTCTGAAAATAAAGAAAGTGAGAAGTAGGAATCGCTGGAAGAAAAAGCATTTGATGTGACTGTGCTGTGGCAAAACATAATGACCTATATCATGACTGGCATGAGTCGGTCTGAGCGGGTCAAACAGGAAGATTAGATATTTTCTGATGAGGAAGTTTCTGGGCCTCTCTGTAAATTGATTTGATGATTGTGACACTGACTTCTCTTACCTGGTGTTTTCACTCCTCCCTGCGTTTAAAGAACAGAGGAGTTTCGTTCACTAACCAAACATTCAGACACATACAAATAATTAAGAGATGACCTTTCAAAATGACATTTTCCTTTTGAAATGGCAAGTTTTTAAGCAAAAAGCACTTTCTGACACCTCCAGGCTTTCCCTATGCTCCAACCCCCTCAAGATGACATAAAAACAAACTTACTGAGCCCAAGAACACAGAACAAGATGAGTCCCAGGAATATACAAGCTGCTGTCACCAACGCTCCACACAACAGCAGCCCGAAACCATTAGTATTCAATCTGAAAGCTGTGAAGACAAAAAAGCTGTATAACATCACCACATACCCCCCCCCCCCCCACCCCCCATTTAAAAACTACAGGAATTGGTCATATGGGATAAAATTGATGTATTCAAAGAAATGTTTTATGTTTTACTAAGTAACTAAATAACAAATGCAACAAACAACAATTCAAATTTAAATACGAGTAAACAGCACAATATTTTATTACCACTATTTATGCAATTCAGCTCAGAAACAACATAACATATAGGTAACAATATTTCCTGCAAGTGACTGAATGAAAGTTTTACTTGCTTGTAAAAGACAGCAAAGTTCTCTTATCTGCAGTTACTGAGAAATGTAGACAAATTGCAGATACATTTTGACTGAATTACTGAATAAGCACAGTATTCTCAGATCATTCATTATAGAACCTTACACTTAATCACTCATCAACTCAAGTTCATGTTATCTTACGCAATTAGGAGACTTTACTGTGTCAAGCGCCAGTATGAGGCAAAATGGTCCATTGCCCTTTGATGCCTTTTTTTTACTTTAATGTCTTCAAAATGTCATCCAATTAGCAGAGCCTCTCTAAGCACTAATCATTGAAATATACAGCATCAAATTGCTGCGTCAAATCTCCTCTGTCAAACATTGTATTCGACCCATTCTTTCAACGTGATTTATGCTAATTCTTGCAACGTTTTTTATGCTCATATTCCTTAGAAGTCAGGGTCTTATTGTTATCATAAACCGTGTCAGCACAAAACATTTTGAACCAAGTCAATACTGATCATAGATTATAACAATTAATGTTACACATTTCCGATCTCCGGAGCAAAATTCATCCACAACCCGTGATTTCCAAGGATAATAAAAGCGATCGCGGTTGGGTAGGCCTCAGTTTACAATGAATCACACCTCTTTGACAAGAAAGCCCCCGTGTCAGAGAATCGGGCCACTGTGCACTGTCCTGTGGTTCTGTCCTGTGGCATTTACATGTAAGTTTAGAGTTAGGTTTGTAACAACTGACAAGTGTCACAGGACAGTGCTCGCTTCATGCTTTCATTAAATTCCCCTTTCTCCACTGTGTGCTTGTGTGCATGCACATGTCTGTGTTAATGTATAAATCATTTGGACATAAACGCTGTTTTTGTCTCCCCCCCCTCCTGTAGAGGTGTATCTTAGCAAAGTTACGTGTATTCGCACCTCTTTTCAGATTGGTCCGTTTCAAGTTGAAAACTAGTTTGAAATTTACATGTTGAAGGAGGTCGAACGCTAACTGATTAGGGCATGTCAGTTTCGTTTTCATATGCCCAATATGCTTAGCGTTAGCGGCCAGTTCGTGAATTCGGTCTACGTTGTACCTACTGTTGTCATTCTGATACCTATAGACACCATTCGACAGCCTCAGTCAACAGAGCTACGGATTGATTCACTCCAGATAATCCCTAAAGCCCTAATCCCTTAAGCTACCTAAATTCAACAATAACAAGGTAAATGTGGTTTTGCTCTCTATAAACCCTTTGACCTGTCCTAATGGAAGACAACGGAAATTTAGTGGAATATAAATAACGATTGCTGTAGAACAAGGAAGAGGGAAGAAGAAGAAGAGAGAGCGTGGGATTAGACTGATTTAGAGACAATGTCGGACAATTTAGGAAACAGCTTGCTTATTAATTGTTAAGATTAAAAGTTAAGCTAACTTTAAATTGTCTTGAGGACCATGGAAGACAATAGAACTTTAGTAATAAAGGCCCAAAATATATTCCATAAAAATGATGAAATGTCACCTCCCATTACGAGAGAATCAGCATATATTGATGTAGAAAAAGGAAGAGGGAAGAGGAGAGGGGGCAAAGGTTTTCCAATACAATATGACTCTGTGGTCTCTATTCAATTGATATATTATGTTACAACTGGTTATGAGTTACAGAGTGTGTGTGTGTGTGTGTGTGTGTGTGTGTGTGTGTGTGTGTGTGTGCTGTAGATATAAAATATGATATGGTAAAGAATGAAAAATGTCTTACCATATGCGAGATCATCATTCTCATGCTCATCTTCATAAAAGTCATAGAAGTCATCGTGAAAGTCTAAAACAAACACAGCAGAATAAATACATTAGATCTTGTTTATCTCTTGGAATAAAGTGTTTGTGAATTTCCTTTCAGACTAATTAAGGACCTACATCTACATTATCTGTTTGTTTCTGTTGTTATTCACCACTGGTGGTCAAGGCATCTTTCCTAATGTATTTTCTCACAAACTTTATTTTACTACATTTTCACTAGATTCAGATTGAAACAGTAACGTATCAGCCATAAGTATAGCACTGCAGAGGTGTGTTGTTAGGCATGATGCAAGCAGTGCAAACAAGGCATAATTACATTTAATACAAAAATATAAAATCCTCCCACCTAGGAACATCTTCCCTTCAGCTGTATGGTTGCCAAGTAACATACAAACACTGCAGCTAATGTAACTTTTGAATGGCACAACAATATAGAATTAAATTCTGTCATAGCTGTGCTATATACAGAAGCAAAGAATGTGACTCAACCAAGCATAATAAAGAATGAAACTATGCATTTTAGAAAATACACATCATAAAAGAGTTCCTAAGCAGATTTTTCACATCTGAAAGCGTAAAGTAATCTTTCTATAGGATATTGTCTACCATGACTGAGCAGTATGCCTCCGTAGGCAGTAGGCATCTCTCCCTCTTTGGGTTTGTGGGCCACATGAGAGTCCTTGCCCTCGGGCTTGGTGACCACCATGGAGGTTAGTGGGGTCACAAAACTGTATTTGAGAGCAAGATCAAGGGCTTGCTTCTTCACTGCCTGCTTCTCCTCACCAGTTAGAATTAACCTGGAACAAACATGCACAAATTCAAGCTCTTACAAACACCAGACCAACACAGTCACTTCCTGAGGATACACCAATTTGATAATGACAACTGACAGTGTTTCTCAAAATTGAGGAAGCATTCTTAACAGCTGGAGGATTTAGAGGATTCCACATCATCGTACCTCACCGAGCCCTGATCCATTGTTACTGTCAAACGTTACTTTCAAATTCTGTCAAGTACATAGTCCTTCTTTGTATATTTCTATATTTATCAAGGTGCCACTGTTCCTCCACTTGTCCAGTCTGTTCCATTGTGCGTGATTCAAATACTACTGAAGTGTGAAGCCTCTACAATATAGTAGACTCTACACTATAATGTGAGACTTCCAAGGCAAGTGTTCTACAGGAAGCGTTCTTGACTCTAAGAAACATTGCATGTCAAGCTTTCTGCCATCGTGCGCCTGTCCTGTGGAACAAACTCCCTTCTA
>JAGFZM010001029.1:0-54005 GCA_017657215.1 Limnothrissa miodon | reverse complement strand
TTTAACGTAGCCGTCATGGTAAATAAGCAGATGATAACGGTGAGCGGAATGGAATTTTATTTTTTATCATGTTGATAAGCTTTCTGTCCCCTGGATACACTGAAAAAAAAGATAACACAGGGCGTTTATACTCAGACCAGGGGTGCGTTTCCCAAAAGCATTGTTGCTAACCAGTTATCAACTAAGTTGGTTGGCAATGGGCAATTGCATTGCAACCAACAAAGTTGCTTACTTGCTTACGATGCCTTTGGGAAATGCACCCCTGAGTGGTGTGTTCGAACAAACACAGCGTGCAATAATATGGGTTGGGATTAATGCGTGTTCTCTGCCGTATCGTTGTCGTGGTTTGTTGTTCTTAGGTTTGTTTGAGTGTTTGTTTAAGGATTAAAGCACCTGTGTTTTCTTTTGAGAATGTTTTCAGGGGGCAAAGAGAGATGGCAATTTGAGACAAGACAACGATTTTGATTAGTGCAGGGGTAGCCCTGTTGTCTTAGAAATTCTCTGTGAAATCACATTCAAATGTCCTGCCCTGTTATTTATTTCTGGTCAAAATGCAAATGTTTTGATTGTTTATCATCTAATCACAAAATTGTGTTCTGTGTTTTAGGTGTTCACATCAGGTGGATTGGGTGTAGCCTTGGCTAGGGTTGAAGACCCAAGTAAGAAGACTTACACCCATGCAGCAGTTTTAGCTCTCTAGATATTGTACCTCTTATGCTGACGTCCGTTACTACATCCGATTGCCATCAAAATGCATCTGGTCAGGTGTGTATCCTTTAGAATGCGCACAGCTAGTCGCTGCATGGACTCTTCATCTCTGGCATGTAGGACTCATGAAAACAACTGGCTGTCAACTTGCTCTCGCAAGCTGTGCTCAATATAATACACCTGCGCTGTCCCCGTTCTCTCTTGATCCAGCGTAACCAACAGACCAGATATCACAGGCACTCAAGGTGGAAGGTGTGGTGCAGCATAGGCACAAAGAAAAAGGTCAAGGGGAGCCTATACCCTGTCAGTGGAAAGTCAGGACAGGGAGGAGCATCTTGGAGGTGGATGATGACACAGGGTAGGACACCAGTGATCCAAAGGGGAATGGCCCAAATTGTCTGTCCACAAATGATGTGTGGCCAACCCAGACAGCGCCTGGCAGATGAAAGGCTGGGTTCTCCTCAAGAAGTCCTGTGTGGGGAGTCCTCAAGGGTTCAACTGGAAATGTACCTAAGTTTTTATGTTGTAAATTGTTCTCTGGGTTGGTGTGTTCATTGTGTTTTCATCTGGTTGTGTGTATCATTTTTAATTAGTAAATAAGACTAAGTCAATAAGACATTTCCGTAGTTGATTGAAGTGCAACAAGCACCAATTACATATTTTGTTCCACCTAAAATAATATTTTTAACTGGATGCCTCAAGCCTTTATAGGACATGTAGTGAGTGAACTTGCCAGTCTTTGCTTTGTTTTTTTTGTTTGTTTTTAAAATGCTTCTAGGATAATCTCCTTGAAAGTGGGTAATAAAAGAATGAAAATGCATATTTGTAAAGTTCATTGTGAAAAATGATTTTTCTTGTTAATCTAATAAAAGTATGCTATTCCAGTGGAAATGTTTACCTGGGTACATGGTTTGTGCCATGCGTGGGGTTTGCTGGTGCAAGCTAATGGTGTGTTTCCACTGTGCGCGAATTTCGCCCACCTCTCATTGAAAATGAATAGGTGGCGAATTTCGCCATGTTGTGGGCGAATCGCCGAGGCAGGCGAATTGAAGTTGGCGAATCTTTAACTTTATGCAAATTTGTGCGGGCGGCAACCAATCAGACAACTGTGTGTCTTGACGAGGGCGGGAGAAACAAAAAATTGCAAACAGTATGGCGGCGCTCAGGGAATTTTCTATATAAAAATGTATTTGTTTAATTAAAGGGTTTATGGACCGCAGTGTGTGTGTAATCGTGTCCAATTGTGTTTAATATCGTAAACGAACGTTATCAAGACAACTAGAACACTGTAGGTTAGAAAATTAACAGTTCCAACTGAAGTTAGCCGAACGCTACACATAGCTAACATTACTGCACATTGATGGCTCAAAATGTGTTATGGAACAAAGATTGGTGTCAACATAAAAAATAATAGCAGTTTACAGGTCACACGAACATATTTGGGGTAAATTCATCACTATAAACGTATCCAGAAGCTTCCCACGGTTTAGTTTAGGTAAGCTGCTAGGCTAACTTTAGCGCGCCTTCTGTTGGCAGTTGGCAAGCAGCCTACTGTAGAATATTGCTTGCTACGACCAGTAAACGTCATGTTGCCTTGGCCACTCCCAACGGCGAAATATGATAAGCGAATATTCGCCAAGTGAACGCTGTGTGGAAACGTACCGTAAGGGGAAAGGGTCAAAGTGATGCCCATGGTGCTATAATGCACTGTCTGGTAGAGGACTGCTACAATGTGGTTGCACATTGATTTACCAGTGCATGAACATGCATATCCCCGCAATGTTGCTGTTTGCCCCATGTTAATAGTCATCTGCGTATTTATGTGATGTTAGTCAAAGCAGCGAGAAGTACAAATAATTATTATTTATTTTTTTAAAGAGTGAAGTTGAACTTGTTAACTGCTATGGGTAGGCTTCCCGAATGGTTTCTTAATGCTTAATGCTTAAAGCTAACTGACAACTGATATTACCTTAATAATTTAAGACAAACTGATCATGAAACAGTTTAAATCTCGGATCCAGCCTGATTTTTTTTCGCACTCTGTCCCAATAATTGAATCCACATCACTGAAAGCGATTTTTGGAACATATATTAAGGAATATTTATTAAGAAAAAAAGTTCATAATTTGCGTTTACGGCCATTGTTTATCACCGGAAATAACCTACCATACCCCTGAAAAACAAAATGGCGGCGTGGAAAAGGCTAATTAATCGTTAAAAGTTGTCTACAAGAGTTGAGCGCAGGTTCGTTTTGTGCTGATAACGTTACCTGTGATAACCGATAACCTATATGTCCTCAGAAAAGTGTTAAACTTATCCTGGTTATTCAAACTCACTTTGTTCTGCTTTCTAAAGATATAGCCTAGAGAATGCCACCAAAAAAGAAAAAAGATATACGGACCTTCAACACAGAGAGAGTAAGTAGTGCATAGAATTGGTTTAGCAAGTGTTATCACCCGTCTTCCTACCGTGATAAATCGTTGTGTGGTGTTGGATGATGATAGCAATCAGGTTGATGACTGGATTGATGACGGGGGTCATATTCATGTAGTTAAAGCAAAATGCTAACCATATCCCGTAATGCATTTTGTAGGCTAATTATGTAGCAAGTAGAAAAGCACAGGCAGGTGCGTTTTGCTATATTCTCAGAAAAGTGTTAAACTTATCAGTACATTGGTACTGAAAATCATTTTGGCCGATTTTCTTCCTTGTTGTTGTTGTTAGCCTACAGTGCCACGCAAATAGAAAAAGAGCTTTTAGCACCCAGAGAGTAGGTGTACAGCCCTTCCTACTGTGAGGTGTTGGCAGCTTACATGCTAAACCAACCCTGAGAGATGATGATGTTCAATCAGGTAGGTGACGAATATTATGTTAACCATCTCCGGTATAAATTTGTAGGCTTAGGCTAATTGGTGTAATTAGTGTGGTCTATAGTCTGCAGTTAATAGTAGCCTAGTCTGTAGACTATTAAAAGTTAAAGCCAACTGACTGTCAAGCAGAGTCAAATTCATAATTTAGTCTTTTCACAATTACTGTAGGTAGCAAATATTTAGGTAGCCTATGAATTGTATTATTGTCATTATTTGAAAATAGATTTCAGAATACAGATACAACATAATACAGATTCAAAATTATTGGGGAGGGGGGGGGGTATTGTCCCTACCAAAGCTGAGACCAAACCTACGGCCTTGCCTCATTATAACACAAGTACTCAACGCTCTGCTACAGCGCACGGGTCAATACATAAATTTCTCCACAAATAATGGCACAGATAAATCAGGATTTCATTAATATCGCCAACTTTCCAAACGTCATTGGAGCTATTAATTGCATAGGAGCTATTGAAGCTTTGTAAACGCTCGCAATTTACGGCAGTAAATCGGACGTATGCTGCGGTGTAATAGCATGCGCTTTCTGCGGGTTGGCCATGGCGCTAATAACGTTACGTTCGCAAATCTACGTACATCTGGCCCTCAATGTCTTTCCATTTTGATACATAATTCGGCAGGCACCACCCAATAGCCGGCCTATTGAGATGCTCTATAGTAGTTAACATGGGAGAGCTTACCCTCCTTTATCTTTAGCCAGTTGTAATACCTAAGATCTTTTTTCCTGCCCAAATATATCTAGAAAGTAGCTTATTCCATTCCATGCAGGTCAAGTTTCTCAAGTGGCACATTTTGGAAGAAATTCCAAAGAAGAGAAGAGAAGAAGAAGAAGAAGAGAAGTCTTGCCAGTATGTTCATCTTTATTGAGTCTCTACATGAATATTCATAGAAGAAATTAGATTCCATCTATTAATATCTTCCAAAATCACTTTTTCAAAGAGCTGCATAATTGACATCTTGTAATTTGGACAAGTCAGTAGGTAGATATATTCCCAAATATGTAATGCATTTCTGCTCCCATTGCAATTGATCAGACTTTAGTTTGGTATACCACCCTAATATTTTCTCTGGCCCCCACTAGCCACCTCTAGAAAAAAAAACTCTGCAGGCGCCACTGCAAACAGGGCAGACCTCACCATTGTCATTCTGATTTATGTAATCTTGTATATCTTTAGTAAACAGTTCAAACAGTTAATATCTTTATATGGAGGTGTTAAGGTGTTATATGGAGGTGGTAAGTCTCTATTGAGTAAGCTTTTTTCTATATATCCCAGATATACTGGGCAGTGATCTGACATATTGAAAGTTCCAATTTGACAATTCGTCATTTTAACACAATCTGTTCCAAATATCAGAAAAATAACCTATTCTTGAGTAAGGAGTGTGGGAATGAGTAATGGGTATAATCCCTCACAGTCGGGTTAAGAAATCTCCATGTGTCAATCAGGCCTATTTCTGATGGTATGGTATTTATTTTGTTAGTCTTGTGCCTTGTTAGTCAAAAGCCTTGTGTTAGAAGAATCTAAATGTGGATTGAGTGTGATATTAAAATCACCCCCTAATACCAAGAGTCCCTGTGAATCAGTTGCTGCCCTATCCAATATTTGCTTATAAGTCTCTATACTTAAGCCTGGAGGGACATATACAGTAAATTATATGAAGTAAACAAGATACCTTCAATTTTCCCTTTAATTAGAATAAATGTCCTTAAAGCAACACGCCACCGTACTTCAGCAGCCTATTGAAATATGTTCTTCCTCTTACTTCAAGGCTGTTTGGTACACATTGAAAGAACTAGGTTAAAGGGATAGTTCGGTTTTTAACACATTGAGCCCCTTTCACAGGTTGTCTAAAATGAAATAAAGTGGTTGACACCAAAATCTTGATGATTGCTGTCTCGGCTATTTGGGGAATCACCTCTGTCTGCCTTTAAAATGGCTAGCAATGGGCATGTGTTGTTTCTATCCTTAAAACACTGGTTTTAAAAAAGTGCTACTCATGGAGTTATTAGTGGCGCTTGCTGATGTTCCAACCCAAGTATCGTAGCAAAATACAGTTTCTGTCATGTTTTATTTGCCATTTTCAAAGTCCCATAGGGATCTATTTGCTCCTTCATATAAACAAAGTGCCAAATAAAACATGACGGAAGCTTTATTTCGCTACGATACATGTTTTGGAACATCATTGAGCACCACTAACCACTTGGTGAGTAGCACTTTTTTAAAACCAGTGTTTTAAGGATAGGAACAACACATGCCCATTGCAACCCATTTTGAAGGCAGGCAGAGGCGATTCTACATTTCCCAAATAGCCGAGACAGAAGCAATCATCAAAATTTCGATGTCAACCACTTTATTTCATTTTAGACAACCTGTGAAAGGGGCTTAATGTGTTAAAAACCGAACTATCCCTTTAAGCTAAATCCTAACAAAGTAGCATCGCGCACCAGAACAATTGTGTGCACGCACAGAGACGAGACAGGCATGTATCAACTCGTCTAAATTAGGGGAAGAACATACTGTATTTCAATATTGAAGTACGGTGGCGTGTTGCTTTAAAGTAAGTATGTTTTAAAAGTATTTTCCAATTTCATATTCAGCCCTCTTTCTGGTTGGCACGTCCAACTTTAGAGACAGTGTAAACAGAAGTTTATGCATGGCTTCCTGTGTCTGTCTGGCAATGAGTTTGTCGCTTATTTTTGGAAATTTTAGTCTATCAGTCTATGATTTACTTTTTGACTTATCTGTGTACCTTCAGCTGAAGAGCTACGTCAGATTCCTCATAGATCCTGCGAGCCACGCCATTGTTGTCCTGGGCCATCGCCTGCAGAAACTCAAACTCGACATTGAAGCCAAAACCCAGGCAGTACAGAGGAAACCTCTTCCCAATGGCCTCTCTCACATTGGACTGGATTCTAGCTGGGTTTGTCTCACCTTCACAACGAAACATGCTCTATTTATATCAGCTGCACAGAACTTTGATTGTCTGACATTTGTGGGTATCATAGTGACCGATTTGGGCGTCTTCATAAGACATAAATCTCAAGTTTAGGCATAAAATCTATTCAGAGGAATCCACAACACAGTCAGAGGACACAATCTGCAATCTGCTTATGAGCATCCAAACCTGATGTAGGATCTCCATCTGTCAACAGTATGAGGATGGATGCAGTACCATCTTTGTGATTTTTCTTAATCATCTCCACACTTTGCAGCACTGCAGCATTTATGTCTGTACCTGCAAAAGAATTAAACAAAGAGAATGCCCTAAACCCAGTCACTGTTTTTTTCTGAGTTTGTAAACACCTGGAGGCAAAAAGATTCAATAAGTTAATTAATTTTACCTGACCTGCTATTACTGTTAACTTGTACTTCTGTTGTATTGGTATTGTTAAGAGTTTAGTTAAATGATGGAGGATGTACATCAAACGTTTATTAGACGGGCGTTTATCTGAGGATCACTCAGATCACATTAATATTTAACGTTAGCAACTAGAGCAAGCTACATGCTGACTGTCTGCAAAGATTTGATGAAACTGCCAACAGTGGAGTGGCCTGATATTTAAACATATTAAATTGAAAAGCCAAGCATACACAAGATTAAAACTCCAGGCATACAACTGATTTGGATGTGCTGCTATGTCTTGAATGGCTAATAAGGCAAGTCAATTGTACTTTCACTTGATCGCTACCCGATTGGACAAACTTGTTTAGTGCCGTTGAAGCCGATAGAGGGCCGCAGAGCAAATGCAGCAAGTATCGCTCACCTTGTTACGAATTGATGGACCACCGAAACGATTTTGAAAATACAGGTTTTAAAAAGTCTTTAGTGCCGCTTTAATATTGATTCCTTAGTTTGTCTATTCTGACAACCAACAACACAACACAAAGATGGCGTGACAAGTTAAGTATCAAGTGGTGCTGCAGCCGCCGCGTAACGTTACTGTTAATGTTTGCTTGTTCTGTTTTTGCCTCCAGTTTGAATTAGAACGTTGAGTGACGTTTAACCTAAAGGGGTCTTTACAGTCACAACAAGAAGGTTCTGCACAACCCATGTCAAGGTGCAGGACATAATTTGATAAGTAATCCAGTAGTTAAGAGTCTTGACTAAATATAGTTTTTGTTTAAAAAAATTATTTAAATAATAATAATAATAATAATAATAATAATAATAATGTAGTAATTTTGTAATAATAATAGTAATTTCTGGTCTTCCTCGGATTCCCTTAGGATGATATGGTCAAAATATTATTTGTGCCATAAAATCAATTTGTGCCATCTAAAAACAATCCAGACTCCAGACAGGTCTTACGTCTTATAAGAAAGGGGAATCACACTCTCTTAAAGGCTGCTTTGCAGTGTTTTGTTGCATCTTACCTCCACGGTCGGTTATTGTTTTGACAAACTCTTTAGCTTGTTCCAGATTCTTTTGGGTTGCCCTAAGGAGTTCAGGTTTCCAAAGTGATATTTTATCATCAAAACAAATCAAGCTGAAATGGTCATCCTGGGCAAGATCATCCAAGATCTTCAGCAATGCTACTCGAGTCTGAAATAATATCCAAATGTCCACATTATTTTTTTACATTAGTCTGAATAAATGTAGACCCATATATAGAATGTGCAAATTTGCTAACAGTGTGAATTCTAGTCTACTTTTAAGGAAATATCACTACAATAAACAAAACTATTGATGATGATGGTATTTACTGTTTTTACCATCATCATTATTGTTTTCGTTGGACTGGTAATCAGGAGCTAAAGTGACCACTTTTACATGCACAGCAAATGTCAATATTCTGGTTAAAGAATTCAGCCAGCGACAAAAATATCAGTTTAATTTAAATAGAGTAACTTCCTGAATATACTGTAAATGGCACATTGTATGTGAATGGCACTTTCACTGTTTTCAGCACTCCGTCTGTATGATTTACAATCACGTATCATGATCAGAGCAAACTTAGCCTTAATGCTCACCCTCTAATTAAGTTGCTGTAGGTAAATAAAATTGAATAGTAAAGCACTAGTTGGCAGTAGCCTTGGTAACCCAACCACTCAACCATCTGGCTCCAGCATCACCCCACTCACCGTGGGAGAGCATGAGGTCAGGCAGGTGCTCCCAGGAGTGAACCCCAGGAAGGCCACTGGCCCAGACGGAGTACCTGGTAAGGTGCTCAGATCTTCACCAAGATCTTCCACCTTTCCTTAACCCAGTCAGTCATCCCATTTTGCCTCAAATCAGCAACAATTATACCAGTGCCAAAGAAGCTCCCCTGAATGACTACCGTCCAGTGGCCCTCACACCAGTAATTATGAAATGTTTTGAGAGACTGGTCCTGCAGCACATCAAGAGCCATCTCTCTCCCAACTTTGACCCCCACTAGTTTTCATGCCATGAAAATAGATCCACAGAGGATGCCATCACCATAGCTGTCCACTCTATACTGAGCCACCTGGAGTAGCGGCATAGCTATGTGAGAATGCTCTTTCAGGATTAGAGCTCTGTCTTCAACACAATCATTCCCATCATCCCCATCACAAAATTCTAGTCTAGACAGTCTAGGCCTCCCTCCCACCACATGTGCCTGGATACTGGACTTTCTGACCAACTGGCCCCAGACTGTGTGACTTGGCCCCCACCTCTCCTCCACACGCACACTGAGCACTGGTTCCTCTCAGGGCTGTAGGCTGAGCCCGCTTCTGTATTGCCTCTACACCCATGACTCCAGCCTGACCTACAAAAACAACTTGATCGTCAAATTTGCAGACGACACTACAGTGGTTGGGCTCATCTCTGGGGGTGATGAGACCACCTACAGACAAGAGGTCCTGAAGCTGGTATCCTGGTGCTCAGAGAATAACCTGGCTCTGAACTCCAGTAAGACCAAAGAGCTCATCATTGACTTCAGGAGGCACAGCATTGACCCAGCCTCCCTGCTCATCAATTGCGAATGTGTGAAGAGAGTCACCACCTTCAGGTTTCTTGGGATCCTCATCACTGAGGACATATCATGGACAGCTAACATCACGGCGACGATCAAGAAGACCAAGCAGCAGCTGCACTTCCTGAGGATCCTCAGGAAGTGTCACCTGGACTCCAGCCTGCTTACCTGCGGTGACCTTCTACCGCTCATCCATCGAGAGCCTGCTGACTACATGGCAGTGTGGTATGGCAGCTGCACTGTGGCAGACAAAGACAGGCTGCAGAGGGTAGTGAAGACAGCACAGAGGATCATTCCCATGCCCTCTTCCTTCTATGAGCGACATCTACAGTACACCTCCCGCTGCCTCAGCAGAGCCAAATCCTTCATCAAGGACAACTCACACCCAGGCTTTGGCCTGTTGAACCTGCTGCCCTAAGGGAGACACTACAGGAGCATCAGTGCCAGAACAGACTTAAACCACCACAGGCATTAACTGTCACTACCATATTTCAATTATCCTTCTGTGCAATACCTATATTCACACATGCAATAACCTACAAACCATCCCACCAATGCGAACTGTGAACTAAGCAGCCCTGACACAAGCACTTTACTGCTTTTTTATATTATTTATTATCTAAACTGTGTTTTTTATTCTATGTATGTTGGTTATGTCCTGTGTGTATGTTGGTTATGTGTTATGTGCATGTTCATTATGTTACTATGACTATTGTGATTTGTATATTGTGTTTGTACTGAAGATAGGGTGGCTTTTCATCTCATTGTACTATGTATAGTGAGAATAAAGGCATACTACTACTACTACTACTACTACTACTACTACCAGAGACGGTTGATACTACAGTACTACTAATACTACTACTAATAATAATAATAATAATAATAAGAAGAAGAAGAGGAACGAGAAGAAAAGTTGATAAAAGTTCTAAAGTGCAGTGTTTCACAGCTGCAGGTAGTGTATTGCAAATACCTGACAATTTCTGTGTTGTGTACATTTCTGCACTTTTTATTTAAGATATTTCCATGACCTTGTATTCTGGACAATATACCATTGGGTTATTCTGGTTTTCAAACACCACAAAATGGTCATGTCAGAATCTATCTAAAATGAGGAGTACAACTCAAAGAACGGTATTATGCTGTGCATATAAATATAGTCACAGGGAAAGGAAATTATCACCTTTGCACGATGTTCTACAGACAAAAAAAGACTCAACATTTTTTTTTCCTTTTCATAGGTGTTAGGCTAATGTACCTGCTGTATTTTTATTCCAGCCATGGAACCACTCCGGTCAATAATGAAGACCACATTTTTTTGGAATACGTGGAAGGCCAGTGGGAGCAAAATGATAGACAAAAAACCCACCATATTCCTTCAGGAGGCACAAACAGTGTAAATACGACAAATACACATTTAAGTTCTTCACATTAGCCTTAAGAAATAGTTTACTTCTAAAATACTAGTCATTATTTAAGATGCTACACAACAGATCATGTATGTCTGCAAATATGGCACATACCCTTATGTCACCCTTAGAGTGTGGCCTCTCAACATCAAAAATTATTTTAAGATCACCACTAAGTCCTTTCTCTCCACAACCATCACATTTCATTTGCTGGTTTTGGGTGGGGTGGAAATTCACCCATGCCTACCACAGGAAAAAAAACTGTCAAAATTCCTAAACCTAGATAAGAGAAATGGAAAGATGGACCCACCCCACCCCTGTGGGAAGATACATAATATATTCTACCTTATCATCCACATGTGACTTTGTGAGGGCATTTTCCAGGTCTTTTGAAGCAAAAGAACCCTCCACCTTCAGAAGGTTTATTCCAGGCTTCTCATGTAAACTAACACCAATCTGGTGGAATGACACAAATGGTAAAATTTCAACATTGTGCATCTTCATAACGTTATATGAAACAAAAAAAACGACCACAAATCTCTCTCTCTGAGAGAGTGAGAGCTAAATCTTTGACCTCTCTCTGTTTTTTTTTTTCATTTTCTTATTCACATAAAAAGAGACACACACCTGGAAGTCATTCACAGGTTGTCCTGGGTTGACATTGATCAGAAGCTCATATTTGCCAAGGCGACGCAGCAGCAGCTCCTCATAAGTGAGTTCAAAGGTCACCTTGCTGTGAGCAGCGATGGACACTGATGTTTTGAAATCCTCTAAAGCTCTGCCAACAGCACTGAATGAGAGACAAAGACATATAATCACACCTTTACTAGAACATGTAAAATTGAACTGAACTGAACTGAACTGACAATCCACAATGCCTCAATGCTTTTTAAATCCTTTATATAGTGATGATGACTACATAATAGGGGTGTAACGGTATACTAAAATGTAATTTCAGTTCGGTTCACTTTCTTGAGGTGCTCGGTTCGGTTAATTTTTGGAACAAAAATTGTTTTTTTATTAAAAAAAAAAAGGCCTATACAAACAATAGAATTTGTATAAATAAATGAACGCAACCAGTTTGGGTGATAGGCCTATATCAAATAAATTAGACTCTGAGTTTTTGAAACTATTGTAACAATTTAAAAAGCTTATAATAAAAATTAAAACAAATCTTATAATAAAAAATTATAAATAAACAAGTAACAAATGTAAACTTTGAACACGTAGCAACAGCCAGAATATGACAAAACTATTCAAGCTTTAAGTTTTTTGGCTAGAAAGATTAGTTTATCCACAGTTTGCACAGAAAGCACAGATCAGGTTGCAGTGACAATATATCAAGCACTGGAGAAGACCCACTTACTATCAGACGTATTTGCAATGCACCTGATCTCTGTTGAACAATGTTGACAAAAAACTTTGGATTTATCCACTTGCCGTTGTCCATCGGTAACTTTAACGGGAAGCCAAAGCATTTTCAGACAGGACAACGTATGAGCTGGGAGCTTCTCGCTTGCTTGTATTTGCCATAAGAGTCCGACACTCAGAGGCCACCGTGCAGAAACTCGCCAAAGACTTTAGTTCCACATGGAGAGCTTAGATTGTGCTTATAGATTTAACAAAAAAAAATGCCGAAGCGGTACGCAAGTAGACCGAACCGATCATGCCGAACCGAAACAGTTCAATACATCCATGTAAACCGTTACACCCCTACTAAGTGTGACTAAATAAGAGGTGAGAGAGAACAGACATACTATGTATCACATAGATTGTTAATGAATATTTTAGTAGGAATTAGGTGTATTATAGTAACTCTATTGTATAGTATTGTTACTGTATGATATAGAATGGTTACAGCATACTACAGTATTGGTATACGGTAGTGTACTATGGCTGAAGTGTGGTATATTATGCTTGTAGTATGGTACAGTATAGTATAGTTACAGTATGATATAACATGGTGTTATAGTATATTATATGTATATTATAGTTACACTATAGTATGGTACAGTATTGTTAGAGTATAATATAGTATGGTATATAGTATTATACCGTACTCTGCGGATTTTAACAGCATACCTAACTAGTGCAGCACTTTGGCCTTGTGATGCTGCTTGACTATACTCCTTCTTGGCCTCATCTTTTGGCTTGACCACACCATCATAAATCTTTTCATCAATTGTCCTAGAAGGGACAGAAAGGAAAAACACAATACAATATTTACTTAGCAATATCTACAACTGACAGATTTTCCAATTACGCTGATCTTATTTGTCCAAGTTTTATGTACCAAACTCACATTCTGAATTTGCTGACAAATGCTTTTTTGGGGATCTTGACATGAAAGTCAGTCTCAGTTGAATTCTCATTTTGATTGGCCACTTGACTGGTGATGACTGTGCGAGAATAGCGACAGGTTACAGTGGTGTTGACATGGAAACTGAGGACATCCCAGTCGCCTCTCTGCTGGATACCAGATGGAAATAAAAAAAAAACTACTGCACATAGGTTTGCAAAGCTTGCAATACTTCTCTTTCAAAAGCTCCCACCATAAGTTTTTTGAGTGCTTAACCAAATATTACATACGGGCGTCGCGTGGGAGCTTTTCGAAAACTGACTTGTAATTTGAATCAGATTTTTTAAAACCAATTGAGGGCGTGTCACCGCCATCACCCTATCCGGACGAAACTTGTATGGTCTGCGTGTAACGAAATACGCTCCCTTTATTACTTCCTTTCACTGAAAAGTCAATTGGTTTTGTTTACATATGTTTTGTGTAGACTTATACAGTGTATCAGCACATCATAAAAGTGTAATGGTCTCTGAATTACTTATTACACCAAAGATGTAACGTTATGATATGTAAACAAAACCTTGACAGTTTGGTGAATGTCTGTCTGGGGAGGTTAGGCCTACAAGCAGACCAAGTTTAGTCTGCATAGGGTGATTGCGGTGGGCGTGCCGACGTCTAGCCTACTTCATAACACTATAGTGTGCTCCACGTGCAACAACAACACCTGCAGAGGGAAATAGCTTGCAAAGTGATGGGTAACCAGACTAATAATTCCAAATCCATTTTGAAAACGCCCCACGCTTCTGAATGAGAAGAACAGGAAATGACATATAACGTTAGCTGTCATAGATTACTACTCCTCTAGATGTAGGCCTAGCCTATGCTATTGCATCCTCAACAAATAAAGTTTCACAAAGCTCAGCAAAGAAAGACATCTTTATTTTCATTTTCCGACCTTTTCGGGTTCATTTGCAGCAACATGTAAAAGTATGAAAAGAACAGCCGCTTGTATTCGTAAAGTGCTCCAGTAAGATGTCGCAGACATCGTTTCGCATGTCTGTAGGCTAGTGGTGGTCTTGTTCCTTTAGACAATCTTACATGTTTTTATAAGGCTGGCAACACGGAATATATAACGTTACATTGGGGGAGTCTGATGATCGCTTACCGTAAGAGGAGGGCTTAAGACAGCTAAACTGCCTATAATATAAGCTGTTACACGCTCAGCACTCGCAGTCGCCCGCTCACTGGCTAGGCTGTTTCGCGTTTCATGGATACTCATTCGATTGCATAAGCTGACAGGTTTACATATTCTGCTCGCATTTAAAAGATGAAATGATCGACGGAAGCGTGCAAAATCAGCACATTCTAATTAATTGCTTATGGAATAGTTGGATAATTAACAATGACATGACTTTCCACTATTCTTTTTTTCTGATTAAGTTTGTATAGACCTCGAAACTCATTTTGAAACAGGATTATAGTACGATACTCACTTACCCATCACAGTGCGGAAGGAGTTGTAAATACTCAGACATTAGCAGACAGGTTTTCCTACACACCTTGTGAGACTGAACAAGGTGCATGCCCACAAGTTAAAGAAAGATTTTGAAGTAAATTATTGTACTTGATTTATTTACTTTTTAGTTACTTTCAATATTTCAAATTAGTGTCAATAACTCTTGAGTTTTAAGAAAATAATGTGCCTATGCTGTGATAACAATACATAAAGCATAAAGCCTATGCTGCAATATTATGCAATATTATGCTGCTATTGTGTGCATGTATATTGCACAGTATGGGTATACAGTTCTACTCTGTTCACTTTGGTTTCAGACCTAGTCTTTGACTACCTTTCCACTACCTATTGCCTTTATGTAACTGCTATGGCGCTATACGCTACCAAGAATGGTACTAAGTACCAGATTTTAGTTAAACAAAAATAGACAAAAAAATTAAAAATAATAAATAAGTAAAGTTTAACCAAACTACACTGGTACCACCCCAAAAGGCGTCTGTTGGTTGTTCTTGTTAAACATCATGTCAGCCAGACATTTTAAACAAGCACAATAATTCATGGAGTACACTTTTATTTCACTTTTTTATATGTTATCTTTTTTTATCAATTACTTAAATCTTTCAATTATGCTGAGTGGAACTGGATAACTGGAAATAATGGTTATCACTATAATTGATGCAGCAATAAAGGTACAAATCTTGAAATAAAGATGTTCACTCAACGTACAATATCTGTGATCTAAAAAATGATCCCTTTACTCACTCTTGACTTTCCGTGTGAATAAAACTGAGAAGCATTTTCTGATTACCAGGAACACAATCAATAATGAAAGCATTAAGGCCGTGAGCAGAGTAAGTATGACGTCTATAGAATAATAAGAGATCCAGGACATCCTAAAAGACTGAGTGCGCAGATGAGGGGCGCCTCCGTTCCTCATGACAAACTCAATCCAGAAAACGGCGCGGTCCAGAGGCTTTGTGGGCTGGTCCTGATGGATCCTGGAGAGCCTCTGCATGTTGTCCCTGTAGGACGGCTTATAAAGCACTTCCTTCAGAGCCTCCACAAACCCAGACCTGTCCAGTGTGGCGATGTCCACCACCTTGGCAACTCCTCTTGCCACCATCTTCGACAGGTTTTCGGGCTGATCAAACATAAGAGGCAGACCCAGTATTGGGACCCCATGGTAGATGGCTTCCTGGACCCCATTCATGCCCCCATGGGCTATAAACAGTTTAGTTTTTGGGTGGCCCAGGAGGTCATTCTGGGGCAGCCAGTCTACCAGTAAGGTGTTCTTGCCAAGAGTGGAGGGCTTAGTTCCATTATATCTCCAAATTACTTTATGGGGAAGCTGAGCAAAAGCTGCTGCAATTTCATTCGCAATGTTACCAGGGAACTCAGCAACTAGAGTTCCAAGGGACATGATAATGACCCCATGTTCCCCAGAACTCTGGACAAACTCTTCCAGGTCGTCAGGAAGTGGTCTGGCTGGCTTGCACTGGAACCCGCCAATATAAACCACATTGGGCATAGTTGGGCGCGGAAACTCAAAAGTGAAGTCGTAGCGCACAAGCCATAAATCTGCATTCTGGTACAACGACTTTAAGTCCACATCTGGCCCTAAGATACGACGTGAAAATTCCAAGTCATTCTCAGACATCAAATATTCAATCTTTTTACTCATCAGAAAGACAAACCAGTTGAATATCCTTTCAGAGAATGACATACGGTCAGAAAGCTTGCTGCCGAAGACAGGGACATAGGAGAGAGGAGAAGGGGCAATAAGTGAGTGAATTTCTCCATAAAGTGTCGACCTGGCACTGAACACTAGGGGGAGCTGTAGAAGATGGGCTAGGATCACCCCACCAGAGACAACAGGGTCAGTCAGAACCAGGTCATATTTTGTTTCCTGGAGTGACCGCATCAGTGCTTCGTCTGTGATTAAGATTGACATCATTTCACATGCACTCCTACTAAAGGCATTGAATGCTTTCGCTAAGAACGCTGCTTGCTGTGCTTCCCTGTCAGGCCTTCCCTCTATACTTATGTTAAGCAGTGTGTCTACAAAGGAGATGACGAGCTCTTGATCAGCATCATCAGCTTTCCCGGTGTCGATGGTGATGGCCCTGTAGTGGGGGGACTCCTCTTTGATAAACCAGCTGCTTGAAGACCGCACCACAGTGATGGTGTGACCTCGGGAATGCAGCTCCTCAATGATGACCTTCAGGTTGATCCAGTGGCTGCCCTCTACAGGGAGAACCAGCACCTTGCCTCCTCTGGTCCCAGAGAGGCCCACAGACAGTAGGAACAGAGCCAACAGCACAGGCCCACCCATCCTGAGATAGCACCTAGGACACAACAAGGACAAGAAGAATTTCAGAAATTACCATCCTGAGGATGCTACTATATCATGAATATGAGGGCGCCAAAACCAGCAGGAATGCACTGCAAGCATTCACGTTCATTCGTACATAATGCATGAATCGAAATGTAATCTATTCATATCAGAAAGGAAAAGTCAGGGAAATAGTAAGAAAAATAACTTCTTGAAATCACTCTTTCACTCAATCATTCTTTAGTTGTGTTGAAAAAAATGTAATAGTCTTACTGTCACATTAAACGTGGATTATAACAGTAATAAAGAAAGTTATATTTTCTTTCTAGTTCTGAAAAGGAATGCTCTTTTTCTGTACATGTGAGCATATACATGTGTTCACTGCCAATGAGTCAGCAAAATTATTTGTAATTTGCCTAAAAACAATAAGTTACGACTTAAATGCAAACCAATCAAATGAATGCATGGATAAATCAAACAAATGTGCATTAGTCTTCTTCTCTAAGAAAACAGTTAAATATCCCGAAAATAAATGGATTTGACTGGCTTACAGTGTCTGAACACGCAGCTCCAGGATCGTACTGTATGTGCTGCAAGTGTGTGTCTGAGCTCAATACCAAACACAGGGAGGTCAAAGGTATTTAGGCCTATGCTACCAAACATGGTAGATGGGTGGAGCAAAAAACTCCATCCTACTGGAGTTCATGTGATAGTGCTTTAGATCTTGGCCGGCAAAGTACCAGATTAGGAGTAGGTAGGAGGGACATAACAAAAACTATCAAGGGAAAAGGTTGCTGTCTAGACTACAGCTGATGAGATCTGAAATCACAAGAATAGCACATAATTGTATAAAATTTCTGCCTAATGGTATTGGACTGTTCATTGAGCCATCAAATCATTACAGCCTACTTACGTATAAGTACTTTACAGTGTGTCCCTTAATACTTGTTAGGCCATTCATACCCCTTACCTAGTAATTCATGAGTTCATTCATGTCAGGCTGTGGGCCAGATAGGGTAACCCAGACGTTCATGTCATTCATGGTTAAAATAAGTAAACAAACACATAAAAAATACATTCAAAAAAATTCTAAGCAGCCAGCTAGAATACATTTTATTCCCAACCTCTCAAAAATGTGACCTATTCATCCAGTGCCCTGAATTACTTTAAGCAACATCATGGAATCTCCTACTGCACTGTACCACAAGAGGGGGTCCCTGCATAACTACTAGCATATACCGGTAATTTAATCAAGTAATCTTTCTACTGTACATAGGCAATTAGGCAAATCATTACCCTGCAACCCTGCAAGTCCATCTTCTCTGGGACTGAGATTCCTTCTCATACCCCACACATTTACATGCAATTGGCAAATCAGGCCCTTTCTATCTCATTATTCTGTTTAAGCAGATGTACATTTTCTTGTGCTTTGTCTAAAAATGCCTTGACAGTTCTGTATCGTAAATGGACATTTTTAAATGAATGATATAGAAATTCCAGTATTAAGACACTTCAATGACAAGAAGAAGTCAACATTTTGGAGTTGCACTTGACCTATTAAACACACTAAGGTTATTGTAGTTTATGTAATTATTTACAACCTGAAAAAATGCTGCATAGTGTCCTGCGTTTTTGATCTGGTCACCCTGATAGCACATAGAATACTACAAGAAGGGATTCAGAATGGACTAACCTGAGGTAGCATCTAGGACACTGCAAAGGAGGATTCAGAAGTGACTAACCTGTGATTACACCTACAACAGTGGAGCCAGCATCTTGAGACAGCACCTAGGACACATTGAAGACAAGAAGTCTGTTGTAGCTATCTGAATAACTTAATAAGGGATCGTGGGTATCTTTGTGATAGTATCTTTCTATAGCAATCAATTATATAACATCTCTTTCTGATAGAGTGTGTAGGAACAGATGCACCAAGTTAGTAGCAGTGACCATTCTTTTAAATTCTATTCTATTTTAAGTGCTATCCAAATTAGATTACCCTTCAGTTTCTCAGAAATGGACTACAGCAGTAGGCAAAGGACAGCGCTAACGCCTGATGCAAACATACTGTACCTCTTGAAGCAGCAAACACAGCAGAATGGTGTTTTTTTTGTAGGCAATGTGGTGTTTTTTGTAGGCAATTAGTTGTGAGCCTTTGGAGCATTTGTAATCTGGGTAAGCATGTCCAAAGGTCATATGGAGCTGAATGGTAGGTTAACTTCTCAGTAGGCAATACTTTTTTTTACTGTAGTTATGATTCAGTAATAAATCTTCCAGCGCAGCAAATTGGTTTCCTGAGAGACCAGCCAGGTGAGCTGGCCACCAAGAGAGGATCCACTGCTGTTTGTACAGTGGGAGAAAGAGGCCATCCATGCAGCACGTAACGACCTCTCCATGCAGAGCAGGGTAAGGGCATAAAAGCAGTGGATAGGCATTCTTTGCTTACCAGACGTGTCTGACAACAACTAGCATGTGGGGTTTACCTGATGCCCTATACCCTATTACCTATCCTTGGTTCCTTACATTGGCTTCCTGTTAAAAGCCAAATTGATTTTCAAATACTTCTCCTAACCTACAAAGCCCTTAATGGCCTTGCTCCAGCATATATTAAAGAGTTACTTGTTCCCTACCACCCTTCCAGACCCCTAAGGGCACAGAATGCTGGCCTCCTTGTAATTCCTACAATATCAAAATCCACAATAGGAGGGAGAGCTTTCTGCTATCATGCGCCTGTCTTGTGGAACAAGCTCTCTAACATTCAAGCTCTCTAACATTCGCCAAACAGCACCTTTAAATCTAGACTCAAAACTTTTTTATTGACTGACCCCTTTCGGATGGTTAAACCACCCCTCCTCATGGTATTATTGGAAAGGACTGCCTCTGCTGTGAGCTCCTGTCCAGGGCTTGGTGGCCACTTTTGGTGGTGTTGGCTTGCCATACATCATAACTTAGTTATGCTGCTATACAGTAGTTTAATGCCACCACAAAACCACCCATCTGTCAATCCTTACAATTTATACTCTGCCTCTCTCTTACTTCTCCACTTCTCTCTCTCTCATCACTTAGCCAACACCTGTATATGGTTGCACATGTAATATAACACACACATTCTCCGAAATCTGATGGAGACTATTCTAACTCATCGCCTCCTTCTGCCTCTCCATGCCATTACCACCCTGCCGAGGCCTTCCTCCACCCTTTGATCCTGGTGGCACGTTCCATTCCACTGCCACCCTGCTGAGGGTCACTCCTGCCTTCCACTACCTGACTCTGCGTCACCTGGGCAGGCTGCCTCCAGTTCCACAGACAACCCTGACATGATCGGTACAGCCTCCATCTGGCCCTTTGGCCTGACTGCTGCAAATAATATCCAAACTATATCCTGGGATTATAATGGGACTCTATGTTGCTATATTAACCCCACAATTTTCTTATGAGGTGTTCCTACAGTAGCGGCTCGTGGGTAGAAAAAAAGATAGGGCAGATAGTCTGATGACCAGTTTAGAAAAGCAAACTAGATAGGGATAGGTTAATGCTCGCACCTACACGCAAGCTCTGACCCATGCGTACGCACAAAAATGAAGGGAAAATGAAGACCTACCACCTCAGAAGGAAACGTGAATAGGGCGCAAAACTGGTTCACTGATGGGTAAAAGATCGCATCGCATATCGCGTGAAGACACTATTTGCCATATATTAGCATGATGAAGTAAAACTTTGTTAGCTGTTGGCAAGTGAGAATTTAGACACAGCCTATGTAATAAGAATTATTTTGGGAATAGACTCATCACATCATCAGAGGTAAAACAAGTGGATAGTGAAAGCAGGCCTGGGATTAAAAGCAAATTAGATATAGGCTAACCAATGTCTATTTATCAGAACGGTTAACATGTGAATATAAAACTATTTACAATAACTGTATATCAGAATTTGGTCAACCTCATGGCCCTGTAGCCTGTAAAGCAGTAGCCTTGTTTTTCATTTACAAGAATTTGGCTCGCCTTTCTTTTAAAGTAGTTGCGGTTTCGAACGCACAGCCCATGAATGATGCTTAATGTCACATACACCTACACGTCCCCCATGTCAGAAGAACAAAAGAGCAGGCATGGAAAACAGAACATTTTATTTCGTTCAGGAGAGCAAGCGGCTTTCTATCATAAATGTGAAAACGTCCGATTAAATGACCTACCCTTGTACTTAGTTTGCTGAACGTCTGTCTAATGGAGTCCAAGTTTTTGTCCAATTTTGTTTCTATTTCGAGTCGCTTGAAAGAGTTATCTAACTCCACGCTGTTGCCATTGTAAACTGTAGGTACAGTTCGTGCGGTGTAATTTAGGCTACACTGCCATGTACAGTAGTGTCAGATATCTGCCCCGTGGACAGTGGAGGTGATTGAGACATGCGAGGAAATCGACAGACTTTTTTCTTACAAGTTCTTAACAGAGTATAACAAAACATATCAAGATTCTCGTTCGCACTCCTTCTTACAAAACAACACTTTATTTAGGCTACTTAATCAATGGATCTAGTTTTCCCAGTGGAGGAATTTTTGGGAGGGATTAAGCAGGGGTTAAATTGGGCCGAGCTCATGCTGCATTATGAAATCAAAAGCAACGAACCTTTTTTCACGCTTTTAGTTTAGTGTAATTAATTAGGTTAAACTATCGTTCTAACAATTAGTAAAACAGTGTAACCTAATTGTGCATAATTAGACTTTTTCTGAAACAAGTTAGCCTACGGAGTATTCTACGTAGTGGTCTTTGTATTATACAAGGATGCATGTTTTGGTTGCATTCATTGCATAAATTTGTTGGATTGACATTTTGACTGGCATTTTGTCAACATTTATCCCAAAATAATAAATCAACTGTTTTGACTCCAGATCATCCAAGCCTTGAAAGTTTCTCATAAATTGACAGCCATAATATCCCAGTAGCAATTTGATTTGGTACTATCATGGTAGGCTATCTTGTGTGGTAAAGGTATGACAGGTCTGCATTATGCCAGTACAAATTCTGACTCCAATTTGTACTTCCCAGTATAGTAGGCTATCTGAGTGAGTTAACAATGCACAAAAACTTAGTGTAGTAAAGTGTGTATTCTGTGCAGTCAAAAAAAAAAGATTGTTTGCTCCGACCCCAGACCAGAGCCCACCCCCACAACCCCACATAGCAAATCCCCCTGATAACAAGTTTTACCATTTCCTGGACATTGTGAATATCTTCATTCTGCACAAAAAGCTGGCTGAGGAGAGGCAGAAGAAAGTCTTTGAGGCCCAGAGGTATGAACTAAAGGCAGATGCTCTCCCCCCATTACTGTGAAGATCTCAGGAATAATAGAAATGAATGTTCCTTTTTATGTCTTTTCCAGTTTCAGACTGCATGAAGCCAAGATCTGTGACCTGTAACCTATGTATTTACATCCGGACTTAGAGGTCCCTAAATGTTACCTTTCTAATGATACCAGACGCATCACTGAGTGAGATCTATACTTGTTAAGTTATTGTCAATTTCTCTACATAAACAGGACATGTAGAGTGATAGTAATTTTAGATTACATCAGGAATACATGAGACCAGACCAACACTCTGATGTTGAATCAATGAGTAGATTTATTCCGTTGTGCACAACAGGAGAGAGGCAGATACAGAGTGACATGCAGCATCCGTGATCTAAGCATCTCTGATGAGAGGCGTGAAGAACCAAAGCTTAAAGATCTCATTCCATCGTATTTTCATTAATTTTGTCGTGGTCTCTTATCTAAAATAATGTCATGAGAGTTGGTTTTGACAAAAAAATGCTGTAGTTGTCTTGTGTCAAGCTATTTTAGTTAGGTGAAAACGAGAGCAGGGATAGCTCGAGAGGATTCTTATGAATATTAATGATATGCAAATGTATCGCCTCTGATTGGCTAACAACACTGTGACGCTCCATCTAGTGGGTCTGTCTGCAGGCAGCCTAACGTTTCTTGAGGGCGGGTTAACTGCATAGCTAATGTTCAAATTGACGTACATTTGTACAGCTTTTCCGATTCGCTCGTTTTTCCCGGCAGTTTTCTATCACAGGCGAATACAGGGTAGGAGAGCATTTTGAAGTTGAGCATAGATGTACAACTTGGGCTGACCTATGGTAATGTAAAAACATCAAGACATGAACGGTTTATTTTGGAAGGAGACCTTTAAGTAAAGAAACATAAGGGTAGTCATGCAATTCATGCCCACCCCAGGTCCGGGGGCAGCATGACCCAGGGCCATGAATCGCAGATAGAAAAGTAGCCTATGTGGCACCATATCCCACATACTACACATATGACTATCATACCATATCAATACAAAAATGTCACCATGCCCTAGTTGACATAGAATATTCACTCTCTCTCAAGAGGAATCCTGTTTTTTTTTACTTAACAGTACCTTATTGTTTAAATTGTTTTTCTTGTTTTCTTGTACTTTATTGTTGTCAACGTCTACGCATGAGACAAGTGTGAAACGTAATTTCGATTCCTTTGTATGTCGAGTACATGTGAAGAAGACTTCAGACTTGACTTGACTTGAATCGAAACGTTTCTAGCAATTCCACATGTGATGCTTGTGGTCAGGAGAGCCAGAGGCCACTGCATATACATACACCGCCTGCTTATAGCATTCACCCAATCACAGATGTCTTGCAGATGTCTTGCTCAAGGACACTCAAGATCAGGTAGAGTGGGGATCGAACCACCTTCCGGTTACTGAATGGTTCCTCTGTCCTCTATCGCCAACATCGCCCAGTAACAGATAACCACTGTACTATAGCTTACAGATAGTAATTTACTTTTTACCCAGTGTTATTTCTTATACAATTTTATTTCATTTTAGTTTATTTAGTTCAATATAACTTGTAATGGGTTCATTCTAAATTTGTGTCACTTCAAGGCAATAAAACTAACTCAATCACAACCACAAACAATTGAGTTATTGGCATATCCTTTTTGTAATCTGTAGTCTCCCGAGCAGTCCTCACTCCTCCTCTCCTCTGATTCACTATGGATTCAGTCCATACAATATTGAGGCCTACTCTTGCACAAGGAGAGGTGAGTTGTCCTTTTTAGGGAGAGCATCCAGGGCTAAAATTTCAGCCTCTACCTAAACCAATGTAAAACCATTAGTAACCAAATTATGATGATTATTCTATTTTGGCCACCAAGCTATTTTTTCCTAAACTTATTTTTAAATTATTCTGGCTTTAGTAAAACACCAAATGATTTATTTTTTTATTGGGAATGTTATAGTAGCCTGCATTTAAAACATAGTACCTTGAACATTTGACTGAAAACAGCAATTGGCAGACATACTGGCCAGATTTGATTAGCATACATGTTTTTTTCTCATCATAATACAACGAAAATAGAAAATTGACAAAGAAAACCAGAAATCCTTTGTAGTATAAAGCATTTTAACTATTTGTAAACACACAGAAGCATCACCAAAGCATTTTCACAAGGGTGTAGTTAGTAGTTAGAGTGCACTACAATGAATGCTGAACATGAAAAGTGAACCCGCAGATGATCCTGATCTTAATTGACTGTGAATACCAGTTGCAGCTGCCATGGACTTCCATTCCAGTCAGGACAGTCAGGGAAGTTGACAGTCATGTAGCCATTCCCTGTCAGAGCTAAGAAGATCAATGTGTTACTAGCACTGCACAGTATGTCATTCATTTTCAAGGTGCTTAAATTACAAGGTGCTCAAAGGATAAATAGTCTCAGCTTTGAAGATGGCACACAAGAGGTACACAATCAATTTCAACTTTGTATTTTTTGCTCGGAGCTTTAGAATACTTTAAGTTTCTGAGGTAAAAAAAAAAAAATGTCTGAATACCACCTCTCGTACCTGACACTACTCCTACACCATTGATAGTGACATTATATGTAGGTTCCATGGCATAGTTCCATGTAGGCCTCTGCATACCGAATGCAGGCCTAGCCATATCGAATGCAGGCCTAGGTATATCGCATGTCTTGCGTATGGTGTGGGGAGTCTTCAGTCTGACTGTGTCTCCAGTCATGAAGCCTGTGACTAGAAAAAGAACAGTATAACAAATAAATGGATCATCTGTGCTAACTGATGGTGGTCTGCTTTATTTGCTTATCAGTACTATATTGTACACAGTGCATTGATATTTCAGGTATTTTTTTAGAAATATATGTTTAAATGGCACAATTTAATCATTTAATACTTATTCAACTTCATGAATGGCTTTTTTGACTATTGTTAAAACAATATTATGCCTTATACCTTGGAATATTGCCTGGAGAAACTCAGTTATTTTGTTTTTCAGAGATGGAACCACTGGTTTTAACATTTCACTGAAGGAGAACTGAGGCCCATAAATGACTTCTTCATATTCACTGGCAAGTGAGGAAAAGTGTGACTGGAAACTCTAGAAAAAAAATACAGCTCAGAAACCATGAACACTCAAATCTGGACTAGAATGCAAACACTTTGATTATAGCCAGCATGTGTCTTAATTTGAGATAGACAAAGACATGTTGTTACAAAGTGTTTTGGTAGACAGTTCACTCAGTTACAATGAGCTATAGTGTTAAGCAACTACTTCAAACATCTTGCTCTGTTGTACAAAGCTGACAAGATGTAATTGACTTTCATATTTAGAAATAATCAGTAGGACTAGAGCTATTACCTGAATGAAATCAATGGGGTCGTCTACTGGCTGGAGTTTCTCTATCTCAGCATCTCTGTTCTTCAGAGTGGTGATCTCCATCTCCAGCTGCTCCAGGAGTCCTTCAGCTCGACTCACCTCTGCCCTCTCCTGAGCTCTGATCAGCTCTGTCACCTCACAGCGCTTTTGCTCCATGAAGCTGATCAACTCAGTGAACATGCTCTCTGTCTCCTCAACAGCTTTCTGTGTAGAGGCCTGATGGGAGATAGAAAGAAACTTTTTTTTTTTCATTTTCAATTATTGCAAAATATATATATTCTCAATCATCAATAGCATCAACAGTTGTAAAGACATTATTGCTTATAATCTAATGTGAGTTAAGTAAAACAGAGAAGCAAACAGGAACCAGTCCCAAATCAGGCAAGAAGATGATTATGAATTCCCATTTCCATGAGACATATGATGAAGCATCTACAACTGTTATGCTATATTTTGTGAATGATGCCAAATACAAACTCTGGACAGAGCTCTCTTAACAAGAACTTGAGACTCTGCTACTCTAGGCTACTTTTCCATCTCCAAGTCATTGTGCAGAGGTGAGGTAGTGTAGTTAGGTGCAGCCTCTTGCCCCTGACATGAGCAGGTTCTTCAATGCCACATGGACAACAAGACAGCTTTTTAACACCACAGTAACTGAGATAAACTGAAGTATTTACCCCCATGTCCTATGCCTCACATAATCTACTTTTTACTTTATTTTTTACTTAGCCTACAAAAGCACAGACTTAATTTGTCTCAAGGATTCCATATATAACATATTTTCCATATGCTTTGGCACTAATCGCTCAGCTCTCAGAAAATAATATATATCCTTATACTCTGTCTGCTTGAAAGAATTGAAAGTGTACATACATTTTGACACTAGGGTTACCCTAACATCTTCCTACACATTCCACACTACACCTACAGTGAAATATATATACATAAATTCTCAGCCAATCAGAAAATAAGATGTTTAGTTGCCAGGTGTGGTCTGTGTGGAATGTTTAGTTGCCAGGTGGAGTTACATCTTCTTGCACAGTGTTTCTCAATCTATGGGCCGCGAAGATTACCGTCGGGCCGCGGGCCGACCTTGATTGCCTTCTTTTATTTTATAACTTTAAAACAACTGTCACTGTAAATCAGATTATGAAGAAGAGCGATGCTGGCTGGCTGGCTCTGCTATCAGTGTCTTTGCGTCACTTACATCACCCCTCCCACGTTTAACGTTGTAGAATGTTGAAAACTGTTCCCACTATCTGCCGTCTGCATGTTTGCACTAATCCGTCCTGTCTATTCACACGCAAACACGTTTCACGAGTCCAATGGCATGTTCAAAGCAACCTAGTCTTGACTCTTTCTTTGAGAAACGTTCATCTAGCACTGCATATTCACATGACACAGAGGCAAAAGAACATTGCGCTTTTACTTGCAATTACGACCCTTCATACATTAAATTCGGCTTAATTTCAAGTGATGGTTACCCCCAAAACCAATTTGTGTCATCTGCCAAACAACGTTAAGCAACGAGGCCATGAAGCCGCCCAAATAAGCCAGCTGGAAACAAAACACCCGAATCTAAAAGATAAATCTGAAGCTTTTTTTTTCAAACGAAAGAGTGACGAATTGGCTCCCCATAAGAATATTTTAGTAGCCTAATTTGGCAGTCAAATGAAAAGTTAACCATGGCATCATACCTGGTTTCGCCCCACATTTCTAAGTGCCAGGCAACTTTTACAATTTGCGAGATGCTAATTATGACTTCGATACTGCATGTTGTCAGGCTGCCACCTTGGTGCAGGTCAGGATAAACTTTTGGAGCTCTTGTCCAATGCTGGTCTGCAGTCTATATTTACTCGACTTTCTCTGTCTGAATTCTGGTCGTCATGCTGCGATGAATATCCCCAGCAGAGTGAAATGGCAGTGAAAACGATACCTTTCAATTTAACATACCTCCGCGTATGTATTTTCACATTTGACAAAGACAAAATAAATACCGAAACAGACGCAACTTAGAAAACACGCTCCGAATGTCCTTGTCACCCTGTCTTCCTCGTTTTGACCTGATAGTTGCGAGAAAGCAGGCGCACCCTTCGCATTAGAATGTTGGGTTTTCTTTTTCCTGCGTGTTTCTGTGGATGACTGGGCCTCTCATTTATTTGAGGTTTATGGTCAGCATGCAGGCTACGTTCAATTCTCCCTTTAAGTTCATACTGGGAATGCAATCTGTAGCCTAAATGGGGCTATACAGTCTCTTGTCGGTTTGAGGTTCCAGGCACTGCAGTAGCAGCCTACTTGAAGTTCAACAAAAAAATCTAAACAAAAACAAAAAGTGAAAAAAAGAGACGTGATAATAGGTAATACTACTGCTACTTCTAACAATAGACCTAATAGTAATAATAAAAGTTGTAGTACATGTAATGACAAAAATCAAATTATTAGGCCTACATATCTGTAACTACCACAATAATCTCAAAGCCAAAGCTGTTAGGTCCCCTTTTTAATAATAACCTACAGTAGTTTAGACCTGTAATAATAATAATAATAATAATAATAATAATAATCATTATTATTATTATTTATTATTATTATTATTATAATTATTATTATAATGATAATGGCAACATTAATAATAGTAAACTATCTATCCATCTATCTATCTAAGGGCGCCCATGGCGGCGGGCGTTGGGCGGGTGTTCAGGGGGCGTGCAGAGGCCTATGCACACATTCGATAAATGCATAGAGGTAGTCTGTGTCTTGCACTATTTAAACAGACAAACATTTTCAAGAGGTGTCAGTCTTAATGAAGAGTAGGAAAACTAATGTAACTAGTGGGAGATTAAAATAAAAAGGAGCCCCCAGTATCAGTCGTCAAGACATCAAGGGGAGAATTTGGTTTGTTTTTATTGGTTATTCCTTTAAGAAGAAAATGCATTGTGTCACAGAAAAACGGTATATATTTTCTGCGGTAATGCAGTATTTTCAGTCCATAAAACTGCATTGTGTTTATTGTGTCTGAAATATTGCATTTTCTGCTGTAATACTGTATAGGGAAAAATGCCGTTTTGATACTACAGTACAATGCAGGATTTTCACAAGGGTTGTTTCATTTGTTTTTTTGTTGTTGTAATTGTTTTTGTTGTTGTAATCACAAAGACAAAATCTCGATAAAGCATGAAAATTATGAAGAGACAATAACGGCAATGGTGACGGGACTTCATTACTTACTCCAGGTTGCATACCTCCAAGTGTTATATACAGTATATCAGCCTTGTTTCTAGCTCACCTGCAGTGCCTCCAGAGCGTGTTTGACCTCTTCCAACTCCTTCTCCTTCTGCTGGATGAGCCCTGGGTTTGCTTCCTTTATCTCCACAAGCTTTTTCTTGTACAATAAAAGCAAACGATTATCATCTCATAGACTCAATAATCACTTTGGATGAAATAGCATGTCCATATTGTTTGTTTGTTTGTGTGTGTGTGTGTGTGTGTGTGTGTGGCACAGAGTACCTGCTTTTCAGTCCATTCTGCAGCAGCTGAGACAATTTTGTGTCCGTTGTGGTCAACCAAAGAACACAGCATACAGATTAACTTGTCATCTGTGCGGCAAAACAATTCAATGAGCTTGTCATGCTCAAGGCAAATCCTCTCTTGTAGGTCTTGTGGTTTAGCCAGCTTGTGTCTGCTTAGGCGAGGCACTTCATAGTGATGCTGGATGTGAAGCTCACACAATGAAAGCAGACATGTCAGACACGACCTGACAGCTTTACGTTTTACTCTAGTACAGAAATCACACTCCACGTCATCTTGTTCAGCATTCAAAGGATCAGACTGGTGTTCGGTTTTCTTCAGCTTCTCTATGACCTCAGTCAAAATGATACTTTTACATAGAACAGGCCTGGGGGTAAAGATCTCTCTGCACTGGGGGCAGCTGTAAACACCATTCTGATCTTCTTGATCCCAGCAGTCGGTTATGCAGTTTAAACAGTAGCTGTGTCCACAGGGAACAGTTGCCGGGTCCTTTAACAGATCCTGACAGATTGAACAGCTGAATTCATCCTGAAATACTGAAGCACTCGCCATGTCTTTTTCATACACAGACATGCACAGGAATGCTGGATGCAATTAAAGTTCAGAAAGTTTCGTTTCATCAGAAGACAATGATTCTTCCTGGTTTTGAGGGCTCAACTTAAAGGGACAGGACCAATAACAGGGCCAATGTCTTTTTAAAATTCTATATTTTTTATTTTCATGAAGATACATGGTTGTTACATTATTATATGAAAATTATATGTGCTATAGGCTAGTGAAAGAGTCTATAGGTTTCCATTTCACCTTTAAGTCAAGTGTTTTTTTTTCTTTCTTGGAGGCAAGAATGATCTCCAAATTTCTGGCATGAGATTTAGCATATGGGGTAATTTGTCAGCAACAGTGTAAATAGATTTAAGAGAACCAAAAATGACAACTTTGGTTTTATCACTGCTCAACTGGAGATCCTTGTTTGATATCCAAACTTTAATGTCCTCAGTACTGATCAGTAGAGGGAGTCAGTGGATTCAAGTGGAAGGTACAATTGAGAGTCATCTGCATATAAATGAAAAGAAGTAGCATACAGCTAGACTGGCAACCTTAAGCTGAGGTCTGTTTTGTGTTTCACTGATTAGTTTTATTGAAACCCAACCGGATACACACAGGTGAGTGTGTGTGTGTGTGTGTGTGTGTGTGTGTGAGTCACCTAAACTGGCTTAACAAGTTTGCTTCTTCTGTCCACGTACACCATAATACCCACCTGGACTGCCACCAGAAATTATGGGCCATAGGCTAGCTCACTCCACGGGAACTAGATTATTTTCTGCTTCATCCAAATGCTACTGTTCAAAGTCAAAGTCAGTTTTATTGCCAATTTCTTCACATACAAGATATACAAAGGATTCAAAACTCGTTTCTGACAGTCCCATGTTTGGTTGTGACATCACATGCTGATATGCATTCACATGCTGGTATGCATTGTTTAAATTCGTTAATGTTTTCAGCCCTTCCCTCTGTTTGCTGATTGGCCATAGCATTCAAATCGGAACTTAAAGTTATGGGTTATTCCCTGACGCATCTGGAGGTAAATGTGGTAAATGAGGTAAATTGACTGTAAGCACTAGTTGGCACTAGGCTGGGTACCTCATCTGTGCCATGCCTTGAGAATCATCCTTATTTCCCCTCTCTGGCAGCATCCCTGATACCAAAAAATGCCATATGATACAAATTGGAATGTGAAAAGTTGAATAATCTAATAAAGAAATTTTATTGGGAATGTTTAATACAGTCAAAATGTACATTTCAAAAAGCCTGTTTACTTGTAAACACCTACACCAGGACACAATTCTTACATAAAGAGTATATTATTTGAACAACTTAATTGTGATGCACAGGAGGAAAATACATAGAGTGGGAAATAAAGGCTCCTTTAAAAAAATTAGTATTTGCAACATGCCTTTAAAAAGGGAATGGGCCCTATAGGAAACAAATTTTCCCTTTTCTGAGTTTGTGGTGCAACGGCACAAAGCATCACTAAAACATTTTCACAAGAGACGGTTAGATTAGTTAATCTAGAAGTTTAACACTACTGACTACCACAACCTGGACAAATAAGAATCTCAACAGACAAATTTAATCTAGAATAAATCTCAAAAAGTGAACATGCAAGAGGTGTTGCACATTAACGAATGGAATATATTGGGTGGGTACAAGAAGATGCACCGGGTACAACTCTAAGGGTCAGCCGTGGCCCACTGGTTAGCGCTTCAGACTGGTAACTGAAGGGTTGCCGGTTCGAATCCCGACCAGTGGAAAGCGGCTGAAGTGCCCTTGAGCAAGGCACCTAACCCCTCACTGCTCCCAGAGCCCCGCTGTTGTGCAGGCAGCTCACTGTGCCGGGATTAGTGTGTGCTTCACTTCACTTCACACTGCTGAGTGTGTTTCACCAATTCATAGAGAAAATCCAACATCAAAAAAGTATATTTTTTCTTCTTCTTCTCTTATAAGCAGTACCAGTTCTAGCTTAGATGAATCTCCTCTCCATCCAGAGAATTGAGGAAAGTTAACACTCACATCTGTCTGTGTCAAACCTAAAATCATTGCATAAAATCAATGCATTATGGGGACTGTACATTATACTGTTACTTATTCAGAGTTGGTAGTATTCCTTTTGTATAAATTATACTAGGAAATGAGTAACAATATATTCTATTTGTATCTACTGCCATTGAAATATTTGTGCTAGTACCTCATCCCTTACCTGTTACATTGCCCAAGTCAGATAAAGTGATTTTCGAGTGATGCCATTCATTGCGGCATTTTAAGCTTCGACAGGTAGGGCAGTAAGTCTCTGGAGTCTTCATTTTGACAGTTTCCCCAATCATGAAGCCTGTGACTAGAACAGAGAGGCATGTACAGTGAAGAAGGAGCTTCGAGTCAGAATTCCCATATCATAGTTCACTTGCACTCAAGAAATCACTTGCACTCAAGCCTCAGGTGCGCACTGAACAGCACCGCAGAATCAGCAAACAGTCCTGGTCCCCTTCAACAGACTGAACCAACAGAGCATTCTTTATGAATTGCTTTTTGACTGAGGAAGACACTGGGCATTGAAACATCCTATTGAACCTACTAGAAAGACCTTGTATTGCTGTCCATTAGGTCCCTTCTCTTGGCTCACCTACGCATTTCTAAACCATATGACTTCATCCCACATCTTTCACAAATTATATATTTATATTTATGCATTTATGCAACAGGCGCCTTTATCCAAAGTGACTTACATTTTTTTGTTAGCTATCAATGACTTCATTACTATGCCACCACCTCCCATTTACATTTAGGTTTTGTTTTTTTTGTTTTTTACCTTAAATACCTGTGCGATCATTGACCTTGTTTACCAGTCTTTCCAGATGAATGATGCGTTGAATATCTATCCTGTGCTGTGGATCTTCACAGCTATTTTTGTGTGGATATTCAGATATTAGCATTCAATGAGTGAGCTTTAAAGAGGGGCTTGTGACGGTGTGAACCCCACCGCACTATTTATTTATTATTTATTTCTTTATATTCCTTTATGTTTTGTTTATTTTTCTGACTAACTTATGTGCACATAGGTTCAGTTCTGTTTTGTCATTTATTTTTCATTTAAATATAGGCCTACTTTCCTTAGTTTTTCACACTGCGCATGTTTCCCCAATATGGGAGGAGTTATTGGCACATATCTGCCTAATTGATTGGCTAATGATGACCTGATGGGCAAAGCCCTGTGATTGGTTGCCTTGTTGACCACATGGTCTATTTAAACCCTCTTGGAGGGAAAGTCAGGAGCTCTTGGTTAGAAGGAGGCTCTTTGTTGGGAAGAGGCTCATTGTTGGTAGTGATGGTGAGACGAAGCTCCATAACACTTTGAAGCCTTCCAGCAAAATGTGTTGAAAAGTGATTCATTTCTCGAAGCGTCGCATGCACAGAGGGGCCACCTACTGGTGAACACAAGACAATAAAAATAAAAAGGTCTGAGCACAACAATAAAACTCTCTGAAGTAGCCTATGCTAAAGAATGCGTCTTCACTTCCGTCCAACAACAACACGACGTGCGGTGGTTCAAAAATTGATTAAAGAATAAATGAATATTATTGTCTCATAGTGTTAGAGTATTGTTGAAGTGATTTTTTTTTTAGATCAGTAGATATATTTCTTTTCTTTGAAACCACTTCGTCTGCTATTGAAAATATCCGCTCACACAGCACTGAAGAGGCTGGTGTAGCCTACATAAAAACTTTTGTGCAAGGATAAATAAATTGGGAAATAGTGTTTTGTGTGCTCCAAAATGGCAGTGGATTTTCATTTCTGGGGACGTGTGTTTGCAATTCTTGTCTTCAACCACTTACTGACAAGCCACAATTGAACATTTGTGTATGGGACAGCTTTATACTTGAAACATCCCGCCACTAAACGGAGCAACGGAGTTCAAACGAGGCTTTCTACATGCCGTATGACGTCACCTCGCGCTATCCGAGGCCTCGGTTGTCTTCGATCACGTGATTTTTTGGAAATGATGCTAGCCTCGAATTAGGGCTTTATCTGACACACCCCCTTTTGCTCGACGCAAGCCTCGGAGTCTCAGTTCAAACGTAACATCACTAACCCAAGCTGGTGTGAGCAGTGGGTTTTTCTTTAATCTGTGTAGTCTATTTAAGTTGTGTATGACAACTCAGTTTTTCTACTTTGTTTTAATTTACGTGCGTTTTGTTTTTTTGAATTTCCTTTTTCTTACATTTTTGTACATACTTTTCTCACTTGGTTTTGAGGTTTTTTTGGTTGAAATAAATTTACTTAAATCTTTCACCCTACTTTTTGTCACTGTCTTGGTTAACTCCTCCAGACCACGAGGCTACCCTACAACAGGGCTAAGCAACATTCTGTTTTTCTCTCACAAGCTCCCTCTAAAGACCGCTGTATTGCATTGTATTGCACTGCATTCTATTGGAGGCGGACCGCAAGTGCTGTATCTACTGCTATTGGCCACGGTGGCGCATTCTACACTGTTCGTTCGCCGTTTAACGGATTAATTAAATGACAAATGTTGCATATTGGGGCTTTAAAAAGGCCGTTTAAGGAATCTCAGAATACAGAGGATGCTATTTCAATACATGGACACAAAACTCCCCGGAAAAGTTGACATGCAGGTTAAGCCTATAGCAACAGCGTTTATGCCCCCACCACCCTTTTTTTGCACATATATATTTCACATTTTTTACAACATAACCTTATACAGTTGAAACCAGAGGTTTGCATAAAAAGACACATACACATTTTTTTGTCACAGTCTGGCATGAAAATAGATTTTTGTTTCTCTTCTAGGGCATTTGGGGTTACCAAAATTATTTCTACTTGCTGAATGCCAGAATAATGAAAGAGTGAATTTTTAAAAACAACTTTTCATTACTTTCCTCAGTCATAAGTTTACATGTACATACACTAAGATTACTATGCCTTTAAACAGTTTGGGAGCCCTGTTTGGGAGCCGTGTCATGTCTTTGGAAGCTTCTGGAAGGTTTATTGGCAACAGCCGAGTTCATAATAGACATACAGTAGCTGTGGGTGTATTTCAAGGCATACCTGAAAGTCACTGCGTCTTTGTGTAATCAACATGGGAAACGCAAAAGAAATCAACCAAAATGTCAGGAAGAGAATTGTGGACTTGCAAGTCAAGTTCATCCTTGGGTACAATTTTCAGATGCTTACAGTATATGCAAGTACAGAAAAGTTGGTAATGTCCTGCCATCATATAGCGCTCAGAAAGGAGACGGGTTCTGTATCCCAAAGATAAACGTGCTTTAGCCTGAAAGGTGTTCATCAACCCAACAAAAGAAAAAGACCTTGTGAAGGTGCTGGCTGAAACGAGTGAAACAAGTACTGTACCGACATGGGCTGATAGGCCACACTGCCTGGCTCCAAAGCTCCAAAAGAAACCAGCCAGATTAATGTTATGTAAACGCACACAAGGACAAAGATGTGGTCAGTCAAAAGTAAACCTGTTTGGCCATAATGACCATTGTTACATTTGGAGGAAAAAGGGTGAAGCTTGCAAGCTTTTATTCTAATTTCATGTTAGACAGTGACAAAATAATGTGTGTCTTTTTAATATAGTGTATGTAAACTTCTGGTTTCAACTGTATGTATCTGTATGTCACAATAAACATTATATTTAAATTGTTTCCAAAAGATTTATAAATATTGATATAATGATATAAATTACATAAATGATATAAATATATGCATAATTATATGTATTCAAATGCAAATAAAAATGTTATGTATAAATAAATCATCTAATTTGTATAAATAAACATGGATTTGTAAATATATTTATAACATTTATTTTTGAAAATAAGTATGCTTCACTTTGAATGTGAATTCTAGATTCATTTCTGGATTGCTTTTTTTGCTTTTCTGCGGATGATGAAATTTTGAGACATTGCCGCACACATTTTTATATTAGTATTTTCTATTGCAATATTTATAAATGTATGCATCCATCTATATCATTTTGATATTTATAAATCTTGAGACAGTTTTATCTCCATCGTGAGATTAAGTTGAATAAACCAATACCTTTGAGTATTGCCTGATGAAACTTGTTTGTATTATCTCTCAGAGATGGAACCACTGGTTTCAGTATTTCACTGAAGGAGAACTTGTAGGCAAAAGTAGCATTGCTGTTTGGCACAGCTGAGGAAAATAAAGACTGGTAACTCTGCAGAGAAAAAGATTTACAGATCCAAGTCCAAATCCTGAACACATACCGGTAATTTACAAGGCTCAAGGTATCTAATTTTCTAATCAGTGAGGCTCTAGGGACCAACAGAAGGTCTGCAGGCAGGAACAAAGGGTTGGTTTACCTGAATGAAATCAATGGGGTCGTCTATGTGCTGGAGTTTCTCCATCTCAGCATCTCTGTTCTTCAGTGTGGTGATCTCCATCTCCAGCTGCTCCAGGAGTCCTTCAGCTCGACTCACCTCTGCCCTCTCCTGAGCTCTGATCAGCTCTGTCACCTCACGGTGCTTTTGCTCCATGAAGCTGATCAACTCGGTAAACATTCTCTCTGTTTCCTTAACAGCTTCCTGTGTAGAGGCCTGATGGAAGAAAGGCACTTTCATATCAAATAACTAAAAAACTGTGAAGATTCTCATTCATCCAGGTCATGGCAGTCATAGTGTTCAGTAATAGCCTAGACAAATAACACTTAAATCAGAGAGGTTTAGATAGGCCTAGAAGGACATTTTTCTTAAACCCATATGTCAACATAGGCCTACTTTACGTAGGCTTTTAATACAGAAAATGTCTTTTGGCACCACCTTGTGGTCATAAAAACGTAATGTGTATACTGTACGAAAGACCAAAGGCGAGATTAGAGCATCATAAATGCTGCAACTACTTGTAGATGATCTTTGGAAATCAAATGTAATACATAAAAATCTGCTTCATAGATTTTTGGTGTATATACTTTTTGGTGTATGAATATTAGAATAATTCTACAAAGTTTGATCACAAATAAACAAATAGTTGTCTGTAAATGCAAGTCTGTGGGGACCATAATGTTTTTTATTAAAGGCCCACTATGCAACATTTTTCATTTAATTAATCCGTTTCATACTGTTTAGGATGCTAAAATGAGTCATTACACGGCGAACGAACGGTGTAGAATGAGCCACTGTGGCCTATAGCGGTAGATACAGCACTTCAGCAGCACGGACCGCCTCCAATAGAATGCAGTACAATACAATGCAATACAGTTGTCTTGAGAGGGAGCTCAGTGGCGCATTCTACACCGTTTGTTCGCTGTGTAATGACTCATTTTAGCATCCTAAACAGTATGAAACGGATTAATTAAATGAAAAATGTTGCGTAATGGGCCTTTAATGCGGTGCACTAGCCTGGTTTCCGCGACAAATAAGCTCATAGGAGCTTAGTCTGGCGAACCTACCATAATACCCGCCTTCTGAGAGGTGGGCTTAACCTGCATCTATCATATGCCTCACTGGCGCTGGGGGGGAGAAAGCTTGTTTCTCATTGGTTGGTTTTTGGGAACGGAAATGCTCTAAAACGGCAGCTTCACCAGACTGACGTATGGAAGTATGGACGGGCCCAGGTTAGCGGTGCACTTCGTATAAAATCAGACACGTTCATTAATACTGCGCCTTAATCTGGCGTGTTTTAAAGCCCAAAATATGTATGTTAATTATGTTATGATTGGGTGAACCCCAGGAGGTCAGGATTTGGCTGGTTCAGCCAATTAACATGCCACTTCCTCGTCGCCATGTTTCATAAATTAGGCCTACATTGTATCCAGTACCATTTTCCAAATGCTGATTTGTGGGTGACCCACTCTCGGCTCATGCACGAGTTTAGTGTTTGGCACGAGCTCTATCGTGTGTGCATATAAATAATAATTTATTCATAGTAGACGCCTATCAAGAGATGCCCACTGGACTTAGACCCACAGGTCAAATCAAACAGCACCGTAAAAACAAACCACGTATAAGATGCGCTCTCATCATGCATGTTGTTGTAGAAACTTTGCAAACGGTGCTGAAAAAGTCAAACACAACATAGGCCTACACATTTGGGGTAGGCATGAAGTGCTGCTAGAGGCAGGGCAAGATGACAATGCGTGTCCACGAACAAAGTAGGCTAAACATCCTGTGTAAATGGCCAATTCCTGTCATCCATATAGCTTACTGCTCAACCTTACGTCAATCAGTGATGTATCACATAATTGGCTAAGTGAAATGGTACCACGAAACTCCATTTTAAATGATGAAAAAATCTTGGCTGATTTTTGGCTGAATTCCCTAGCCTAGCATTTCCCATTGAAAAGAATGGAGGCGGGACTTAGTCACTATCTTCAGGTTTTATAATACCTCCATGGGTGAACCTCAATGTTACATATCGACTATGCTAATTATGGTAATGATTAATGTGACACTTTGGTCACATGATGAAGGGCGTGGTCTACAGTTCACACCCACAGGCCAGGAACCAGGAACTCCTGATATTCCCATCTCCAGTTAGAACTGATGAAGCTTTCCGGATAGAGTGATATGTATTCAAGCTCCAAAAAGAAGTCCAGTTGTCTATAGCTGAACACTATGACTGACCAAATAAAACAAACAAGGCCCATACCACACAGACTAAATAGGACAGTAAAAATTGACATATTGAAAACATGTCCAGCAAACCATTTATGTATATTTGTATATTTGTGAGTGTTCACCTGCAGCGCCTCAAGAGTCTGTTTTACAGCCTGCACCTTGTCCACCCTCTGCTGGATTTGACTCTTGTTATTCCCCCTTTCCCGCACCAGTGAGTTCTGTGGAAAAATGGACAATAAAGTGGCATAAGAGGACATGAAGAGATTGAAAAGATAAACTGTTTGTAAAGATAAACATATAACCCCCAGAGTGTCATTCTATATTGAATTTGTTAACCTTATAGCAGCTGTGTCTGAGATGCAAATCCTTTGCTCAGAAAAATAATGCATTTAAACCATACAGTCTATGATTTAAACATTGTGTGAAATTCTGAGATTCTGTCATAGACCTCAATAGTACCTCAAATAAAGGGAGATAGTGCCCCCTCTTTTTTGTGGTCTTAACTCCGCCTGTCTTTGCCCTGATGATATTTTGCCTGCGTATGAACGTCTACAATTTACCCCTGCCTTTGTTCCAGGATAGGCAACTTAACCAAATGCATTTGCCCTATAGCATTGCAATCTCGAGTACACTTAAAGTACAATTAAAACAATTTTCCCTTTACCACAACAAATGTGTTGGCTAATATAGATGTTTTTTTTTTTAACATTTTCTTTTTATCACTTTTTCAGATTTTTATCAGATTTTCTTCTTCATTTTATCAGATCTTCATTTATTTTTATTGGCACAACTAAGCAGCATGTAATTCAGTGGAATTCTATCTCAGGTACAGATGATGACAGTAAAAAGAGCTGTGTGGAGCAAAGATCATAGATCAGGCTTTGTGTGCCTGATAAGATATTTAAGGTGTCTCAACTACATTCAAATGTACACAATCAATATGATAATTTTTTAAAAATCCTCACATTTTTTTTAAATATTATATATATAAATTATAACAGAAATGAAATATTTGGACATCCAAAATCTTTAAAACTATCACTCTCAATCAAATGGGAGAAAGAGATAAACCTGCTTATCAATCCGTTCTGCAATAGCTGAGAGAGTATTGTGTCCCTTGTGGTCATCCATGGAACACAGCATGCAGATTAGCTTTCGATCAGTGCGACAGAACACTTCAATGATCCTGTCATGCTGTGAGCAAATCTTCTCTTGCAGCTGTGAGGACGCCTTAACTAGTTTGTGTTTGCTAAAGCGCGGCACATCGAAGTGAGGTTGGATATGAACTTCACAGTATGAAACTAGACATGTCAGACACGACTTAACAGCTTTGAGTTTACGTCCAGTGCAGAAATCACACGCCACATCTCCTCCTGGTCCCGCGTAAGAAGACGTTTTAGCATCCATTTCTAGGTCAGACTTCTTCAGTTTATCTACAATATTTGCCAACATTGTGTTCCGCCGTAGAACAGGCCTCGGAGTGAAAGTCTCTCTGCACTGTGGGCAGCTGTAAACACCCTTCTGTTCGTCCTGATCCCAGCAACCTGTAATGCAGTTTAGACAGAAACTATGTCCACAGGGAACAGTCACTGGGTCTTTCAGCAGATCCAGACAGATAGAACAGTTAAACTCCTCCTGAGACACTGAAGCACTCGCCATGTCTTCTTCACACAGACAGCTAGATCTATGTTGGCTACTAATGAAGTTAAGTTTCGTTTCCTCAGAAGGGAGTGTTTTCGAATTCATCCTGGTTTCGATAAGTCAAATTTTAAAGAAACAGGGCACATTTTCTGAGTGTCTTAACAATGCCTGGCTTGCAGATTGTAGTCAACAAAAAAACGGGTACCACCTGGGATTAGGAATGAACTGCAGATAAAACTGATGATAAATGTGTTTGCAATTCTGAGTTAACACAAATGATGTTGAATACACGGGGGAGTGAGAGAAAGAGAATTTTGTTCCATCCAAATTCCGACAGTAGCCTATTTTACATGTGGTCTTGTATTTTTATAACTGTTCTCATCTCTATCCACATTGTCAAGTTTTTTTTTGTGCTGTGGATTTATTTGACTCCAGACCTACTTTTAGTCAAACGGTCGGATAATTTTAATTGTCTACTGTTTCTTTTATTATTATTATTGTGATCATTGCATTTCTTTTGCATCCTTTAAATCAAAAGCACAAAAAGTTGGAAATGTTTAAATTAGCAGGAGTTTTTTCATGGTTGTCATGCACACAAAAAATCAGAAAGTCACAAGACTCAGTTTGTATCTTACATTATATTCCTATCTGAGTGTAAGCCAATTGCTTTGTAAAGATGCATGATGTCTCAAGAAAATGTTAGGAGCAAGAAAGCTGTTGCTTTTCCATGACAAATAATATAGTTCCATATCCACATTATTTTATTTATCCACAGAATTTAAGATCTGGATCTGAAATGACCATAATTTAAAAAAATACATTAATTAAAATGATTTTATTTAAAATAATGAGTATTCAAATCCTAAGAGAGGGAATTTAGAAATAAAAAATGTTAATACTTTGAGAAAATAGGTCAACTCTCTCACATTTAATGTACTGCATTATGTCCTGGGATATTAAATTGTTAGCCGATTTGCAATTATTTAGAGTCTCAGTGTCATTGAAATATACCGGTATACAAGTCATTGAAAATAGACTGAGATATGGCAGTCCCAACACCTCGCCCAAGACAATCCAGACTCTTCTCATGTGTTGCACTACGCTGGAGGAATGACCTGCCAAGCACAGTCAGAACAAGGACGTCTCTGTCTGCCTTCAAAAAGCTCTTGAAGATCCAGCTATAGAGCACCTTCTGTCCTAGCAACTTTCACTGCACTGCACTTGACTCCACTGATACACTACTATCTGTTAGCACTAAGCTCTTTAAGGTTTCTCTCTGTAGCTTGATTTTTATCCTCCTTTGAAGGTCACTTTGGATAAAAGCGTCAGCTAAATGCATAAATATAAATTCTTTAATAGCCGTTTTGTTGTTCATCACATGACCAGCAGGTGGCACTGTATCATGTAGTTCCATTTACTGTAATCCTGAAAATTTTCAATTTGGACCATTATGATCTAATCCAAAAACATTTTGAAAATCTGACAAGAAAGTAAAATACTACCTGAGTTCAGATGCACAATAACCCCTTAGGCTACTTTCTAGCTAGAACTGGCACCTCAAAACCATTAGTCTCATTCCTGTATTCTACCAGACAGAAGCTCGAGCCCTTTGCCGTCATGTTGACAAACAGCCAGTTAAGAGGTTGGTGGTCAGTAAGTTGCCAACAGCAATAGCAACAATAGCCAGGCAATTAGTGTGACAGGATGGTGCTGGGAGCAGAAGTAATTTGTGTGTGCCTGTGCTTGGTGTGAGACTGAGAAGGTGCGTGTACCTGAGACACCCACTGACAGACATACAGCTGCACCACTTAATAGATTAATTAGTAATTCCATCTCAGGGTCAGGACTCCATGCCTTCTTTTACACACCAGGATCAGCTTACTGAAGGGGTGTGTGTGTGTGCACCATTTCCTTTTATTACATTAGAATCTCATCACCTGGGAATGTAGGCTAATTACTTGTTTGTCTCATTTTGCATGTAACCTAAGTGGCCAGAGATCTCAGTACTTCTACAGATACTGGAGTTGCAAAAACAAAGACCAGCAAGTTTAAACATTCAATGATGGATGAATCACACAAAAACCAATATGAAGTGCACAGTAAAAGGTCTAAACAAAACTCATTTATTATTAATACGTCAGGGTCAAGACAACACTTGATAAAAGCATGAAGTAACAAATTATAAATGTATTTAATGAAACAAAAAACAAATGTGCCATGTAGTAGACAGAAATCAAAATATATTGTTTACAATGTTTATAATATTACTTCCACATACAGTACAATTTGACACAAGACATAAAAAAGGATGCCATATGGCATTAAGGGTTCCATGTAGAGTTTGAATGGTTTTAGTCCTCTGCCAGCAAACTGTAGCCACTGCATATACATCAGAGAACCAGAGTAATCTTTGACATACTCCCAGTCCAGGCCGAGATCTCAAGGAAGTCTACGGTCACATCTGCATCTTTGATGCCTGCAATAAGAAGTTTGAACCATAAAGCAATATTTACAGAGACTAATGATTTGAACAGATTGAACAATGATTGAAGTCAAATCATTTAACATTTAAATTTGAACTTTGAAGAGTACAGTACAGCATTTGTCATGTCCTTCCTTACCTGTGATCACACCCTCACTTTTGATCCTGATGTAACCGAGGGCTCCGTCTCCACTGCTCCTCCTGCTGACTTCAGGAGTCTTCAGTTTCACACGGTCCCCCTTCATGAAGCCTGTGACTAGACAAGCAACAGAGATGGACATGGTTAAGAGATACTGGCCTTCACAGGCCAACCAGCACACAGATGGCAGACACACCAGAGAAAGTCACTAGCTGATGGCTACATGTGCAAAGTTGAATCAGAGTTGTATTTCATATGGCCAAATAAAATACAAATAAAATGGAATATTTTGACACAATCAGTGGCTCGGAAGAGGAGGATTTTCAAATGCATAAGTACAAATCAATATATTGGGGGCACCTGTTGGCAAAGAGCAAACCCTACCCTTGTGTAATGCCTGACGGAACAGTTTTATTCTCTCCCGCAGATGAGGAACGGCAGTCTGCATCACTTTACTGAAGGAGAACTGGGGCTCAAAAGTGACCTTGGGAAGGGTCCGAGTGGCAGGCACTAAGGGAAGTAACTGGAATCCCTGTTGGGGGGTAAAGGTAAGAGACAGATCACAGTGGTAGCATAGTGACTGAGGAGCCTTGACTAGTAAGCAGCAGTGTATAAACATAATGAGTTTACCACTGCTGTACCCTTGAGGGACAGGCTCATCTCCACTGCTGCAAGTTACTGGAGTTCAGCTCCAGTACTGAGCTCATGAACTAGCAGTACTTATGCGCCATGCCAAGTGTGCCAAGGCCCAAATCCAAAAACACACTGTTGTTATCGTAACACTCTACTCTTAATAACATAAACATAATGGAAATTTGGAACCAAGAGTACAAAAATTACACACACACACAAAAAAAAAAAAAACACAACCCCAACCACCCACCCACACACCACACACATGGCATGATCACCCGAAGTAAAGTATTGTAAAGTTCCTGAGTTGTGGTCTTTTGGAATGACTGGGGTGGATTTTTGTGTGATCAAACAAAGCATGAATTTATTCCATTTTTGAGAGACATGGCTCCCCGTAGGTGATCAGTTGCAGTATTACCTTGAGGAAATCAATGGGGTCCTCGATTGGCTTAAGCCTTCTCATCTCAGCCTCCCTTTCCTTCATTTTAAGAATTTCCATCTTCAGTGCTCTCAAAAGTCCTTCGGCTCGACTGACCTCCACCCGCTCCTGGGTTCGGATTGATAGTTTTGCCTCACTGCGCTTTAGCTCCATGAACCGGATAAACTCAGTGAATATCTTCTCAGTGTCGTCAACAGCTTTCTGGGCAGAGGCCTGTGAACCAAATCAGGGCACACAAACAACTAGTAAAATAAATCTAGGCTGAGCAAATGTGTTCCTGAAGAAAATTTATCCATAATTGGTTAAGACTGCTCTGGACATCTGCAATGAACCAAAACTAAATTAATTGAAAAACTGTATAGTATTTAGACAAATACTTCTCCAATATCACACACAGGTCCTCAATCTAGCTACAGTATAATGTGTTATGCATGTTCACCTGCAAGTCCTGCAGAGCCCTTAATACATCTTCCACCTCCCTCTCCTTCTGAAGCATCCGAATCTGGTTATAGGTGATCATCAGCAACAACTCACTCTGTGACAAACAACCCCAGTTTAAGGTATACATTTCATAAGGGTCAAAATAAAAATTATATACACAGTCAAAAGTGGCTGGCATGTAAACTTGCAAATATTCCCATGTGTATTTGAATACTAAAAGTGAAGCCAAACCCCAGGTCATTACATAGCATTAAATTAATGCATTTAAAATACGCTTTTATCCAAAGCAACTTACAAAAGAGGATAACAATCAAGCTACATAGAAGAAACCTTAAACATAGCGCTAGGGGAGAGTAGTGCATCAGTGAGGTTAAAGGAATTATTCAGAGTGAAACACATAGCTCTGTTGATTCACGTTGCTAAGTGCTATCCATAGGTATAAGAATGACAGATTTTCATGCACGGTAGACCGAGTAACGAAACGGCAGCCAGCGCTAACTGATTAGGGCATGTCAGTTTCGTTTTCATATGCACAATATGCTTGGCGTTAGCGGCCAGTTCGGGAATTCGGTCTACGTTGTACCTACTGCTGTCATTCTGATACCTATAGACACCATTCGACAGCCTCAGTCAACAGAGCTACGGTTTGATTCACTCCGGATAATCCCTTTAAGTGCTAGGACAGGAGGTTTTGAAGGCATTCAGAGACTACCCTGTTCTGATTATGCTTGGTAGGTCATTCCACCAGTGTGGAACACTACATGAGAAGAGTGTGGATTGCCTTGGGCGAAGTGCTAGGACTGCCAATCAACAGTCATTTGAGGACCAGAGTTGATGGGGGTAGCATTAGCTTTGATGAGAGTACTTAGGTAAAAAGGGGCAGATCCTTTAAGCACTTTGTAGGCAAGCATCAATGATTTGAATTTGATGCGGGCAGCCAGAGGTAGCCAGTGAAGCTCAATTAGCAGAGGGGTAACATGCGCCCTCTTGGGCTGAGTAAAGATGTGATGCGCTGCAGCATTTTGGATCATTTTGAGTGGTTTTACAGCACAGACTGGAAATCCTGTATTGCAGTAGTCAAGACATGAGAAGACCAAGAACTAGCAATTGGGAAGCTTCTTTGGTTATGAACATGCAAGATGCCCATTGCTAGAAGCAGCAAAACCACCCCAAAAAAACTCTGATTCTCCCACATTTGACCTTAGAGACAATGTTCTTTTTGTAAAAAGATTAAAGATAGTATTTTGGATTACCTGGGTACATATGCCTTTTAAGGTCTTGTGGAAAGAGCATCATTCTACTTTTTGCCAAGTGAAAAGGGGTATACAGACAACATGACTATGTGCAATCAAATATGGTGGAGGTTTGGGGTCGTTTTGCCAATTCTGCAGTCAGCACCTTGAATCTGTGCATAGAATTTTTGGATGCAATTAGGCCCACTGTTGAAAAAGGTACTACAAAAGGCTAAATTAAGACACCAAGACATGCCAGAAAAGCAAGAGTGCTTTTCTACAGATTTCTAACAGTCTTGCAACACACCTAAAAGGGGGAGACTGTCAAACAACTTGGAATGCATTTTAAATAACCAACCTTCTTTTGACTTTGCTCCGCCATGGCAGACACTGCTTTATGTCCGCTGTGGTTGTCCATCAAACAAGCAGTACAGATTAAATTTTGGTCTGAATGGCAAAACACCTCAAGCATTCTGTCATGTTGAGTGCAAATCTTCTCCTGTAACTGCAAGGTGGCATTAACCAACTTGTGTTTGCTAAAACGAGGCACCTCATAGTGAGGCTGGATATGAACTTCACAGTAGGAAACCAGACATGTCAGACAAGACTTGATGGCCTTGAATTTTCTCCCAGTGCAGAAATCACACTCCACATCACCTGGCCTGGCACTGCAATGATCTGTTGCACAGTCAAGTAGGTCAGTTTTCTTTAGTTTCTCCACAACATTAGCCAGCATTGTGTTTCTGCGAAGTGCAGGCCTAAGAAGAAACTCCTCTCTGCATTGGGGACACTGGTAGAAGTCTGGTTGTTGTGTTTGATCCCAGCAGCCTGTAATGCAATTCAAACAAAAGCTGTGTCCACAAGAAACCGTCACTGGGTTGCTCAACAAATCCAAACAGATGGAACAGCTTAAATCTTCCTGAGACACCAATACACTTGCCATTTTAAACACAGAAAATATGTAGTGAGTTTAGCTAAGCATGCATCAATGAACAGGAATGGCATCAATTTTATAGGCCTGTTAATCTACCACCATCAAATGATTGGCTACCTGCAAAGTAAAGGCGGGGTTATTCATATTAAATCAAGTAATTAAGTGCTTCTTATTAGGGAGATCAGCCTATTATTATCTGAACCATTCTGCTCTGTCCAAAATTTGGCCTAGCATTCCTCAAGTAAAAATCTATCGATTCCATGCCGTCCCAAACGCCACTGTCATGTAGGCCTATATAGCACCAATTTAGTGACGGATGGTGTCAGCAAATGTTTCATGACCTACTCACAGACTGAATTACAAGTACTTTGTCACGATGAATATTTAATCTGCCGCTAAAACATGCAGAGGCCTAGTCTAGCCTATTCGATAACTGAAACAGGCTAATTTTTGAAACCCTCGCAGATTTTTTGTCATGGTTTGAGTCGGCAATGAGAAAACTTGCATTGCCTGGCATGATGTTTTCAATTACCCTAATGGTAAACTTAAACTAAACTAAATAAACGACAATTATTAGGTCATCCACACTTATAAATAATCATAAAGAATAAAACACACGGCAAGTTGTGAGTGTAATCTTGATCACATGTCAGCAAGTTAAGGGGAGCGCGCTTGGGAGGGTGCGCTTTTTGGCTGCGCACAGTGTGTTGCTAGGCGGCAGGCTACTTCGAAAGATCAAAACTAGAGATTCACGGATGGGTCCTCTTATTTAGACGTCCCGCTACCACAACACAGTTTGCGATTCCAACCTCAACACCAGGTACGCCATGAGAGCATTGATTTGGAGTGTCTTCTGTGATAAAATGCTTGCTAACGTTAGTTTTGCCGAGTGTACTCTTGGAAGTTAAGAGCAATGGGAGTTGTTAACATTGGCCGAACCACACCGGGCTGATATTGATAAACTGATGCACTTGTGAAACGTTAGCTAACTAGCTAACGGTTCGTTAGTTATCATGCTTTTGCTAAAGTTCTACCTTGTGTGCACTGGACCTTGTGCACTAGCCACGCTGTAAGACCTGTAACGTTACATTATAATTAGGAGCATAGCTAACGTCAAATTTGACTTATGAAGTAAGGTAAAGGTAAATTGTCGAAAACACGTTAGCTTAATTATTAGTCTACAAACTACAAAAAACTATGCAGTGTTTAGATACGTGACCGTGTAATAACTTAACTGCTAACGTGACATCACATGATTAGTGTAACTTTCCTAGGGTAAGATTATTTTAGTTTATCGTGTGTTAGTTAGTGATGCAACAAACATTAGCTATCCGCCGGATTGACTACTGACACGTGAAATGTCGGATTATTCCATTCTCAGACCTTAATGAACCAAGTTCTTGACATTTAATATCAGAGTTGTCTAGCCATTAGCTGTTAAATGCCAAATACGCCTAGAAAACAAATTGCCCAAACTAGTTGGCCAGCTAGCTCGCCATCCGTGGGTATGCCACATGGGCAGCCACTGTACCGCAGGGCAATGACTTGGCTATGCTATCGCGTTGACACAGCAGTTCATTATTAGCCAGTGTAGCTAATGCTAGCTTTCTTAGCTAGTTGCCCGATGCAGAATGAACTTTATCTCTGCTTAAGAGGTAGGTAAAGCCTTGGCCCTCTTCTGTAGGTGTGCTTGCCAAGAAAGCTATAGCGTTAACTGAATGTCACTATCATCTCCTGAAAATGCACATTGAGAATAACTAGGCAAGACCACTCGCGAATAGATGTAAGCAACAATAATACCCGCGTTTTTTCCGAGTGGGGTGAAGGTAGCATATAAGATTTAGCTCGTCTTTCTGCTAAATAAGGGTGAAACATTTTATAGAACTTAGTATGCATGTCAAGTAGTATGTAGGCATATATGCACGTGTAGTGTTATTGGTAGTAATACCTAATGACTGTCAAATCTTTGCACTTTGTTTTATGATCTGATCTTCATTCTGTATTATACAGAAACCCCATGTATTTACAATCGGAGTTGATATAAATATAAAAATGTTTTACCATGATTTACCATTAAAATATGATATTAAAATGTAATCAAATTATGTAGTCAGCTTCATAGTGCATACATGTACTAAAACGTTTACTAACTGCAGACCCACAGAGGGTATTCATTGGTGTGACTATGCGTGACTTTTTCCCTGTATGCTTCCCAGGTGTCCTACTTTCAAGTTGTCCTTTATGTGTGCGGCAACATTAGTGCCATCTAGGTGTGCCATGGCCATTCATGGCAACCAATGGAGCTGAAGACATCAGGAAAGGGCTTCGGCGCAGTCGCAGACTCTCTCACTCACAAACAGGTCTGATCATCCACGCCCAGTCTGTGGTGGTGCATGCCCCCAACACCCGCTCACTGCCCGCTTGCCCCCTCCAAAAGAATCTCCAGGCCCATCCCACTGGTCTGACCCCTCTTTCTGGTCTTGCCCCGCTGAGGGTAGCAGCTCATGACTTGCATCCCCTGTGTTTCTCAGGGATCCTCCCGTCCTCGCCTGGCCCCGTCCTTGCCCCCCAACACCTCTGTACTCGCAGTGCCAGCTCATGTGCTCCCCGACGCTCCCCACGCACTGCTAGGTATGCAAGCATCGCCCCCACAGGTGTGTCCAAGGGCCCATCCTCGCTGCAGTCGAGTACCTCTTCATCTTCCTCCTCCTTCTCTCTTGTGCCTGTCTCATCACAGTGCCACAGCCCGTGCCTGCTGGATGCCCAGCTCTCCCACTGCCAGCTGGACCCGCTGAGGTTTGGAACAGGTCTGCTTGGTAAGCGGGCTTCATCCCCTCAGCTTTACATCTATCCAACCTGCCCCTCCCCGCCAAAAGCGTCCGCATCTCGCCGCGGGGTGGTCGTCGCGGTGACTGGGACACCCTCTGCTGCTTCTCCCAAAGCCAGCATGCCGACCAACCAGTCTTCCCCCTGGAGCGGTGCCAAGCTCAGGGAAGCGGGCAGCATGGTGAATGGGCTGACAACGCAGCTACCCAGCAGTGTTGCAGTGCCTTCTTTCCCTACACATACCAGTGCGTTCCACAGTGACCCTCCAGACAAGCTGCCCTGTTGCCCTCCATCAAATCGATGCAAGGGGGATGGACGGGCAGAGGTGAAGGTCAGTGCCCCGTCAGCTGTCATGCCTTCGCAGGAGAGCAATGGTGACGTGGTGCTTAGCTACGTTCAGATTCAGAGCGAGCTTACCTCCCCTCCTTCTCCCAGGCCTGCGGCTGTGAACCCGCGAGCCCAGAAGGTCAAGTTGCCGACATCCATACGCAAGCTTGCGAGAACAAGCAGTGCACGCCTCAGACGGACACTAAACGGCTATGGTGCTGCCGTGCGCTCCACCGGCGCCATCGCAACAGCCAGAGTGCCTTCCAGGAAGTCACCGCTCCAAAGCCTTTCCCAAAGGGAGCGAGAACCACCTGCCACTGTTGCTGAGAACCCCAGTGGTGACCCCTGTGCCTCCTTTTCTCCTGCCGCTGCCCCCTTGTCTTCCCACCATTGTGCCATTCCAGGGGAGATGTCTTCTCTTGAGGTGCCCCTCCTGGCGCCCTCAGTTTACTCTGTGACCTCTGACCTCTCAGCTATACACCTGACCATAAAGGGTGGCGCCCAGGTACCCCCTGACAATAGCTGCCCCAGCCCGAGCTTTCCAATGGGACAGCAAGCTGCTGAGACTCGGCCTGAGCTGGAGCCCCAAGGGTAAGCAGTTGGCCTTTTCCTTCACCACCTTCAACACTGTAATGATGCTGTAAGGGGCGGGTTTGAAGGTACATGTTTGTATACCTGTGAATGAAGGAAAATGTAAATGGATGTGTTTCTTATATCAGACAGTGGTGTGACTGGTGTACTTAGCTAGGTAGTCAGCCTTACTGACGTGTTTAGCCCCTATTGTACACGATTTGCACACATTTACGATTGGTCATTTGCTAATATGTACCCTACTCTAGAATTACAGCTAGGGCTGCCCTTTATCGACCGATTAATTGAGTAATCGGTAAATTTTAACGAAAATGATGTGGCTGTTTTATTTCTCAAAAAGGTTATTTATCCATCTCCAACATTAATCTATACTCTGTTGTGAAGTAATTTATTAACCTGTTAAGGGCACTATTTTTCCTATTTAAAAAAAAAAAATGGCATACCCAAATTAAAAGCTTGACAGTTCCTACATAGTTTTAGACTCAGGGATGTGCCTCATACCATTGGAAAGGTGACAGTTTTTTCTAGAAGAATATGCATGTTTCTGTGACATGGACACAGAGTTACAGCGGTGTCCCACAGGTGGGACGGTATGCCTATGCACAACAAGTTTAATGCTGTAATCTAGCCAACGTTGGGCAGGCTACTCAGAAAATTTTACCAGCCTCCAGTTATTCCTCATCAGATGAAGCTTCACTACACCAAAGCTACCTGAAGACCAAATTTAGCAAACTAAGTTACCAAAAACAAATGACAGAACTACAAGTAGCTACTTTTTAATGTACAAAAATGTATAATAATAAATTATTCTAAGATTCTATTGATTAAACTAATAGCTCCCTCAATACCTATACAAACTGATTAGTATAACTTTTACCATTTAATTTTCTTTTTAATTATGGCACCACTGACACATCAAATGCATCACATTATAGCAAAGAAATTATCTTCTATATATTGTCTAGATAGAAGATTTGCTGCTGTGAGCTTTGAAAAGCTATCGGATTCAGAATATAGCTTCACTACAGCCACAATACTCAAAAATGTAGTTAAACTAGTAGCTTTGCTAGTAGCTGCCCAACAATGAATCCCTGGTATGCCCTGGTATCAAAGTAAATATCCGTTTTATGTATATTTGTACACCTGTTGTATTTATCGTAAGGCTACTAACAAATAATAATCTCTGGGGTGGGCCTGTTTGCTATGGTAACCTAGCACCTAGGGTGTGTGTGTTTATGTGTGCACGCGTGCTTGAGAGAGACAAGATGTTTAACCGCATGCGATATGCAATTAAATCCGCTAACATCAATGTTTCAGCAACGATTAGTGAAATAGCATGAAATGGATGTTTTCGGTTTAGATGTTAAAGCATCGACGTCGTACTGATGTGGTAGCCTGTCAGGTCACATTGCACCTTGTTCTCTTCCTTTATGAGCAGTGTTTCCCCTAGGATGTCTTTGAAGCAGGGATGTGATTCATAGAAATGCGACCCTTGGGAATCATGCAAATCCTTAATTTTTTCTGTGTGTGGGGGGGGAATGACTCGTCCTCAAAGACTCGAGACTTGACTCAGACTTGGATGGAGTGACTCGTGAACAATGTTCATTTAGTAGCATCATTTTTTTTTTTTTCTCAGTCTAGTTCAACCAGTCCTGTAATCAGAATCAGCTTCTGTTTGTGTCTTGAATAAGTTTGTTTGTAAAATTGTTTTTCTTTTTCATCACTCTGACAGCACAGTTTGTCAACACATTTTGATTTGATCAGTATGAGTAAACACTCAAAAAGCTACACACACACACTGATAAATATGTAAAAAGGATAATGGTTTTATCAGTCTTTTAACATCACTCATGCATTTGTGTCATTAATTGTTTCACAACACCATATAGTAGCAATCACAGTTGGTTTTTGAAAGCATACTTCAGTAGTATTTGGGTAACTTTCTGCTAGTTGTTCTAATGTTTTGTTTGTTTTTGTTTGATAGTCAGGAGATTGTTGCCATGTTACAAAATGGGGAGGAGGAGTTTCCTGAAGAGCTGGAAAACAACTGCAGCGGTGATGACAATGGTAAATATGTCACGACACATCCACTCATGTAAACAAAAACTTTTAATTTGATTAATTGGAGAAATTATTAAAGAGCTTAATTTGGGTACTGTAGGGTTTGGCAACCATTGTACATGTAGTGCCGCTAAGAAATGGTTTTTGTTTGCATGGAAATTGACAAATGTTGCCACATTTGTAATAGGAAAATATATTCTAATCTATTCTGGCTCTGCAAAGATTAGAAAGATTTAGAAAACAATGAAAATTAAAATGCACACAGAAGGATACAACCAAATACTCAAGGATAATTATGGCAATGCAGCGAACCTTAGATTCCGAGGCTTACAAATAGAGGTGGTAGAAGTACTGAAAATTGGTACTCAAGCACAAGTAATGTTACATTGATTAAATTGTACCCAAATACTTGAGTAAAGTACAAAGTACTTTTCTCAAAAACTACTCAGAGTATTAATTACTTTTTAACCAATGTTTTTTTGAGCCGTCAATAGCAGGCATTCGATTCACCAGTATAAAATATTTATGTTCAAAGCCCATTTCTCAGATGAGCAACGTATAGAAAGGCATTCTATACCAACAGTTGCTTGTGGAACATGTTTGTTTGTAGCTCTAACCGTTAGGTCTGGTAACTTAGCATGTGCATTTGCATCGTTGCATCGTACATCATTTTCAAGGTTGATGGTGTTGTCTTCTTACCGTTTTGGCTTCCTTTTCTCTAAATGTTCATAAATTAGTTTGTACTCCACTGTGTAGTAGCCAACCATCAGACACCTGTGCTGTGCCTGTTGCAGCAGCGGAGTCCACGTTATTCTTTTTAGTTTACATGGTCGCGATTGCTTGTCCTTATTGGCTGCAAAGTTTGAATATTAATTCAAATTGTGGGCATAGGCTACTCTGAAGTGACTTTTAGGGCCCTATGAAATCGTTTTATTTTTTTCCTAAATTCCACTTTTTCCGTTTTTATTTTTCTGAATTCTGCGTTTTACGTTATAATCATATTTAGTTACCTTAATAAGTGCCTAATTTTGGAGTGCATGGGGGGAAAAAGCTAAAATTTACCATTTTAATCAATATTAAGCTTTAAAAGCTTAATATGACAAATGTCAACCACACATATCAAATGAATAATTTCATTTAAACACATACAGAAAAATATGTTATAGCCACTGTTGACTCAAAAGTAGATATCCAAAAATAGTTTGGGGGGAAAAAAGTCCATTACAACTTTTCATTATACAGCTCAACTTAATTAACTTAAAAGGCTACAACTTACCAGCATTTGCAGAAAAGTTGTTGGCCAGATGCATAATAATTGTTTGGATATAGCTCTGCCTGAAATCTGGTTCCGCTTTGGTTAATCGCGTATTTCATAACTTTTTAGAAGCTGCTGGTTTTGCTGGCTGGCTTCATTTAGACATATCCCTCGCATCAGTGATGATTGGAAACAGACTCACGTGACAAGATATGGTCACTAGGCAACCTCGGAGACTCATTGAAATTGAAAGTTGTGACAAAAGCAGGCAGAAACCGTGCTTGTCTTGTAAGAGGGCGATCGTATTTACTTTCAGAACGTGAAAATGCCCGAATTCTGTTTGAATCTGTGTTTATCAGTAAATTCCGTTTTTATGACTAGATTCCGCGATTCCGTCCGCGTTTACCGCATCGCGGAAATCATAGGGCCCTAGACTTTTGATTTTATAAGTAGTGAAGTAGATTACATGCTGTAAATTTTACTCATGAGTAAAATTCCACACTTTTATTTACTCATAAAAGTACTTAACTACATT